>JAEIFJ010002067.1:0-121813 GCA_018903435.1 Leucophenga varia | reverse complement strand
AATAGCTATTTTCAAAGAAAAATCCGAAAAAGAACGGACTTTTGTATGGGGGCTATACCTTAAAATGGGCGTGGCACTTTGATTTTAACACTTGAACTGCTTAGGACTGAGAAAAGCTTAAGTTCCGAGTTTCAAGTCAATATCTTTTAAACTAAGCGAATAAATCGCACCAAATACAGACAGACAGACAGACGGACAGACGGGCAGACGGACAGACAGACAGACGAGACATGGCTAGATCGACTCGTCTCGTCGTGCTGATCAAGAATATATATACTTTATAGGGTCTAAGATGTCTCCTTTAATGCGTTACAAACTTTCTGACAAAATGATAATACCCTCCACACTGTGTGTGACGGGTATAAAAAAATGTTTAAAATTTGATAATAAACGATTGTAACGCTTTGTGGCATCACTAAATGTTATCGAAACACCGTCCCTCGGTTAAAATATATTCACTTTCCAGGTTTCTACATTAAATCAAAGAAAAAGTGATATTTTCCATGTGCCTTGCGGCACCATTAAATGTTATCCGATTTAAAAAAACAGAAAAAACGGTTTCTCTTATTTTCGATATAGAGCAAGCCAAGAGGGTGATAATAAAAATGTTTCTATATTCGCCATTTACGTTGAAACCGTCCAACCGATGAGTCCCAAACCGGTTATATTTGAAAATAAACAATGCAAGTAAATTGAAATTCCACTAAAACAATGCCTAATGCACACATCGGGTATTTGCTAGTACAATATTATTATAAAAATTTTTTTTACTAATCAAAAGCATTTACATACTAAAAATTACGCTCAATGCGCATACGTTCAGCGATGAAAATGAAAGGAATCAAGAAGCTAAAGCTTCAATGGAAGCATAATGCTTACTTAGTTAGAATTGGTTTTAATTCGGAAATGTTGACCAAAGCCGTAAAACAATGATTGCACGAATTTAATGAAAATGTACCACTATGTATTTTCAGTGAAACTCTGATTTCCACGAATAGCAAAAAATGCAAATAAGTTGCACTACGGCTTTCGCATTTCCTTTTCTCCTTTTACGAAATGCGAGGTACAATAAGTGGAGTAGCTAACTCAAACAAATCACGCGCATTTGAAAATACCAGAACTGCATTTATCATTTAGAACAGTCACTAAAATCCCTTTAATAGTATTATTAGAAAACAATTTCAGTTCCAACGCACAAACCAAACTTTAGGAGTCAATTGAATTACTAAGAATGTTAAAGTTAAATGTATGCAAATCGTTTTAGCTCAATCAATAATGGCTTACGTTAACTAAAAACACACATACATGCCATATATATGTATAAAAATTGACTTAGTCTTGATCTAGCTCAGATATAGTCTTTGCATATCCATGGTATATAATAAGTGTCAGTGCATCGCATTCAATTTCAATGAATTTCACTTTCGTTAGTGACAGACATTGGCCTCAGCTGCCTTATTGCGTTTTATGTATAATTAGCATTTTTTTACTTCACTACCCATGCACCACTTACAGCTGAAGTTGAAAAATCCGAATGAACTGTATTCAATTTAATCTAGAGTATCACTCGAGTTCATTTTGCTGTTGACTGTTATTGATTGTATTTGATTTGAGCTTAATTAGTTTGGCTTAATGACAAGAATTAAAATAGTGTATAAAAATAGAAAAAAGGAAAAAATTATGGTTGTTATTGAGCTAGCATATCACTTAAGATTAAACGCATAAATACACGCAGTCATTGATAAATGAACTTGTCAACTTTATGCAATGCAAAGCTTCTGGCTTAAGTTAGTTGCCTTGTGCAGAATGAGTATAAATATAATTGATGATAATTTTGCAGCATAAAAGTTCACTGCACTTTTATTGAAAAGGATTGGAAGGAGTGCTGTTATGATAGTACTGTTAACTAACTGTTTGTGGATTTTTATTTCATTTAAACTGTTACTAACTTGTTAACAGCTGTTAGTATACAGCATAGTTAACAGAATTTCAATTACTTTGTAGTATTACAACTTATAGGCATAATAATAAAAAATTAAAAAAAATAAAAATTAAGTTCGATCACGAGAAATTTAACCGAGCTTTACATGAAATTATTCTAGATAACGTTTGGCCTTTAAATCAGAAGCAATAAAAAAGCAAATAATTCGAAAAGTTCAAAGTTTAGGAGTAAATTTGTATGGTAAGCATATCTGTTGGATTATTATTGTTGTTTCTAGGTTTTACAAAAATTTGGTCGCCTTTCTTTTAAAGCGAAGCTGTCCAGCACTACCACGCACACGATTTTTATTTTGCGAATGTATGCGCTTAGCCGATTGTGCACTGTAGCCGATTCGCATGTAAACATGCTTTTCAGTCGACGCTATTCGTGTGAAAACAAAAACAATGCAATGCGTATCCGTACCTTAGTCATCAATAAATCTGTTAACATAATGTTATCCAAACAAAAACTTAACTTCCGAAGCTTTCTCTTTGATATTTGGTTTTTGTATTGACTAAAGAAAAGCTTTTCTCATTAAAGGATACCGAACAGAATATGTTAAGTTAACATTGCCATACTTACGACAAATTATAACTCTTCTAACAAATGAAAAAAAAAATGGAACTAAATCCTACTAAATCCTATTATAAAACATAGTTCCGAATCAAAATCAAATATTTTATTTTTATACCTGTCACAAATAGTTCGAAACAGGTATACTATATTCCTTGTCGGAAAGATTGTAATGCATTAAAGGAGTCATCGTGAACCATATAAAGTATATATATTCTTGATCAGCTTGACAAGATGACTCGATCGCGATATACGCCCGTCTGTTGCTGCGCGATTTAATCGTTCTGGAATGTGAAATTTTAATTTAAACTTTTCTAGGTCCTGTGTACTTTCTATGTCAAAATCAATGTGTTACGCCCTATTTACACAACATTTTGTCAAAATCTTGTACGAGAAAATAGTTATAGGGCTAATGGCTTCAAATATGTATGGTTCAAACAGTGATTTTTGTGGGCAAAAAGTGTAGATTTTGAGGTGCAGTGTGATTAGCCACTGCGAATTGAAAATCAAATTGACTCAAATAAATAGTAATTTATAAAAAAAAAAAAAAAAAACAATTTGCGAATACTGAACAGGTTTACTGTTTGCGAAGAGTGATACACAAAATCGCCGTTAACTGAATTGGTTCGCCATACCAACACAACAAAAACCAAAAAAATCGACTTTGTTATTTTATTCACTGAAAAATAAAACACAGCGAATTTGTACAGGTTCGAGAATGGTGACAAATCGGCGCCAATCGCTGATAAATGAACAGTTTCACTGTTCGCAAAGAGCGATTCACAAAATCGCCGATTACTGAATTTTTAAACTGAGGACCTAGAAAATTGCATATTACTACCTTTAGTCGACATTGCAAATCACTGTGAAAAATCAAAAGACTTCTTTTTTGTCAAACTTCAATTCAAATGATTTTATGAAAAAGACAAATCTTCAAAATAAAATTGGTTGAGATCGAAGCACGAATTTCTAAATTTTTAAAAACATTTTTAATTCGTTTAGTATTTTAAGATAAAATTTAATACAAACGCTGAACATGAAGATATATCTACGTCAAATGATGTGTGGCAGGTATATCAGTTTCGAAATAAAATTCCTAACCTTTTTTTTTTTTTTTTTTTTTTTTTTCCAGGATATCTTCGCTAAAAGTTATAATCATGCAATTAAGAATTTTTAGCACAGCAGTACATATTATTTCAACAATCAGTACAAAGCTTTTAACATTTATAACATTTAAATCCTTAAGAAATAAGGTTTTTTTTTTACACTCATAAAAAACTAGGAAACATAAAAGGACCTACATACTTGTAAGTTGAAATTTCACTTTTAAAGCTCTAACATTTTTAAAATAAAAAAAAATAAATACAAAAAACAAGCGAAGTACCCTCATCAAAAATACGGCGTTACCACAAAATTTATTAGCTTTGTTGAAAAAAAAAAAAAAAAGTAGCTAAGGACTTTTACGTAACACCAATGTCACATATCATTTTAATACATCAAGCCGCTCATATCTGTGTGCTTTGATTCAAGTTGTAGCAACTTCAAACGAGGCACAGTTGGGAGTTTTCGTATATTACAAATATCTACCTTAATAAAGTTATACTTTCGTATTCGTATGTATGATACGCATTTTTTGGGTATTTTTTTTCAAGATACGAGTTTGATTCCACTTAATGGAATATGCTGCTTATGCGTTACGCATGCCACGCATTATCGTTTGTTGCGTGCCAATGTGGTGATTGTCGTTCTAGCTGAACATAGCTGCTGCTGCCTCAACTGTCTATAAAATTTTCACTGTAAAGTTTGCGAATATTTTGTGTAACACTTTTCCTTTCCTTATTTTTTTTTATATTTTTAGTTTGGTTTCACTTTTAAACAAAATTTTATTGTCTGTGTCTGTTTTTTTTTTGTCGTTGAACTAAGGGTAAAAGAGTTTCCACTTGACTTATAGCTTAAAAAGCATTTTCCACATTTGTAAGAGATCTGCTGCTACAGGTGGGCCACTGCTTTTTATATATTTTTTATTTTTTTTTTTTTTTTATAGCATTTTTCAATGTTTACTCTTGTATTAGCGTTACCAACTCTTCAAAGAAAATTTAAACTGAAACTACAACAAAAAAAAAGGAAATGTTTTATTTTGATTTTTTCGTAGAAATGCTATTTTGTTTTTTTTTTTTTTTTTTTGTGTGCTTAAGATGCTTATCACTATTTATTATTGTTGTCACTCTAGTTACAGCGATTATACAATTTTTGTTGCAAAATTGTCAAATACGCAGAACATTTTACTTAGAGGCACTAGCAAAAAACACAAAAGATAGTAAGTTTTTATTCAGTTTTCTGCTTTATTTATTCTTATAGCCTGTGGCACTCGACTGTTTATACAGGTTGCATTCAATGTAAAATATGAAAAAAAAGACTGAGCTACTTATACCATTGTTTTTTTTTTTAATTTTTTTTATTCTGAAGTTCCTTGGAAAATGTCAGTTGGCACAGTTTGTCCGTTTTTAGTTTGTTTACATTGTAGCAGTAGCAGCTTTTGTTGTTCTTGTTGTTCTTGTTGTTCTTGTTGTTGTTGCTGAGCTTGACATTCTTGTTCTGTCATTCAACAGTTTTGTATTTCTCGTAGCATAGCTGCTGTTTGTTGACTTTTATGACAACAGTAAGTGCGACGTATTGAAGCGTCTTGACTCGATATTCCTTTTTTTCAAAATAAAAATTGCTAGGCTACTTAAAGAATCGTAATAGGACTAATCGTTAGCTTAGATGTTAAGTTGAAGAGATTAAACTGATATTATTCATACATACATAAAAAATAAATGTTTTGATTTGTTTTTGTTTATAAATACACAAAAGCATGTAGCACTTTGGTAAGAATAAAAATTTAGAAAAAAAAAAAACTCAAAGAAAAGCTTAAAATTCGAGATTCTATTCCCTTTAAAAATATATTGAAATATATCAGTTTAAAAGTCGACATGTTTTCATATAAAAACACGAAATTAGAAGGTAGATTTGTATATAGGTATATTTATGTAGATTTGTGACCCTATCTGAATCATGGGTTCTTTTCTAAGTATAGAATGCTATAAAAACTGTTTTTACCATACATATAAAATAATGAATCAGTTCGAAATTTTGTATGGGGACCATGCCTAAAAACAGGGCTGAAATGGCAGGGTACCGACGTTAACCGAACTAGCTCTTGAAAGAAAATGTTTCTTTTTTAAAATTACTTTATATTAAATATTGTGAAATTATAAAATTTAGTTGAGTTTAGATGTTGCGTGAAATTATGACGAATAATATGCGGAAATATTAAAAAAGTTAATTGAAGTCTTGATAATGTCAAAATCAAATAGAATAGTGGTGTTTAATAAATTTAAAGTAGTCCGTTCTGTGTTTGGAAATCAACCTCATTCCAATCGTGAGTTCATCTCGACGAATTCAAATTTTAAAGTTTTTGCTCGAACTTCGCCGTGAGATAAAAGAGCGGTATGCATGGTACTGGTTTTTTTTTCTAAGAAAATGTCTTTGCTCCACCTGTTTTTTATATAAAAGCTTAAATTAAAAACATTTTAATAATACATTCAAACAAAAATTGACGATTGTTTAGGAAAGTAAGTGCAATTAAAACAAATAGGCAAAAGTGTTATTATTTTCTGTGAGGGTAATTTTTGTACCCCCGTACCTAAAGGGTAGGTTTGTATGTATGTATGTAACACAAAGAAGGAGACCAGGTAGACCATATAAAGTATATATATTCTTGATCAGCATTGATCTAGCTATTTCTCTTTTTACGACCGTTTGTCCGTCCGTCATGCTGACTGCCGTATGAAAACGATTATCTCGGAAACTATAAGAGATAAGGCTTCCATATTTGAAACTTAGACTCTTCTAAACCGTGAAGTATACACTTACAAACGGGTTTTCTCTAACCCTATTTTAAGGGTACCTCCCAAACCCCAAAATTTTTGGTTTTTGCATAAAAACGTCTTTATTTCTTATTCTAGGAAGTGTTCTTCCAGCGTTCTTTCTTGTTTTAAAATATATATTACTTGATCCACTTGAACCTAACCGATCCGCGGTTCGACTCCAACTAAAAACCGGTTCGTAAAAAGGTAAACTGCCTGAGGCTGGTAAAGGTCAGAGCTCCTTTTATACAGTTCCTAAACCGTTTTTATCTGGTCTAGTCAGGACCATGCTAAATAATTGAAGCGGAACTTGCAAGAGAAAGCCTAAAATGACAAAGGTGCGGTAACGAGAACGGCAACGAGAACGCTTACAAACTTACCGCCCATTTTCGACTTTTGTATAAAATAGTAATGATTTATGAATGTTTTACCTATAAATTGGGAAAGAATGTCTACCTCATTCAATATCAAAGGCAAAATGACACACATATTTATTGGAATATTTTGTAGGTAAAACTGGGTAAAACACATCTAATATCATCCTATGTGCACAACACCGATATGACAAGGATCGGGCCACTATAACTTACAGCCCTACACAAACTTACCTCCAATTTTCAAATATTTTCGAAAAAAATATTGTTATATCTGTATTTTTACCTTAAAATTTGATAACAATGTTATGTGTAAACTTGGGTGACCACTGAGGAAACAAGTCCCCCACTGATCATATCTCGAAATTTTATCTAAGCCACTGATGATCAAACATAAACTCTTTAAAGATTCTTGTGATATGTATTTAAGCTGCGGCTCCACAGAAGTTTAAGGTTTTTGTTAAAATAATTATTACTATATCTCTATGCAAATTGTGTCTAAACTTGGGTTGTATTAGACCTTTTACCTCCACCCATCCTACCTCGAGGTTCTATCTAAGCCAGAGATGATCAAACATAAACTATTTAAAGATTGGAATTATTATTTTTTTGTTTTTTTTTTTTTTAATTAAAAAAAAATAGGTTTTTGAAATGTATGTAGAAAGTTTTAAGTTAATCCGGTGAAAATTGAATGAGATATACGTGCTGAAAGGCAGGCGCGCCAGTTCGGTCTAGAACGATGACCACGCTTACTCCAAAAAGACTAAACCGAGTGACTTTAAATTGATTCTCATTTTTAATACATAAAAATCTAGTTAGCGATCGAAGAATTTTTTTATTCAAAACTTTTTTTTTTTTTATAGCTGAAAAATAACCCTATTTTTTCATGAAAATCAAAATGCTGTCTTTGACAAGGAACCATTTTGACAAATTTGAATATTTTATTTAACTCTTCGATTAAAAACTAGATAATCTTTGTCACCTCAAATCATATATATTTTTGAGTACGTCACTTTGACCGGGCTTTACTCAAGATCTTTTTAACATTTTTCTTTTTAATTAAAACTTAAACTGTGTACTTTTATAATATAAATTCTTTTCTGTAAAAAAGAGTTTAATTCAAGAAAAAATGTATAAAAAACCTTTTAAGCCATACTTTCAGGGCTGCCCCCTTATCTAGTACTTTTATGCTTGTCTCTCAAGCAAGACATCATTGACAACTGTGGCGTGGCAATGTCTTTCTTACTCTCAAAAAGTAAAAGTTGCGCTACTACAACTAAATATAAAATGCGACTAAAAAGATTTTATTTTGGTGAAGCGGGGAGAGGCAAGTTAGTACATATTTGTGTGTATTCAGTTCAATTTAAATTTATTGGATACAGTTCGCTCAACGTTTTTTTTTTTACGTCAAATGTAATTTGGGTCTTCTTAAACAGTTTCCACTGTATACATACTATATGTACGTATCTGTACCTTTTTTGTTGTTCTTTTTTTTTTTGCAGTATTGCATGTCATTTATATTTATATTTTTCACGCTTATATGTAAAACCTTTGCTCATACATATCAACAAACCTCATACATAACGTGTAAAGAAATAATTTTTTTTTTTTTTCATTTTCTTTTTAATCAATTACACTTATTGTAAGCAAAGACTTTTTTTAAGAAAAAACGCCTATTTTCAACTACTTTGTTAAATGTTTATTTTAAATCAGAATATAAGTATGAGTATACGCATTGTTTGATAAGCATACAACGCAAATGATAAAACAGTAATATCATTATTAAAGCTATTGAACTCATATTTTACTAGCAAATAAAGATGATAATGTATTTCAGTTTCAATGTATTTACATATTTCACACGCAATATACAATTATTTGGCTTTCATTACAATATACACTGTACTGCGCAGCAGTCATGCATGCACACAAACGCCTTCAAACATAATTATTGTGCATACATTAATGCATTCAGTTGAACAAAGCATATTTGTTGTTCATTCAATGATTGCTGCTGATACTGAAATACTTTTTATTGCTTATCAAAGAGCAAAATATTTCATAATAGTGCTATGCTATGTAATGTAAAGGTATTGTCAATCGATTGCGTATTTTAAACTTAAATTTTTTGAAAGCATAATTCAGTCTACAGAATATAACTCATTTGATACCAACTAAATGCATCTTTAAACAATCAAAAATAAGTTTATGCGTATACAATAACACTCGTCAGCAATTAATTTTTTTTTTGTGGTTTATACATGTGAAAAAATATATGATTGAAGTATTTAATAGAAAATGCGTGTTTAATATTTATTCGAAGGCAGTCGAGTTAATAGAACCAGACATGTTGTAAAAAAAAGGAAGCATCAAAGCTTTTGGTTTTTATTCTATTCGCAAATCGACCCAAAAGAAAATACAAATAAAAAAAACCAGCTAGACTATAGCATTTAGTTTAATGCATATAAAGTCTGGTAAATTGTGAAACATATAAGCGGTTCGGCTCTTAAATATCCAAGCATTTAGATAAATGTAAGCATTTTCAAAAATTAACTGCTAATGTCGAAACCACAAAAAAAAAAAAATAAATAGAAACAAAAAAAAAAAAAAGAGCCTTCAACTGAAACCACAGCAACACATTAGCGCTCCTGTGGGAAAAATATTTTACAAGAAACTTTCGTTGCGTACATATAATAAGTAAAATGTATCACATTGTATGAAATACAATTTGCGAGGGTAGTACAAATAATTTTAGCATATGCTTAAAGAAAAAAAGCAATTGAAAATCCAATAAAAATACACATAGATAGGTTTTTCTATTAATTGAAAATTTAAAACGGCCCTCTTTAAAAACATTAAGCAATAATCAGGCTATGGCAACCACAGCAGACATTAACACATTTTGCACCTGATTAGCTGCTACGCTGCTAAGTGTTGTCTGTATCGGCATAATTGTTGCGGTTTATAATTTTAGACAGTAGGCATGCTAATAGCGATAAGTGAAACATGCTTTCTCCTCTTAAATTGTTTTTGCTATAAAATATATATTTGCCACTTAACAAGACTATGAGTAATGAGGAGTGTTTTTGCTTTGATTCAATTAAATATAACAGTTTATAAAGCAAATTAGTAAACAAAGATTTGATAATATATAAATATTCAACAGTTTCCCTGCATAATAAATTAAATTAATATTTTTTAAGAAAACATTTTCCTTTAAAAATAAAATTATCATTTAAAAAATTGTTTTTTTAACTAAAAATGTTATAATTTATTTTTTTATATATATTTTTTATTCTATTTCATTTAGTTTCTTTTTATAACACTTTCCCCACCATTGGTAGCATATAACACTATATAACAATGCACGCAAACAAGTGTTTCTTTCATTCATAAATTTAATCTATTTTAACATTACTGCCCCACTGGCATACTTATGCCCAAAAGTAGGCAACATTTTTAGTACACTTTTTGTTATTGCAACTTTTCGACCAGTTTTTTGATTTGAAGAGCATCACAGCTGTTTGCAATGTTTTGTCTGTGCAATGCAAACATTATTTTGCGCCAATGTTTCGTGTTATATTCGTCCTGTCGGCAATTGGCTTTCGGCTGTCATTCGTTATTCTTGTACTTGCTCGTCCTTTGCAAGTTTTTCAGTGTGAAACCGGTCTTTTAGAGCTAAAGACGTCGTGCGTGTATAATACGCATTCTGCTATAAGCCAAAACTCTTTGTGAATATAATTTTAATATTTCTTTGTTCTTTTGAGTGAATTTTTCAAGTGGGTAAATTGTTTGTGCAATTGTGAAATTTATTAAAGAAATAAATATGCGAGAAAATTATTAAAAAATTGAATTGGAAATATATAATTATTTTTTTTATAAAGTGCCAAAAAAAAAAATGCTATTAAAAATATTTTATTTAACGTTTCTTCATCAAACCACAAAAAAATTAAAAAAAAAAAATAAAATAAAATAGAAAAAATTAAAAAAAAAAATAAAGAAACAATTAATCAATTAATATTAATGCAAATAATAAATAATTGTAAAAAAAATTATAATAAAAAAATAATAACATAAATAATATAAAATAAAAAAAATATTATAAAAAAAATAGTATAAAAAAAAATAAATTATATAAAAAAAAAATAAATAATAAAAAATATACATATAAAAACGCTTACAAATTAAAATTATAATAGCAGTAAAATAGTAAAAAAAAAAAAATATACAAAGAAATTAAATAGATAAATATAAAACTTCCATATTAAATTTATTTACATAAATATTACATAATAAAATATTATAAAATTTAAAAAAAAAAATAATATTTAATTAAAATATAAAATTAATTAATCGCACTAAACTAAATCTCTGGTATATGTATGTATATGCAACTAGAGCTTAATTTTAGCTTTAATTAAACTAAAATGATTTACTTGTCCCAATTTTAAGGCTTAGTATTCAAGGTCACCATAAAACCAATTAATGGCAAATGGTATTGCAAAATTGCTCGAAAAGTTTAATTGAGTACAACTTTTTAATAAAAAGATTATTAAATAAGGTAATTTTGTCTGGAGTGGTTGGAGTGGTTTCTGTTTTAGTCCTATTTGAACTCTCATCATTGTGTTTTCAAACCGACGAAACTGAAGCCCATATGAACAAAATGTAACTATTGAAAATTTTTAGTAGAAACATTTTTTTTTATTATTTTACAAACCCGATGTCATAAATCTTATATCTTTTAAAAGAGTATTTGTATTTTCTGGAAATGCGTGTTAAACATTTTAAAAGCAGAAATTACAAATTTTTATATCACGGAAAGTTGACCTATCTATGATTTTGAAATATCATCTTGATTTGCTAAAATATCAATATGCGCCGAAAATAACAAAAAAAAAAATTCATCGAGGAGCCGATGTTGAAACGATCGATATCATAACGATATTTCGATATTTTTCTCAGGCTTATAATTTAAAAAAAAAAAAAAAAATTGGTCAAAGTGAGCTTAACCCCTTTTAATTTATTTTTAAGCAAAATTTGAATTTAACAGCACAGAAAATGAAATCTAAAAATATTTATCATAAAATTAATTAAAACGAAAAGTTTGACGCCTGTAACTATTTTTATGAAAAGTTAGGCAAACTCAAATAGGATTATTTTTTTTTTTCACTTTTTTTACAAACATAAACTAAAACACCAATAACCAAAGAAGAAAAACACTGCAAGTTATTCAACCGTAAACTTAAAATAATAATAAAAGTTCAACAATCTTGCACAAATTGACGTACGTACTGCGTTCGTCTCTATGTAAATTTGTGCTTATATGGATTAAATATTAAAACTTTAAACCTTAAAATTAATTTTTAAAAGCAAAAACAAAAAAGTCTAAAAATATAAAAATATATTAACACAAGTGCTTCTACGACAACAAAAAAAAATATAAAAAGATTTGTAAAATTAAATTTTAAGCAAAAGTTTTGCATAAATCAACTTCAACACAGCACAAAATTTTTGATTATGCGTAAGTCTGCGCAACCAAAATACCGAAAAAGTTTTAAAATAAAATAAACACAAAAAGAAAAACAACCAAAAAATTTTCGTAAAACTAAAACAAGCAACCAAACACCACAAGCAATATTTTTATGTCGTTGCCAGTGGATAGCAACAAACTGTAATTAATTATAAACATAAAAAATTTAAAAATAATATAAAAAAAAAAATCTTATTAAAAATATATTTATTAAACTAAAAATTATTCCTTTATCAATATAAAATTTTTAAACGTGTCCAGGCAACAATAATAATCAAATACAAAAATGAAAAGGTAGTTCAAGAAGATGAAAGCATAAGCAAAAAGGCAAAAAAAAAAAAATATAAAAACATCCAAAACAAATATTAATTAATTTAAAATCTTAACAAACATTTTTCTTTTCAATGTCAAAGTGAAAAGTAAAAAAAAAAAATAAATGACAAAACTGAAAGAAAAAAATAAAAGAAAGAAATATAGCAGAAAAAAGGAGCCTAGATAGACCCTATAAAGTATAAATATATTCTTGATCAGCATTGGAAACGGAGTCTGAACTAGCCAATGTCCGTCTGTCCGTATTTGAATATGTCCGGTCTGCTTCCATATTTAAAACTCCTAGGCCGTCAAGTGTACACTTGCAAACGATTTTTCTCTAACCCCATTTCAAGGTGTGCCACACATACAAAAGTACTCCAAAATTTGGGATATTGCAAAAATCTTTATTGATTCTTATTCTAAGAACTTTAAATTTTGTATAAATTATGCTCATGATGGTCCCAGTGATATATCTTAATATGGAAAGGACCAAAAAATTTTAAGATATAGCCACCATACTCCAACTTTTTAAGTTTTTCAGGCAGGACTTAAGTTAAGATACATAAAGTTTGAATACAGAGTATCTTGCAGTCGAGCATCCTTGACTCCAGCGTTCTTTCTTGTTATTTTTGAACAAAATGTAGGTACTGTCAAAGTGAAAACTTTTACTAATGTTTCATTAAATTATTTTCCCGAGAGAAAAAAGGTGGCCATTAATTGAGTTCTTAGTTCAAGTTTTTAAAAAGAGTTGTATTTTATTTTAAAATAACATTCATAAAATCCTTTAGGAATTGCCAAAAGTATGCAACAAAAAAAAGAGAATCTAAAAAAAATATTGTTCGTAAATTCCTTTTTCAATGCTCAGTGCTACATATTTGTTATGATATAAAAAGCTGCACTTTAGTAATTAAACTAAACAAATTAGCATTGCAGTACATTAAAAATGCTTTTAATTGTAATAAACTTTTTTTTGATATGATTTGCAAGTGTTTGTGTATGTCCTAACATACAGAGTCCTTGTTAAAATTTCCACTTATTATTGTTTTTTTTTTTTAAATTTTATTTTTTTTTTTTTTTTTTACTTTTCATTCATTTTGACTTTAATTGCACTCAAAGTCAATGCTTCAACACAGTTTTTTTTTTTTTTTGAATGCTGCTGGTTTTGGTAATTTGTACATTTTATTCTGATTTTCTTTTTCTCTGCTCCTTTTTCATTGCTGTGGCTTAAGCGATTTTTTTTCCTAGGTTTTTTTTTATATATTTCTTTTTTTTTTGTTCCAAAGTTAAGCTTTGACTTCTTTTTATGTCTTGAGATTTGTGCGCATCTCAAATTGCTCGTAACACTGATTTATGTTGTCCTTGGCATAAAATTATAAAAAAAAAAACAGTTTTGTGCTGAGAATGAAATATTAAAGCAGATTGCGTATAAAAACATGAAAATTAGTGTTAGCTAAAATATGCTCAATGATTAAATAGTATAAAGTATATACAACATTTTATGTGATTATTTTAAATTTATCACATTTTAATCTGTATTTATAAAAAATTGACGAAAGGCTTTATCCAAAATATTTCCTTTTTAAATTGCCATCTGCCAAAAATCATTTGACATGACCCTTCTGAAAAAGTGAGATGAATGGATCTCTGCCTGACTCCCTTCAATTTTCTCATTTTTCGAGATTTCCGTTACTTTTAAATTTGTATAAAATCAAGAAAAACTTTAACTCCAATAAAACCGAAGCATAAATATCCGACAAACTACACCAATTATATGACATTTCTTACCTAAGCTAAACGTTGTTCAAGCAATAATTTTTTTTATGTTTAAACTATTGAAACAGATTTTTGTTTAAGATTTGGCCTCTTATAAGGAGTGTTTTAACCCAATATGAAACTAATAAAAATATTTTTTTAATGATAAAAACTTGTTTTTGTATTTAAGTCTTAAGCAAAAAAAATCTTTATAAATAATTTTATTAAAAAAACAATCACACTGCACGCATGCAACCATTTGTCATGTTAATCACATTGATAATACATGAAAGGAGGGGTCAAAACTGAGGGAGTGTCAACTAAGCGTATCACCTTCCTTATTACTCCATGATTTAAGAAGCATACTTAACTCGAATAGGAAAACTTGCCTAAGGTATTCAGAATGGTCTTGCAAATATGAAATATCTTGGAAAAATTAAAAATAAACTTAGCACTCGATAGCAAAGTGAACGACCTTTGTAAATGTTTATTTGTGCAACTCAGTGCTACTTTCTGCAATCAGCTGTTCGAGACTTTGTTTCAGTTGTTTTAAAATATAGTTCAATGTTTATGTAAAAAATGCCACAAGAAAGGTTAAAAAAATTAATAAATTATAAAAACTAAAGAAACTATTCGCGAAATAGATTTTATTTAGGGTATGTGAACTTTATTGGTTCTACTTTTTTTTATCACTTTCAAATAACTGTTTACTTTTTTTTCGTAGAACCGACTTCCGCGTTGCCAACCAAGTTACATGATAATTGCTGAAATTCGTACTGCCACTTTACTATACTTTCGAATTTATTTGCCAGCTCTAGCATTACACCAATTCAATGAAGTTTTTTAGTCAGGGGCATAGGTAGTGCAAAGTAGATCAACATTTTAGTATGGAAATTGTTGCTGATTGTGCAACATTTGTTTTGCATTTTACTCTGTTACTAGAGTTGCAAAACTATTCTGTTTTTCAAACAAAAAGTCCTAAATTTAGATTATATTTTTAAGGACGATATATCTGAACTTTGTTAAATCTTATGTTTTATTCTGACAATTATTGTCATTATCCGTATTAAAAAAGTATCCAGATAAAGAAATTTTCATCAAAAAAAATTCATAATTATGGGTAAGATTTGTACTGAAAGTACCCATCTAAATGGAATTTGCCTGCTCTTTTTTATATAGGGTAAATATATTCACGCGACTGATAACGGGACAAACAGAGTGAAGACAGACCGACAGACAGACATAACTTGATTGACGCAATTCTCAACGCTGATCACTTTATAACGTCTCTCGCGTAACTTTTTGCCTGTTCTCATTTGTATAAACGCAATAAAATTTTTTATATATTCATAAAACTCGCCACACAGCATCTCATTATTTTCTTTCAAACATTTAAAGTACACACGAGCAGCTATCGAAAAAAAAAACTTTATTTATCTACTTCTATTTATATAGAAAATAGTAAACATGTTTCTATGTCCGCTATGGACGTAGAAACCAGCCCACCGATAAGTCTCAAACGAGCATCGTTTGAAAGGCAGCAATTCAAGTAAATTAGAATTCCACTTAAACATTTTATTAGACACATTCGGTTCATTCAAGAAGTTAATTTGCTAATTTTCCCATGCAAAAATGTTTTGCTTTTTTGTCTGTTTTTATTATATTAGCCCCAACATATTGCGGACTCGCTGTAATCAAAAGACAAAAACAAAAAAAAACAGGTGATTGCAGCGCGCCCTAATATATTAGGGGCACGCTGCAAATGGTAGTTTTTAGTATGTTATTATATTAACTCCAAACAAATTTTTGTTGCGCTGCAAAAAAAAAAAAAAAAATAAATAAAAAATCGAAAATGCCATCGAAAAGAACTGCAATTGCACAAAATCAACAGATGCAAAACGGAAAAGAAACGAGAGAGCAGCTGAAACGCCTTGAATCCGCTAGTTTCATATATATTTAAATACATTTAAATAGTTTCATGTTGACAAAATCTAGATAAAATCTGCAATAATATATTTATTGTTTTTTTTTTTTTTGTTAATTTAAAAATTCTTGTAACCCTCAACTTGAACTTAGGCAAAGGCAAAGCAACTACTGCCCAAAGCAAATAACAAATAAACTAGCCAAGTGACATACTAACTATTTGACCTTATAAAGTAAATATTTAAATGGAATCTTAGCATTTAAATGAAATAACTAACTGCATTACACTCTTTACATATATATTCTATAATGTTCAAGGTACAAGCAAATTTCATAAAAATTTAAAAAAGTTACAAACCGAAATTTTCACATAAATAAAAATATCAATGCTAAGAAAGCAATTTCATTTATTTCTATCTCACATAAAGGTTCTTTAGCAAGTTTGTCGTAACTTTGAAATATTATTAAAATTTATTTTATGATTTAAATATAGTTTTCAGTAAAGAGATGAACAAGAGTAAATACCAAAATAACCTTCTCAACAAAGTTCATGATGTGAGTTTTTTAAAAACAAATCTGCGTATACGCAATGCGTATCATAAAAGACCAGGAAAATTGTTTAGGTATGCTGCAGCTGCTGCTGATAAACTTTTTCCTTTTAATTGAGTACAGCTTTAAAGCGCACACACACACACACACAAAAACACACATTTACTCCATTCATAGCAATGTCAACTAAGCATCTAATTGCAAAATTATGCTAAATTGTTGCTGTGCTGGTAAAAATTTCATGCAAAGAACTTTAACGTCAAAGAGGTGAAAATGAGAAAATTGCTAAATACATGATGTGTGTGTGTCTGAAATATTTAGATAAGCATATAGTACACTGAAAAAAAAACATAGTCTTGTTACAATTAAAAAGAACATAAAGAACGTTATAAAATCCTATTCAAATCGTTTATTTATAAAAATAAATTTAATCCTTTAAAAAAAAAAAAAAATAAAACTGCATTGCTGGAACTAAAGATCTCGCCATAGGCAAACCTGATTAGTTTCACAGTCAATGTTAACAAAAATCAACTACTTCGTTTCGTTAACGTTATCAAAAACCTGGAAATCCTGAAAACGCTTATCGTTATGTAAACGGGTTCCGTTAACAGTCCGTCGAAAACCTGAAAACAAATTTAGTTACAGATGATAATTAAGAATCCAGTAACAATAGTTTTTTTTCCGGAAAAGTTTTGAAGAATATTCGAAAATCTTAATATTTTCGTAATTTTTGCACTTTTTATGAGTGTATTTCTTGGCGTCTGTGCTTTAAGACACCCCAAAAAAACAAAAAAAAAGAAAATAGAAATTCAGAGAGGCATCATTTATTTTGTAATTTTGTCTTTTTTCCACAGTTTTTCATGTCATTTTTGAACTTCTCTGTCAGGCAAAATTCTATTCAAAACTGTTTTTTGCCTTTGCTCTGTGGGTACCCCCTAATGCTGTGTTGATAATTACAAATGTCAAAGCTTTTGTATATGTACTATATATGGCAGGGTCATGTTAGATGGACAGACGCAAACTGCCAGAATTTGTCAAATGTTCTGCTGCGCAGTGAGACGTTGAAAAGTATTTAAATCGGTGCTCAAAAAACTTACACAACCAACAGGATTACATCTTAACATTAAATGTGACAAAGGTTTGCTACGTAGCAATGTCCCAGTAGATGCTTTGATAAACGATGCCCAAAATTTTATAAACTACATAATTATATGTATATGAACATTGAAATTTAACGGCTTTGCCCGCGTTGATTCGATGCAAAAGAATTTTATCACATATAAAATTTTTACTACAAAAATATCGATAATATTGACACCTAAAGTATATCGATACTTCAAGACGATACTTCGATACCTTCGTATATATTGACTAAATCGTTAATTTAATTAATCAGTCAGGACAATCATTTGTATTTATATAAAATATATTACCACTACATATAATTTTCATATAAACAACTTTGTATGTAGAACTATCTATGTAAATTAATTGTTTATCATTGCAAACATATTCGTACAAATTAAATTGACAAAACTCTACAAAATTTACAGACTAAAAATATTTCCATTTCATATACTTAGCAAATTTGGCTAGCATAAATTTTGAGTTTAAATATATTCAAAATAGTTGTCTGTGAAGGCAAACTTTTATGTTTGTTATATGAGATTTATTTGCTGTTTCAAACATATCAAAGCTGAATTTTTGAAAAAAAAAAAATATTAATTAAAATTTCGTCTATATACTCTCGTGCATACGTCGAATGAATTTCCCATGCATTTATATAGAATGTTAATTCACAATTTATGCTCGCTTTTGTTATTATACTCCTTTTGTGCAGAAATTGTGTTCGGTCTCTTCTATACATGTAAAATCTTCTGTGTCACTTGTTGCATATGCAAATTATGCCAAATTTTAGTTTAGAAATTGCATTTAGTGCAATTATTAATTCAAGCTTCATACAGTTAAGTGGCCGTAACTGGCAGTTAGAAAAGTAATAATAAGTTTAAATGTGCAGAAAATCTGTTTTCTTCTTATTTTATATTCAAATTTTGATATAGAATTCAAATTAGCTATGAATAGATGTGTACCGAATACTAATATGAAAGCGTATCTTTAGGTTTTTCCGATGCATAACAGGTATGTAAAGTTTTCTTAGCCCCTTTAACGGGCAAGATCGCCTTAAGACGGTGTAAGGCTTTTGGGCGTTAGACGCTAATCTGTTATATCTACTAAGATCCAAAATAAGAAAAATTTGCTTGTCTAACAATTTGATATGCATATAAAGGCTGTACGGAACTACGTTTAAGTTTTGAAGACGAAAACTTTACGGGTAAAAAAGCGCTCTCTGCGATACTTATTGCCTGTGAATTAAGCTTCCAGAGCTCTGTGAGCAAATAGCTGCAGTATTTGTTGCCTTAAAGGATAAACGAACTATAGGTCGCCAAATACTGCTAAGCTCTCCATCGTTTAGCACACCAAATGTTGAAAAAGGAGCTGTTCATTAAATGGGCTATTTTCGATATGATGGCGAAAGCTATTTCCTTATTTGAAGTATAGAAATGTACAAAAATATAATAAATTTTTTAATTTTAAAACACAATGCTTGCATTTTTTTTAAAGCCCCCAAACCGGCAACCTGCACCAAAACTAAACCAAATCTGAACCAATTTGCAGCCTTGTTTTTTACACGAAAACTGGCAAGACCGTCTAGAGATGGTCTTCAGTATTATTCCTCTGGCGGTCGCTTTTTCTCCAATATAAACTTTAAAAAAAAAAAAAATATTAAATTGATCGGAATATTATTTCTGTCTTGCTTTGTTAGAGGGTTAAGATTGTCGAGAAACATTTGTTTAGCTTAACTTATAAGAACCAATAGCTTCTGAAATTATATATTGACATAAGTTCAGTAATTTGGATAGCTTATTTAAATTGATGCCATTTAATGTTTGCATTTCCTAAATGCTTGACTGCTCGAACATTAAATCTGATTGATTTAATTAAATTAATATCTTAAATTCGTTTAGCATAATTTAAATTATCTCTGTAAACAAATAAAAACTAAGTAGGTAACTATTTTAATTAAAATGCATCTTGATATATATTCAATTAGAAAATAGCATAAAAGTAAAGAGCAGCTGCAGTACACAGTAACTATGAATCTCGCCAGTAAACCTTAATGCAATAGCAATGAAAATTGTTACGATGGCTGCTGCTGCTGCTACTGCTGCTGTGTTGTGTTGCAGCTGTTCATTTGCGTTTGAAATGTTATGCAAAATAAAGTGCAGCGGCAATAAATCTAGTAAAGCACTGAATCCCCGCAGAATGGAATATCTATGAGCAGATAATTTTTACGAGGCAAATGGAAAGTGACAGCAGCCATGTCAAACTAGTAATTGCACTTTAATACATGTGAATTAATTACGTAAAATACTTTTTGCTGTACAACTTTTGAAAGGACAAATAACAAAAATAGCGCGCAAAGCAAAAGAGAGCAGCTGACAAAAACATTAATAAATAAACGAAATAATTTGCAAATAAACTTGTGCTAACGAATATATTTCTAGATATATGTACATATATATGTGTGATGTAAGTGTAAATATATATTTATGTCAATTAGATACTCAAATACGAAGAAATCTTAATGAACATTTGCACAGATACAAGCTATGTAGTGTGTACTTGGAAGATGTTAATAAGGAATATTTATATTTACACTTAAATTCTGTGCTACGAAAATACATATTTATGTTATGTATGCTGTACATATATTGCTATCTTAATTAATAATTACATATAAACATGACAGCTAAATTGATGTAAAACATACAAATACAAATGTCTTCAATAGAAATAAATTCGTAATATTTGTAATTATTAATTGAACAAGTTAAGCATACTTGCAAAGCAAAGTTGTAGTTGCTAAACGATTTCAATTTCGATTTCATTTTCATTGCCATTTTGACATATTTACGCATTTTCGATCCCAATGGAAAAATACAAAGGGGCAGTATATATATTTTTATTTTTATCTAATTAACACTTTGTAAATAAAATATTAAACTTGTTAGTTGCGTTTACCTGCTTTGCTCTCATCAATTCTCATGAGTAAAATAATTAGAAAATCAAATAACAAACACAACACACAAACGGAAACGGAAATGAAAAAGTAAAATAAAAGAAAAATGGCGTGAAAAGAAAAAAAAAAAAAAAAAAGAAAGAAACGGCAAAAAGTTACGCAAGTTAAATGCGCATAAAAGTAAGTGATGGAAAAAAATTTGTGTTAATGTGTGAGTGCTTTAGTCTGCATATGTCTCTGTGTATGTGTGTGTGTGCCAAAAAGTTACTACCGACATAAAAGAAAAAGTTGCGTGCATTTAATGAAGAAAAAAATGGGAAAAAAAGTTGCTGAAAAGTATCTGAACTGCCAACAGACATAACTTTTCATGCAAACGTCAAGAACTGAACGCAACTTTTGTGATTGAGTTAGTTTATGTATGGCAAACATGTACAAACGTAGCCGTCGGGCGCTAACAATACTCTTTAAGAAAACTATTGTTGTTGCTTTTTTTCTTATATAAAATCGTTGATATTTAATGTCTGCTCTGTCACTTAACTTGTTGAGAAGACGACTTAAATGCAAACATGGCTATTTTATAATGGTTTTTGATTCTTTAGGCTATCTGCAAAGCCTTCTTGACTTTTTGATATTTTAATAAACGGACGGACGGACGGACGGACGGACGGTCGGACGCTAAAATGTTCAAACTATTGCAAAGCTTATTGGAAAAGATTTTATCGTTTCAAATAATCTTGAGGTATTTTCGAAATAAAGCAAAGATCTTTACTCAAAATAAAAAATAGTTTGTGTTAAAAAAAAAAAAAAATGTTTATATTCGCAATTGCAAACTCTTTACTCTTTACACAGTTTAAAAAAAAGGTTCTTAGATAGTTAACAACTAGCAGAATTTTTTTTTTTGTTTGAGACGAAAAAGTATGCTACGAAAAACTTTTTAATATTTTGCCAAATGCACAAATGCAATGACTTTGGTTGAGATAATTGTATACCTGTCATACATACAATGAAACGGGTATATTAAGTTAGTCGGTGAGTTAGTAATGCATTGAAGAATTAAAATTAAACTGCCGCCATGCCACTTTAATGAACAGTCTCCATACGAAGCAAAAACCCATTTGCATGTTTTTTTTTATTAGGCGTTTCAGGGAAATCTCTACCAACCTAATCCTAAAATTCTAACAAAAGAGATTTCAAGTGTCACACAAATCTATTTGGGTTGGTTTCTTATAAATTTTTTAGAGATTTGATAGAGTTTTATAAAAAAACAAAAAAATATATAAAAAATTAATTATATAAGCAGAAACGTACTATTTTTCTGAATTAACTGCACCATTACATTCCAAAATTGCATTGATTAATTAGCATTTTACCATATCTTTTGTATATTAAATGCAAATAAAATTCTTAATCAAAACCAACCGAACAAAAGTAATGCCAACTTGCTTGAAATAGACTTTTATATTTTTCGAAAATTAAAATTTGTCAAATAAGTAATTTTATTTTGCTTTACAATTGAAGTAAAAATGCGAAACAGACCCGAATAAAATGTTCATTAATGAAAATTATTTGCGTAAAATATTAATGTTCTAAAATGGCATTTAGAAATGCATACGTGCTTGTGATGGGAAATTGTAAACTAATGCAATTATCGCTAGTATCATTGAAGATTGCCCGTACTAGCATTTATGAGCAATTGTATATGTATGTGTGTATGTACAGCAAGCAGAGTTGTCAAATTTTCTAAACCAATGAAAATTTTAAATCAGTTGAAAGATTGATTAATTTATTTTTCGTTTAACATAAACTAAAATTTTGTAGGTTGGGTCATATCAAATCTGAATAAAATATGAAAATGAAAAGTCCACTCAAATTTTCAGCTGTGATGACAACCCCTTTCTGGTATTGGCAAAATTGTCTTCGAACAATGAAATCTTTCGAAGTTCTGTGACATCGAGATTTTATTTTATAGATTTACAAACCAACCAAAAGCATGTTTATTTTGGACTTTCCCTGACACCCCTCTATATAAAAAGTATTTATTTATAAAGCGTCTTAGACGATTACAATCAAATCATTTACCACAATCCAACCGGTTTTCGATTAAATTTCGTGAGTCGAGTATTTAAACTTTAGTTTCGTCGAAGTTAAAGTTTTTACTTGTTTAACATTTAAAGTGTGCTAAGTATGCAACTTTTTTTTAATGTTATCACACAACTTTTTTTTGCCGCGCACACGCAATACTTGAATAAACGCAACTAATTATGCAATGGTTTTTTATGTGCTGCCAACTTGGCTTGACTTTACATTTTGGTTTTTTTTTTTTTTTTTATTTCAAAGCCAACAAATTTATATCTTTTTGATTGTTTATAGATAAGATTTTTGGAAGTGTGAAATTTATGTATAAAACTGCAACTGAAAAAACTAATTAAAGCACTTTAAAAACTGTTTCATCGTTGTAAGGTCACACTACATTTTTATACCCGCCACACATAATGTGAAGAGTATTTTCAGTTTGTCTGAAAGTTTGTAACGCATTGAAGGAGACATCGTAGACCCCATAAAGAATATATATTCTTGATCAGCTCAACGAGACGAATGGATCTAGCCATGTCCGTCTGTCTGTCTGTCTGTATATTTCTATGCATCTTTTTCGTTCAAGATATAAAGATATTAAGCTGAAATTTGGAACTTAAGCTTTACTCGATAACGACTAGGTTAAGTTCGAGAATGAGTGTGCCACGCCCATTTTAAGGTGTAGCCCCCAAACAAACTTACCGTTTTTTTCGAATTTTTGTATAAAAATAGTAATTATTTTTTTATTTATTTTATGTCATCCAATGATAAAAAAGGTGCCACGCCCATTTTAAGATACCTCCCATTTTCTGATTTTTTTTTAAAAATGTTTTGTTTATATGTCTTTAGCTTATAATATGACTATATTATTTTGTCTAAACTCCTTCTCCAAATTTTACCTTAGCCACTGATAATAATAAATAAACTATTCTAAGATTCATGTGTGGCGGGTATATGAGCTTCGGTTCAGCGGAAGTTAACGTTTTTCCATGTTTTTGTTACAAATTGAGTTTTGTGGGTTAACGCGAAATTCAAGTGCCAAGCGGATACACATTTTTCAGTTGTCATTAGTTAATTTTTAAACTTTTTTTTTTTTTTTTTTTTTTAAAATGATAGTTTTATTGAAGTCTCATAATAATATATTTTTTTTATATAAACATAACAATTAAACCAAAATTTATTTTAAAACCACAAAATAAATAATAATGCGTTGCATCATTAATGAAACATTTTAATAAATCACATACAACTGAGGTTGGCACATATGATTGACAGTTTATTTTTCATTAATTGCGTTATATAAATATTTTTTTTTTATACTTAACCAGAAATATTTAACAACTGATTGTATTTCATACTAAAAAAAAAAAAAATTCAATAAAAATACGACTTACCACAAAAGTTTAATAACTATAAAAATACTTCCATTAAAAAAAAATATGATATATGCAAACTAGGATATTAAATCAAAAAATATTTTTCATATAAACAAACAATACAATATGATTGATTACATTGAGTATTCAATACTATTGTGAAAAGCTTTATATTCATTTAGCTTTAAAAGAAAAAAAAAATATTGTAAATTCCACTGAAGTGCATAAATATAAAAAAAACGTGAATAAAAACATATTTAAAATTCAGTGAATTCATTTTTATTTATTCCAGTAGATACGAATTTTGTATTTTGATTTTGATTGCACCAAAGCTTAAATAGCCAACGCATCAAACTTAGAGATATAAAAAAAAAAAAAAAATATGACAAAAAAAATTTTAAACTTCTGCTATTTAAAAATCTTCAAAAATGAAAAAATGAAAATTGAGGCACTTAGTAGAAGAAAGAAACCCAGACTCAAAAAGAAAGTTGAATAGACAGCCTTTACAGTTACTTAGTACACAAATCGCCAAAATTTTTAATTTTAAAGGTGGCGGTCTCCCAATTCTTCTTGATTTTTAATCGTATATTATACTAGTTTACTAATTTTGGTTGCATTGCATCTTCTTTATCGTGAATCAACAAAATTTCCATGATTTTTTTTTGTATATTCCATAAATTGCAACCAAAAATTTTCTTAAGAACCATTTTGAGATATCTCAAAAAAAAAAATGTTTTTGGGACTTTTTCAATTATTCTTAAAAACCTCAAGAATTGGTAGATTTAAAAACTAATTAATTTAGATATTGATTTATATTAGAAAAACCCCTTATATAAATCAACGATTTTAATTAAAAAAATCGTTTATGAGTTAAAATTAAATATTACTGGACGCTATAGCGTAAAAATTCGATGATAACGCAATATTTTCAACTAAAAAAAACTTTAATTTGTTTTATATAAATCAAAAAACTAGATCTGGACAATCTTAAGTTTCTTATTTATCAATGAAACAGTCTTAATTTAAATATTTTAAAGTAAAAAAAAAAACTGTTGGGACAATTATAATTTACGAAATTATTGTGCCAAAATGGTTACAAATACATTGTTCAAAGTATTTTCCATCGCTAAGTACTACTTTCTCTTATCTTTTGAACAATTTGCGGATACCATGTCGGAGAACGACTTGTCTATTGAGGTAATCCATAAATCAATCAATTTTTGGCTATGACTCATCGACTGGAACATGTGTTAATTGGAGAAGAGCGATGTCTGGAGAATACAGCGGGTGGGTAAGGACTTCCCATATCAGCGTTTCCAAGTGGATATTGATCGGTTTTGTAATATGTGGCCGAGTCATGCTACAAAATCAATTCGTCATACCTTTCTTCGTACTCCAGCCTTTTTTTGCCTAAGGGCGCGGTTCAAATGCATAAGTTAAGTTCGATAGAATTCTCCTATAATCGTTTCATTCGGTTTGAGAAGCTCGTAGTAGATCGGCGTTGAGAAGGATTTTGGTAGCTGGGAGGGCAAAACCCATGACTTTTTGCTCTTGGAGTTATCGTAATGGAGCCACTATTAATCGCTTGTAACAATTGGGCACAAAAATCCAATTTCCTGTTATTGGATCATACCTAAGGTTTTAAACCGCTTGGAAATGTTTGCTTTGTCAACTTCTAACGAACCTAAAAGTTCTCGTTGCGTTTGACATTTGTCTTAATTGACTAATTTCTCTACTTCTACTTCTTCATCTTCAAACATTTTAGGCTGACCTGGACGCTTATCGTCGTGTATAGGAAGGAAATACATTTCGAAAATGTAGAATTTGCAATAGTCCACTTTCACGATAATTATTGAGTTTAAACGGAATTTGCAGATATACAAAAAAAATTTAATCGATGAGATCTGTGCAGCTGATTAAATACAACATTTTTTCTTTTTTTTTTTTTTTTTTTTTGTTATAAATTTTCCCATAAAATGATTATACCCACTTCACACTTTATGCAAAACAGAATACAAAAAAAAAAAAGCTTAACATTTTTTACTGTGTGCATTCCATTTAAAAAGCAATAAAATTGTTATATAATATCAGTATATCCGATCTAAGTGGAAAAAAATTAAAATATTTTTTATTTATTTAAATGAATTTAATACTGTTCAATACATCACGAGAATATTTCAGTGTTAAGTGTTACATTTTAATGCTCTAAGTTTTTTGTTTAATTTTTTTTTAAATATTTTGGAAAAAAGTTATTTATTTTATTTTATTATTTTATTTTATATTATTTTTTTATACCCGTTACAAAAAGGGTGTAGGGTATTCAGTTTGTCCGAAAGTTTGCAACGCATTGAAGGAGACATCGGAGACCCCATAAAGTATATATATTATTGATCAGCTCGATGAGACGAATCGATTTAGACATGTCCGTCGTCGACCGTCTGTCTGCCGTCTGTCTGTTGCGATGGCTGTTACTCAGAAAGTTTTAAAGATATTGACCTGAAATTTTAAACTTAAGCTTTTGTGCTTCTAGTTACTTTGTATACCAGAACCAAGGTGCCACGCCCATTTTCAGATATAGCCCCATACAAACTTACCACTTTTTCGACTTTGTATGAAAAATTATTTATGAATGCTTTTACTACAATATAGGGTAAAAACACTTCTAATGGCATCCAATATCAAAAGAATGTTGCCACGCCTATTTTCAGATATAGCCCCCATACAAACTTAACGCCTTTTTCGATTTTTGTATGAAAATACGTATTATTTATAAACATATTCAATCCAAATAGGATAAGAACACTTTTTATGTCATCCAATGTTAAATCTAAGGCGCCACGCCCATTTTTATGTATAGCCTCCATACAAACTTACCGCCCATTTTCGAGTTTTTATATCAAAACATTTACTATTTCTGAATGAAT
The DNA here is from genome assembly GCA_018903435.1 of Leucophenga varia. NCBI lineage: Eukaryota > Metazoa > Arthropoda > Insecta > Diptera > Drosophilidae > Leucophenga > Leucophenga varia. The sequence goes on along the minus strand of JAEIFJ010002067.1, from coordinate 94,457 downwards.
TCAATTAAATTCGGTAAAATCAATTCCAATGTCCACCTAAGTGAACACTTTCTATATGGTAAGGATCGGGCAAATATAACATAAAGCCTCCATACAAATTTGACCAATTCATCGTAAATATAATCTAAGCACCTGGTGAACATATAAACTATTAAAAGTGTTGTGTAACGGGTATTTCAGCTTCGGTTCCACCGAAGTTAACGTTTTTTCTTGTTTTTAATTCAGCTTAAAGTAAATATTTCAATTTTAAGACTTAATGTTTTTTTTTTTTATAAAGGTCGCTAGAAAAAGGTTTTTAATGTAAGCATAAATTTTATTCCAAAAATTGAGCCAATAGAGTGATTATATTCAAGTAAAAGAAACAAAAATAAAATAAATAAAATAAAATATTAAATGCTTTTAGCGTGAGAGTATTTATTTATATAAATAAAAATATTCAGGAATATATATTTGCACGCCATATGAATCTTTATTTAATTATCAAGCTTCCTACACATGCTAACTAATTATATTTTTGGTCTCTCTTAATTCGAGTATCTTAATTTTTGTTTTTGTTATTTAAACAGGTGTGTGCAGGTTCTGCGTGTGCATGGATTCTATTGAAATTTTAGAGTACGTTTATATCCTAAAATAACCGAATACACGTGTTCGTTACCCCAAATTTTGTTATCTTATTTACAAGCACACATTTTGGAAATACAAAACATTTTCAGATGAGAAGAAAAAATAGCTTAAAGCGAAAATAATTAAGCATGTGAATACACGCAAACAGATGCATGCACATATAAGAAATATGGTTGATTCCACAGGTTTTTGGCATTAGATTTATTTTTCAGTTATATTCTCATCTATTATATAAATATTCTGCTGCGTGATAGAATTCGATCAGAAAGCAGACAGTCAAGACTATTGTCCTCGGTGTTCAAATTTAAAATTTATGAAACAGTTTTGAATACTATCTAAACAAATTTAGCAACAAAAACTCTTATGGAATGCCATTTTTAGATATGATTATGAAACATGAATGGTTTTCGTTTATACAATAACACGGCACGAGCGAGTAAGCGTAGACAGCTCTAATTGCCTCTTCAACTAAAACAAAAAAAAAATGTGGGTAGACCGAAAAGTAGCAGTTACAGAGACCGGCATCTCTTTATGATATGCGTTATACACTTAGCAAAATTTACGCTGACTTTGCACATCCTAAATAACGTTTTGGACATGTTTTTTTGTTTTTTTTTTGTTTGCCATGTGGCATTATTTTAGTTCGCATTTTCAAATTTACCACGCGTCACTTACCAAAAACTTTTAGCCGTAGCTCTCTCTTCAAATTGTGCTTATTAATATTTTATAGCTATACTTGTATGTATATGTATGTATATGCAGGTGTGCAAACACATACACACACACACACCCATACACACACACACACCCATACACACAAAACCAAAAGCAAAATAAAATTTTGCGAAGCGTGTAAAAGTCTGACTAAATGACTTCCCAACTGGTTTACTGATCACAAACAGACACAAAAATAAAATGGCTGCCACATAGATTCTTTTTCTTGCCATTTGTATACACAAATATGAACATGTGCCACATATTGCGTGTATGTATGTATGCATGTGTGTATGTGTGTGTGTTAGAAAGCAAAGCATTAAATTAATTAGTGTTTAAATGCGGCTCGTCTGCTTTTGCAACCTTTATGATACATGTACTGTCTTCATAAACTCGTTATTAAATACAGCAGTGCAACAGTGTGTGGCTTAAAGGTTGGCTAAGTACTTAAGTAACACTGACACAGCTCTTGGCTACTACACGTACATACATCTCGCATATATATTCATTATAAAGCTACCAGCAGCTTTTGTTGTTTTGCAAATGTTTTTTTTCTTTGTTTTTGCCTTTTTTTTAATGACTTTCTGAAAGTCTGCTGTAGGTGTTTGTAGCGCACTACAACGTTAAAAAAGATTAACACACAAAAAAACGCTCTTTTTTAAACTCTTCTTTATAAAAATAAGATAATATGCGCTCAGAGTGTGGCGTAGCCATATGTACATTTTCCGCACTGGTCGTGTTGAAAAATATTTTCTTTTGTAGTTGCCTTAAGTTAGACAACATAATCTTTTTTTCTGTGTTTTTAAAAGATAGTTGTTTTTTTTTGTAGTAAACAAAACCAAGAAAAAAAGTTAACTTTGGTTGGACCGAAGCCTATATACCTGTCACACATCATTTGGCGTGGATAGATCTTCGTGTGCAGCATTTAGATAAAATTTTATCTAAAAATACTAAACAAACTAAAAATATTCTTAAAAATTTATGAATTCGCTTCCCGATCTGAACCAATTTAAAACTGAAGACTTGGCTTGATATAAGAAGCATTTGTACCATATTGGAAGCCATTAGCTATAAAAGTTAATGTTTTTCTTATAAGAACTTTACAAACATTGTATCCTTTTGTATGAGGGCTGTAGATAATAGTGGGCGTGACACATTGATTTTAACCCAGAAAGTACACAAAACCTAGAACTGCAAGCGGACAGCAAGACAGAAATTCGGACATCAGAAAACTGCAAAACTCACACTTTTTTTGAGTCAGCTCAGATGCAAAAATTGTTACTTAATTCCAGAAACTGAGCGAAACACAACGTCGAATGAAAATCAGCTCGTGCTGACGAGCACGTTAATCGTGTTTAACGTGCAGCCTTAGTTTCATCATTTTTTGATACCAGATTTTGAATGAAAATATATATATAATAAATATAATGATGATGAAGCAATTTCCTCAATATATTGGGTTCCGCCAGCATCCTTGATTTGATTTATTGGTTCGACTTTCCTAGTGTTACAAGTTATAAACTTATAAATTAATACACTAGTCACGACATGAAAAAAGTAAGATAATAATAAATTATAATAATAATAATAGTTAATTAATTAATTAAATTGAGATAAAAATTAAAATTAAGATTAAGATTAACAATAAAAAAAATAAAAAAAAAAAAAAAAATAAATAAATAAATAAATAAAAATACATAAAATAGACATCAGATTACAAATACAACGCAAAATGTTTTACATAAAGTTTATTACTTATAGCTAGATGTATGTGCTAAATCAAAAATTAGGATTTAGGATTGGAGATAAAAATTTAGCTTTGTTTTAAATTGCGTGGCACTATTAATTGCTTTGAGATAATGTGGTAAGTAGTTCCAAAGACGGACAGCATATATGAAAAATTGTTTTTCAGAGCTTGCTAGTTGATATCTCGGAGTGACAATATTCAGCGTTCTACTGGACTGAGCAAACTTTAAATGTTGATACAAATAGGAGGGCTCTTTTGTATGTATAACCTTATGCACCTTATAAACCAATACTTCCGACCAAAGCTTAACAGTATCATCTGTATTCTTCCATTGGATTAAATGGATTTTACCATATTGGTCAAGCATTCAATATGGAAAGAAAATCATTTTAATTTTTGAGGTGCTTGGGAACGTCTTCAGCTACAAAAACTTGCAGGTTTTCCAATATATGAAATTATCAGGAAGTCTGAAAAAAACCAATTAAAGCTAACCTTTTTCTTAGCTCGATGATTAGATCCTGTATGAATTCCTTCCCTCTTATTTCCTTGGCTTGATTATGATATTTTGGCACCTTGATTTCGTTTTCAAAGGCATATCCCATATATAAAGAAGACACAGGGAATTCATTCAAATCATCTTTCAAGACATCAATCTTAACATCAGGGGGTATTTTTTTTTTATATTTTAGCAAATTGATGGCTTTTAGTATCTCAGATAGTAGTTTAGAGGATTCTGCTTGCTCACTTTGAAATATCTTATGCAAATGTTGCATACTCTTCAGTATGGATTTCAAAAAAATAAGTGGTAAAGCTTATTTTCGTCGCCAGAATACATATTATGCAAAACTCTTGCCGTGTGAGACTTTTCAACGGGTGCAGCTAAAGCGAAGTGCAACTTAAGCTCAAGCCACTGCTCCTCGATTCTGCATACTGCAGCGTATCGACGGCTCTTGGAATTTTCAATGGTACCTAAGTATAAATATACATATGTATGTAGTTCTATATATACAATTAATACGGCGCAATTCATAAATATTTGAAACAACGCAACAGATTAGTCCGCTTACAAAACATTTTAGAGTAAACATAATTAAATGTTAATACATGTACATTGTTTTGACAAGTGGTTCATTGTTGCTGCATGCTGTCGTAGGTCAAAAAGTTTGGCGGTCATTGTACATTTGCAATAGCTACAGTACAGCCTTTGACCTATCCGTAAGTACCTTGCACATCCACTTCATAAACTCGCCCCTTTAATCCACTCGTCCCGAAAATTTTGTTTATTTGTTTCTTTGGGCATTTTTCCGGTTTCGCAAATTTACAATTCCACAATTCAAAACCACCATTGATGCAGTTTTAGCGCATCTTTTTTACAAAAATATACCATAAATTAATACTAAATTTATACTAAAATACCAAAATACGTGCAAAAAATTTGTGTAGTATAGAAAATGCTTAGAATAAGCAAGTTGAAATTTAAATAGGCTAGAATTAAGGCTACAAGCATTTTGATAGTTTTCCAAGCTAGTTGGTTTTTAAATAAGCTAGATCTGGCAACACTGGCTAAGCATTGAACAAACTCAGCCTATTCTCAAGAACGGCTCATTCGGCTTATTGCTTTTTGCAATAATTTCATTTGTGTCTAGTTGGCGAAAAAACGCATGTATATTGTTATTATTTATATTTTAATTTAATAATTAATTAAAATTAATTATTTTATTATGTAATATATATATTGTTAAATTTCGTATTTCGATCAAACTGTACTAAGTTTACTCATACGAGTTGAGTTTGCTCTTTTGAGTTTTTTTTTTTTTTTTTTGACTCAACACGATCACTGTTGAGCCGAACGAGCAGAAATAAACTCAGCGAGCAAACAAATGTATCAAAGTTGAATGATTTTAACTCAAGTGTAAAAACATATTCGAGTGTTAGCTTGCGCGGTTGAGCCGAATGGCTTGATTATTTGGCTATTGTTCGTGTATGAACGTTTTTGCGCTCAATGGAGTCCGTTATCTGATGCCTTCTCAAATGCACCTGTTTCACACAAAAACTATCCAACTTAATTGAATAAAATTCATATTTTTCTTATGCGATTTATGTGCAATGCAAATGTTTAATTTTATTAAATCTATTTTTTTTTTCTTCTTTTTTGCATATACATATGATACAAAGCATCGTTTTTCAATTAAATTAACTTGATCACTTGATTTATTTGAAGCGCATTTAAATATAGAGTTCTCGTTTGTCATATATATTTCATATTTATTTTTTCGTTTCGAAAGCCGAAAAGTATGCTACACAAAAACACATCTGTCTATGAAAAAAAAACATCAAATAACAGTTTAAATACATACGAGTTCACTATCGATGTCAAAGTGTATACATATTGTAACGCCTAAAGGCAAACAAAAAATAACGAGAAATAAAACATCGAAAAAATGGTCGATTGGCTTTCAAAAATAAAATCAACAAAATAAAAGTGTGGAAATTGACTTTATGCTGACTTTTCGAGTTATAAAATTGCAAAATTTTGAGAAAAGGAAACTTTCAATTTAACATTTTTTTTTTTTCAATTTTTTTCTTTTTGTCACTTTTTTCTAATACTTTATGGCCGCAACATAAGCTCTCAAATTCGAAACGAATTTTTATTTAAAGTGGTTTTGGTAAAAAAAAATAAATATGCTTGTAGTTTGATTTAAAAGTTTTTAAATTCATAGCATTTTTTCACGAAAATCTTTTGAAACGTTCAACTAAAACCATGCTAGATTTTTTTATAACTTTATACATTGACACATTTGTGTGCTTAGCCGCTTTGCCAAAAAATAAAAGGAAAAAATAAAAAAGGTTTCATAAAATTCAACAAACTGTAAAAATATTATTTTTTCGGTTTTTCGCTAAAATTCTTTTTGCCATTTTAACTCGCAGCACAGTTTTTTACATAAATTTTGGCTGTTTTTTTTTGTTTTTATTTTATTTATTTATTTATTTTTTTTTTTTTGAGCACATTTTGCATGCATATGCTCAGTTTTGTTTTCCTTTTTTTTTCATTTATTTTTGTTAATTTATATGCGTCCATAAACTAACTTTTGAAATGTTTTGATATTTTATAGACGACTGCGCTTAAATTCGCACGTGTGTCTGTGTGCGTCGGTGTACGATTTATGCATGCAAGTGTGTGAGTTTTCACTACAAATTTATGATATACAGACACACAAGTTAACAAAAATAGAAAACAAAAATAAGCGTTAAACCGAATTTTTTTTACATGTTTCAAAAGGTAATTGACCTTGGTTTTTCGAGGATTTTGAATGTGAGACAAATGCACAAAAATAAGTTCTTTTTTTTTATTAAATCGATTTATTGCTCTTTAAAGCAGTAACATATATAAAGTTTTTTTGCTTTTAATTTTAATAACAAATTTAAAAATAATTTTAATAAAAAAAATTTATATAGAATATCTCATAAGTCATAAGTTTATTAAATGTTTTTTATTGCCTGGTACTGATAATATTCATAGTACTTTACTTAAACAATGTAAAAGTACTCTTTATGTTCCTCTGACTATTATTTTTATCTATCTTTAAATCAATCAAAATTTTCTTCACATTGGAAAGAATCTTTCATTATTCCTTCGCACAAAAATAAAAAAAAATCTTATATCTCAAACTATAGGGGTTTTGCTTAACTTAGTACGATTCCAAACTAATTCGAAAAAATTATTTATGACCAACTTCAATGTTCATTAAATTCAATTGTATGTTCCTCACAGTATGGTTTTCTTAGGAGCAGATCTTGTGTTTCGAAACCCAATGTTTATTGTTCGTCAAGATCGAATTGAATCTGTGCAAAAACAGGTCCTCCTTTTTGCTCTTATAAAATTGAATTGGGACTCTGATTCACATTTACCATCACATATTGATCGTTTAAAGTTAATTGATCTTCCCACTTTGTGTTATCGGTCGCTTTTCTTCATAAGATTATTTGTGGTGACGTAGACTCTCCAATCTATTGCATTCATTACCTATCAATGTTGCATTTCGTTTTACTAGAAACTGTATACCTTTTAGGTTGTCTCAGTGCCCAACACTGCACAACTAAACCGAATCTGAGTGGTCGTATTAGATCTTCTTGTATATAACTAGCTGTAAACTGCCACGCCTCGCTGAATACACAAACCATAAGTTACATATTCATTTAATTTTGTAACACTTATGGATATACAATGTTCTTCGTTTTTCCGTTCCCAGCATAAATGTAGAGGCTATCTGGTTAACCTACACGGGAACACGCAACATACAATTGTCCGTGTGAGAAGCAATTCGCACCTAAATTTAAGCCACATAATTCCTAAGATTGGCCCTGAGCTTTATTGAATGTTATTGCGAATGCCAATCGAATTGGAAACTGTAATCTCTTAAATTGAAATGATGTATCGATTGAAATTAAGGCAATTCGAGGTATGAAGACATCTTCACCTTTGAATGGCCCCGTTAATATTATTGCTTCCACTACTTTGTTCATCAATTTCTTGACTGCGAGTGGCGCGCCGTTGCATAGTTTCTGTTGATTGATGTTCCGCAACAGGATAATTGGCAAACCTATCTTCAATTTCAGTATGTGTGGTGGCATCCCCGGCAGATCAAGTGAATTCAAAAATTTCTTTGGTTAATTGACGGCTTTCTCTTTTGTTTGAATAATAAATGTAGCCTATATCAAAAATCCGATCGGGAACACGCGATGCCCTGTGTCGCGTGGTTCACATGCGACTGCGGTTGCCCTTGGCAACACTCGCGAGTGTTGAACTGGCGGCCTGCAGGTGGCGCAGCAGTAGGGGCACGGGGATACGAGAAAAAACTGATGTATTTGCAAATGCAGATATGTTTTCAACATAAAAAGTAGATAAAAACCCAGTACGAACCTCAACAAATGTTTTGTCGAAATTTGGACTTAAACGGTTCAGAACATATTTAAGTCTATAAGCCTCGTATATACGAACATTGTTATTAATTAAATAAATAAATATGCCCGTCTGTCCGCATGTTCTTTTTTCAATTAAGGTGAAAATTGTTAAGGTTTTTTGTTTTATAAAATTTTTCTTCTTTCCATGGTTTCCACTTTTATCTTTTTTAATAAATTTTAAGAAACATTTTTTCCTTATTTCTTTGTAAGTTGTTGCTGTTGTTTTTTTTTTTTTTTTTTTTGATTTGTAATTTCCTGCAAGTTCTGTAAGTGTAGATAACATTTTAGTTTGCAGACTTTCTTTTAAACACACACAAAGATGTTCATAAAGAGCAAAAATTTGCAAAATACTTGTTTGCCGCAATGCAAAAAGATGCTCGAGAACAAAGCAAGCAAACCAAACAAACTTGGCAAAATTAAAATGCAGCCAAAAAAAAAAAAAAAAATACGATACGAATCCACTCAAGTTAGATTCAATTTTGTTTGAAGAGAATAAGAAAATGAAGCGTTTTTATTTAGTTTTTCCAACTGTAAATAAAAAAGCAAACAAGAAAAAGGGTTTAAACTGTTGGAACCTAAGCCTTAATACGCTTTACATTATTTCTAAATGCATGAAATAAAATCACTGGAAGAACTGTGCTGATAGACGACAGTCTGAGAGGGAAGGACATTCAGAATCTTTCAACAAAGCATTTTATTCTGTTAATGAGTTACAAACTATTTGAGGAACTAGTAATACCAGTTTTACCATTGCGGAAAGAGTATAAATAAATGCAGCGTAATGAAAAATAAAACGCCCATAATTTGTTTTGTTCATGCTTCACTAGAATTGAAATAATTATTAAAAAGTTTTTCCTTTACGTTTTGCTTTTTCAATTTGTGCGCTCACTAATTTGTTTTCTTTTAATGAAAGCTGTATTATTATTATTATTATTTGAAATACTTCTTTTTTATAGTTTTGCTGCACATTTCTGTTTTTGTTTAATTTCTGTTTTAAAAGATTTGTGAAAAATTTGGTCGAAAGAAATTCACTCAGGAAAACTTGTAGTAACTTTGTGGTAGAGGTTTACTTCTTTGCTAAGACAGTCTCAATTAGAGAACAATATTCGCTTGTTTTTGAGTTCAAATTATGTTTTCCCGCAAACTAGATTGCTCTTATTATAATATACATAATATTAAAATATAATAAAACTGCTCAGCTTATCTCTTAAGTCTCTGCCATGTTATACTTTGCGTAAACCGTTGCTCATTATGCGCCAATTTATCTATTTTTATTGAACAAATTTAATTGTGTATGTGACTTAAATAAATATTTTATAATATAAACGACTTCACCTAAAAGTATGCTACAAATAAATTATCCTACGTTGCGTGAACCCATAATCCAGCTACAAACACTACAATTATATATAGATTCTCAACAATATTCATGCTGTCGTCTATGCTAAGTACTGCCGAATGCGCATAAATCATGCAAAGAGAATGGAAAAAAAGGAGACAAGCAAAAAAAAACGTTAAAAAAAAAAAAAAACTTAATATATTAGTGCGCCTAAAAGCCAGCCTAAAAGCGTGTACAGCTTTTGTTTCAAACCATTGAACAATCAGTTAGCTGTATGTCCTACGGGATTTCTAAAGCTCTATAGTTCCATTCAAATAATATTTCAAGAGAAAAAATAAAGAAAAAAATAAAAATAAAAAAAAAAAAAAAAGAGGGAGAGAGAGCGTAAAACAACGCAAGAAAACAAAGAAGCAAGTCGCTTTATATATAGTATAGAAATCCAATATGTAACCCGAGGTTGACATATTGGCGGCACGTTGCTATTTTAGCATTGCCAACATTGCTTTATATAAGTGCGTGACTTGCATAACAAGCAAAACATTGCATAGGCCTGGGCGCTCAATGATTTACTCGAAAAAAAAAAACGATGTAACCGGAAAACTAAAACGAAAGCATTAAAACCGCTTAAAGTGTAACTGTAGCATAATTTAAGGAGCTAAAAAAAACAAAAGCAAAGAAAAAATGTACATTCTGATATACATATTTCATGTTAACAGCCTTTAACGACCGGATATATATATATATATTTTTTATTTTATTGGTTATTAGAAACATTTTTCACACATTTCGTCTGTTTAAATATAAAAATAAATAGCAAAGTAGCAAATAAAAAGTTTGCTTGTATACTTTTTTGGCGTAAAAAAAATTGTTTGTGTTATATTAAATTGTATTTACTTGTTTTATGCTACCAAATATAAAAAAATAATTATTTAAATATTGTAAATTACTTAAAATACATTCAAATTAAACATTTAAGCTGTTCGCAATAAAGTATGCAACCTTTTTTTTTTTTTTTTTTTAATTAAACTTTTTGAAACTATTTAAAATATTCCTGACACAACTCAATTGTGCATTTTCAATGAATTTTATACTAGAAATTTTTACAAACCATTTAATTGAAACTTTAGCGCAAAAATGTATGTTCGAAAAACAATTTGTCAAAGCGTAAATAAAACGATTTTTCCAATATTTTTTTTTAATTTTAAACAAAAAAAAAAAAAAAAAAATCAATTTAAAAATATTTTTAGATTGGTATTTTTACGTACAAAAAAAAAAAAAAAAAAAAAAACAAACAAATAAACGAAAAAAAAAACCATTTTGTCACTTCCATGTGTAGCGTGTATCAGCTTTGTTTCCATCATATACTTAAGCTTTAAACGATATATATATATAACTCTGATTAACATTATAATTGCAGCCCAAAAAACGCTGAACGACAAAAAAAAAGTGCTACGCCTAAAAAAAAAGGAAAAGTGAATAGACATAAAGAAATAAAATAAAGTTAGAGTTAGACTTAAGGCCAAAAGACAAAGCAAGCTACACAAACTCGTAAAGTCTTATGAAAAAAATAGAAAATGGAAAATGGAAAAGTATTATAACAAAACCACAAAAAAAAAAAAAAAAAAAAAAAAAAAAATAATACTAAGCGTCAGTGAGGTAGTCAAGCAAATCGCGCCTAAAACCATGCAAGCAATGCTTGCATAACAATATTTGTTTTTTGCTGTATATGAATTTTTATTCTTGGTTTGCTTGTTTATTTTCTCTACACATACATATGCACCACAATGTATTTTATATACTCGCATACAAAGTGATTTAAGCATAACAAACTTCCAAAGACAAAGCCTTTTCACAAATGAAAAAAAAGAAAAAAATAAAAAAGATTTTTATAGAAAAAATATGCACGAGAGCATGCAAAACTAAATGTTGTGCCACAAACAGAATAATTTCACTATTTTATATTAAAAACATGTTTACCATTGCATAAGTTGAGGCGCTCAACCGTACACAGGTTAAAATATGAACCACATAGGTCTTAATTCTTTTTTATGGTTAAACAGCTACATTTACGGTAAAAGCTTCCCACGGCTAGTCACTTTTTTTCCAATGGGAACGACGGATTTGACAGAATCTTTATATTTTTTTAAGCTTAGCTAGAATAATTTAAAAAAAAAAAAAAATAAGTTTCCCTAACGCCATAATTTGTGCTATATTAAAATCAAGCACATACATAAACAAGCAAATCCATAGCTTAAGACTTCATTATTAGAACTGTTCTATTGTATTGCATTGTATGAACTTTTTTTTACCATATTTAACTTTTTGTAACAGTTTGTGCCATGCTTAGACAAAAATAATGATGTGTATAAAAGAGAAAAAATAAATAAAAGACTTTATTTATTGCAAAACCAGTTTTATGTAGTTGATATGAAACAAAGGGGCATAACAATTCCAAGGAAATTGAAAATGGCCGTCATGTTAATTTTTTTTCCGTTGCCTATTGTCTGCAGTAAGCTATTTAATTTTTTTGTTTTGTTTTTTTTTTGTTCTATGCTGACTAAAAACAAATTTATACTATCAGCAAATTTTCATAATAACTAAGTCGAGTGAAGTAAACATTTTAGTTTTTGTAGCAAGCTTTTGTATACGCTTACAAAACTCATTTATAACTAACAAACCAAGCAAACAAGCAGCCAACCGAAAAGCATACAATTCAGCATGCACGCAAATGCGGCTTAGTAGTCTATTTGAAACAACTAAAAACATAAAAAACGAAAAACGAGAAAGAAAAGCTCTAAAATCGCGAGATTATATTTTATAAAGGGGAACAATATGAAATTGCATAGAAAATTGCATGGAATTCAATATTTACACACATTGCATGTACACATTTCACTTGTGGCTTATGCAAAAGGAAAGGGGTCTGTAAAAGAGCTTGAACTAGCATGTTTTAGTTTAGAAAATCCATAGTTAAAATGCATAACAATAAAAACGTGCATAGCAACCGTTAAGTATGCTTTAATTTTTGTCATTAAAAAAACAAACAATTAACTTTTGGCTATGTTTACATTGTTTGAAATTAATATTTATGTAGTTTATGCAAATATGTATGTGCAATATTTATGAAAAATTGAGAACTTCCTTTAGTTGAATTTATTTTTATGATTTCAAGTTATAATGTTTCAAAAACGTTTATGTTTTTATTAGAGCTTCGCTTAAATAAAAAAAGCTTCTCCGAAAAAACTGTGTGTGCAAAATTTAAAAAAAAAATGAAATAAAAAAATTAAGAAATTGTCATCAGATAATCGATGCTAGTCGAAGTGATTGAGTGTTTGTGGCAAGCTCAGCACAAGCAATTAAAGTAAAATTGCAATATAAAACAATTGAAAGCAATTTAATTGATTTCGAACGAAGAAATACGAAATTATTAACAATATAAAAAAAATTGATCGTTTGACAAGTGACAAGTGATAGCAACAAATTGTAGTCAAGTTTTTTAATGCAGCAATTTTTTTTGGCCTCCAAAAAAAATGAAAAACGTTTATTTTGGTATTAGTCCGCCATACGAAACTTTGAATAGCTTCAATATGATTATCAATGCCGTAAATGTGATGGGTAGGGACTCAAATTTTATCCTTTAAATACAAACATAATAATATTGTATAACAATATAAACTATCATATCGGTAGTGATAAATATTTTCATACAAAATCTCGAAAATGGACAGTCGATTTCTATGGGGCTATATCTTAAAATGAGCAAGGCGTGTTGCAATACACAGTGGGGCAAAAAAATACCCGTGGCCATATTGATTTTGAGAGCGCAATTCTTAACCGATTTTTGATTTTTTTTTGTTTTAAATTGAAGCTTATAAAATTTTTTTTTTTAATAGCTAAATAAACATGTTATTTGTTATTTATAAACCTCGAAAAAAAATATTTTTGAATGCTATGTACCAGTTTAGAAGAAAAATTCTTGAAATTTATTTAAGAGATCTGGAACTAGTTAAGTTACTATCCTTGGTAAAATTTTCAAAGAATAGTATTATTTGAGAAATTTATTTTATTTGTAAGAGACAAGTCACACGATGCAAAATTTTCATGAAATATTACATTGCTTGTGTTTCACGCAACTGTCAAAATTTACTTGAAATATCTAAACAAATTTTGTACAGACTACTTGTCAAATCAGAGTAAGAAAGTAAGATAGTGATGGCACATTTTTTTAAGTGAGATATTTTTTCATGTTCAAATGAAGTTGCGCAACAATCTTTAAAATATTGCATGAAAATCTTGCATCGTGTGACTTGCCCCTAAATGAATAATTTTGTTAACAAATATTTTCGATGCAATTGTTGCTGTAGGGGTAGTCCGTTTCATAAATAAATAAAAACCTTTGTCTGATTTTACTTATTACTTTAAAACTTTCAAACATTTAAAAATAATTTTTTTTAAATTTTTATTCTACAAAAAAAAAATGGAACTAAAAAAAAATGTTAACCTCGGTGGAACCGATGCTAAAATACTTGTCACATGTACTTTTAAATGGGTTATGTTTTATCATCAGTAACTTTGATAAGACATCGAGAAAGTTTGTATGGGGACTGTACCCTAAAATGGGCGTGGAACTTTCATTTTTAAACTTGATCTGCTCGTTCCCGAAAAAAAGCTTATGTTTCAAATTTTACCTAAATGTCTCCAGTAGTCTCCGAGTAAATCGCTTTGAAATAAACAGACAGACAGACAGACGACATGGCTAGATCGATTCGTCTCATCGAGCTGATCAATAATATATAAACTTTATTGGGTCTACGACGTCTCCTTTAAAGCGTTACAAACTTTCAGACACACTGAATATAACCTTTACTCTATGTGTGGCGGGTATAAAAATTCGAATGAAATAATTTGCTTTAAATCAAAAATCTTTAAATATACTTTTCCTAAAAAATAATTAGCCAAAAACTTATAATGTAAGCTTATTGCACAACAATGTATAAATAAGTCAGCATTTTAAGCTTAAAATCAACTTACCATAAATGCCATACTTAGCATACTTTGCAAATATTTACTAGTACTACGCAGCTGCATAAGGTACAACTAGAAAATGCGCTGTTCCAACCAAAAAAAAAAAAAAAAAACAAAAATTGCACATTCTCATACTCACTGAAATGCTTCAAGTCCTTTTTTCACTTCAGTGCACTACACAAACTTACAGCGTTTTACACCACTTTCCTTGCGACACTTCCGCTTAATGAACACTTCCGGTACAAGGCGTCAGGTGAACAAAAAAAAAAAATTAAAAAATAAAAAAAAAAAACGAAAACCAAAATATTTTAACAGCGTTCTGCGCTTAAGTTGTTTTTAATTAAACGAAATAATGAAATTTCCTGCGACTAATTTCAGAGTGCAGTAAATATATTTAAGAAATACAACGCAAAAAAAGCAATGTGAGAAAAAGGACAACAGCCATGATAAAACAGCAAATGAAGGACATTGAAAATCATTGTGTCAGCTATAAAATATAAGAATAATGAATACCTTCTATAAGTAGCATCAAACAAAAAAAAATTAAATAAATAAATAAAAAAGGAAAAGCATAATAAATGAACGACAAGGACAAGCTGTAAATGCTTTTTTGACCCTTTTTTATGTGTGTGTGTGTGTGTGTGTATGTAGCCTAATTTAAAATTTCCATAAAAATGTATCATTATTTATATATATTTTTTTTTTTTTATAATGCGAGACAAGAGATCGCCTCAAGCCAGAAAATGGCGTGAAAATGAGCGTCAGTGTTGTGGTTATTTTGTCATTTTTGTTTTTTTTCTTTTCAATGCTAAAATCTCTATAAAAACGCTGTTCATTGTGGTCAGTTTTGTTTTAGATCGAGTACATATTTTATACTCAAATCATTTAAAAAAATGTTGCGGTAAAATGTTAAAATTCGAAAAATATTTCTTTTTTTTTTTTTTTATAACATTTTAATACGCTTAAAGCATTATTTCACATACTTTGATGCTTTATTGTTTCCTTTTTTAAAAGTATCTTTTTTTTTTTTTTTTTTGAGAAAAAAAAAATATGCTTGAGGGTGGTTTTCACTAGCTGCGGGTTGACTGATTTTGGGTGCAAAGATAAAAAAAAAAATACTCGGTTCGATTTGTGGCAAATTTTGAGTCAGCAAAAATACAAAAAAAAAAATGTTATTAAAGTTTACGGCTACATTTGATGTAACCTTTTTTCATTTTCTAATTTTTATTTTATTGCTTTTCTACATTTTTTTTTTGTTTTTTTTTAGATTTAAATGGCTTCTGACTGGCAGCTTAAGTTGCGTAAGACTGAATTGAAAGATATTACTTTCATAACTAGCTCCAAGCAAACTGCTATAACTCAATTTCTTCCATTAGTTCTTTTAGCAGAGATAAAGTTTAATGGGTTTCAGTTTATTGCACACTATATTTTGCATAATGGCTTTGCAGTTGTTTGTGGCAAGCAAAAATATTTTTTTTTAATTATGCTATATTTTGTATTGTTGTTAACTTATTTGCGTTTGTTGCTTTAATAATTAATTTGAACTATTTTAAATAAGATCAACAACAAACATTGTTGTGTCATATGCAAGGCCCCTTTATAACCTTTGTTCGACTAAGAAGGTACAATTGCTCTTAAATTGTTTGTTCATCTTTTATTGGTTTGAGATCCTAGAACATATTTTGTGTAAATTATTGGGTTTGAATGACTTTTTTATAAGTTTATTATTTTTCAAAATATTGTTTTAAACGTATATAACCCCTTATGTTGATTGACAAGGTTCAATTGTACCTACACTTAAATTTACATTAAAACTAGTCGTAAAGTTTAGATACATTTATATCTAATATAGTATTGCATATTAGAATTGATACCAGAAGCCGACAACGCAACGGTAAACAATATTGATGTTTTATGCAATTTAGCATATTTTTGTAAGAAATTGCCACTATTCCAGATTTACGACTGATGAAACAAGGCGTTTGATAGACAAGTCAGAGTCGAATTATGAAAACGAGTCATATCTTTCGTCTGATGAAAAATACACCAAATCTCAAACAATAAATGTCTGACATTGCAGTAAAAGTTATACTAGATGTGGGTGATGACAATGACTCGAGGAATCTCTGCTCACTGAAACTGAAAATATAATTTTATTGCAAAAGACTGAACTCAATGGAGTCACAATGCTCACACAATCCATCAAACTATTGCCCGAAATATTTTAAGACAAAAAGGTGGTCCTAATCAATCAACTACAAAAAATTGTAAACAATCCTGACTACAGAGATTTGGAATATAATATTTCGTGAATCTTATGCGAAAGTCAAAGAGAACCATTGAAGCGTACAACTCCTCTTTTGCTAATCACTCCAAAACACTGCAACATACAACTGAAAAGCCATTTACTAAAAACGAAATTTTCCCATTTCCTGGAATACTCATTGGAGATGGTGTATGTGGCAATAACAGCGAAAGACTAGCCGCAAAGTTTATCATGGTTGCTTTAGCTCTTATACAAGCAGCAAAGTCTCGTAATAGATTTAAAACATTGCTTAGGGGTTTTATTAGAATTGACAATGTAAATACGAAAGTAGAACATGGGCAAAAAGATAAAGCAGCACCGGTACGCCATGTTTGGACTATGTTGAATGACAATTTGGAGAGAATGTATAGCAATAATTGAACTATTTTCATTTAGAGGACATACGAAATTGACGCAATGCATGCCATCCAAACCAGCTTAATAAAGTATTAAGATTTTTTGGGCTTGCGATTTTTGGCCATAGCTAACCTCTGAAATTTCTTCTCTATGCTGGAAATCCTAAAGAAGGACCACGAACCTTTTACAAGATTGGATTTAGCTAAGAGGCAAGTCACACGGTGCAAGATTTTCAAGCAATTTTACCTTGCTTGTGTTTCGTGCAACAGTCAAAATTTACTTAAAAAAATATTTTTAAAAAATTTGTACAGACTACTTGTGATAACAGAGTAAGAAAGCAAGAAAGTGATGCCACATTTATTCGAGTGAGATATTTTTTCATGTTCAAATGAGGTTGCGCAACAATCTTTAAAATATTGCATGAAAATCTTACATTGTGTGACCTGGCCCTTAAAAAACATTACGATATATAGAAACATATTTAAGGTATTCACATTAACGAATAAACTGTGTATCAGAAGAACTTTCTTTAAGTTATTGTGAGCACCCATTTTTCAAATGAACCTGTAGAAATATATTCAATCATACATTTGTTTTAATAAGTAATTTTGCTACCACTTTTTCGAACTCTTGACAGCATAAATGTTAAGAATAAAAACTTGTGTCCAGATAGCTCAAGCTCAAATCCTGTAGGAACCGATTTAGTCTTTTAGTTTAGTTTAGTTAACATCAATAAAAAACAGAATTAAAAATGGTAAAAATCATTCCATCATTCCAAGAATAGCATCGATAATGTTGCTTTATCACTTCCACTCTCCTGGTCTTTGCTTGTACAAATTGTAGTAGTACAGAGTTGTCATTATTTATAAAAATTAACTTAACAGCCACACTGTTTCTAGAGTTTATAGAAATGTCTGCAGGTATGGGGCTGCAGAAATTTATGAAAAGGTATTCTATATAAATTGTTTTTGTATATCTTCTGATACACTGGCTTTTGTAAATACCCTAATTGAAATTTATTTAAGTATTTTTCTTATCGAATGAACGAAATAGGTACAATTGTGCCTCTTCAGTCTACAAGCGTTGTAAACTTTGTCACTCAAACAAAGGTTAAATTAGAATAGTTTCTTAAACTTAATTAATATTAACAGTTTTAGTCAGTTTTGTATCTTTGCAAAGCTTTAAGTCAGCGAAATACAGAACAAGCATAAAAAAACTACCACATGCAATCCTACTTCATATTTAATTGAATATGACACTACTACTCTCAATATATAAACTAACAATCCTGTTGGCGAAATGACACTCTATTTGCTTGTTTATGACTTTCTCTTTTAATTATTTATTTGTTTTTATTTTTGTTGCACTCAAAGTCTCTATGGCGTTGGCGTGTTATAACTTGTTGCACGAACGTGTGCCTGTCACGCGTACTCAAAGTTGTATCTAGTATTTTTTGTTGTGAAAATTAAAAACTTTGCAATATAAAATTTTCTTTTAATTGAAATGTTCTCATGAGCTTCTCGGGGTTTAATTTTTTAGAGCTGTTCGACACATCTTAATATTTTAAAATGCAATAGAATGTTTATCAAATTGTTGGAATTCGGACTACCACTTAAGCCCTACTTAAAGCGGTATCTAAGATTTCGGTCGAAGCATTTCTTCATAGTGCATTGACATGTCCGTCAGTCTGTAAATTATGTGTGGCTCCATTAGAAACCTATTCGATATTTTGGAAATTTATCTTACTAAATTGTAAAGTAACACATCCGGTTTTTCGTTAGGCATTTCGCGTAGCTCATTTATATTTTTCACTTTTGTCGAAATTGTTTTTTTTTTTACGATTTTCCATTAACGCAGTTGAAAATTGCTTCGACAAACATTCGTGTACAAAAGTTCATAAAAGAACGCTACCCCAAAAAGGATATCTCATTCCAAACTCAAGTCAAAAAGAAAAAAAAAAGGCCAAACCCCAAAAAAGACAACAAAACGTAAAACAAACGAAAACAATAAAAGCGGAAATCATTAGTTTTGCTGAGGGTTTTACAAAATCCAAACTGCTCAACTCAACCACACCCAAATACTCGCTACGCATTTTACAGAGCCGTAAGGCAAATGTCTGCTGTTGCTGCTATTGGATCCGCTGCTTTTCTATTCTTAGTTAAGTTTTCTGGCGTTTTTGGGTAACATAGAAAACAGTAGCAGCAGCACCGGCAGCAGCATGTTGTCGTTTATTGCTTTCATAGCGCATCGTAAAAACACAGGCAAAAAAAAAAAAAGAATATATTTATGCAACTTAAGGATTTTATGCTTTTGTTTTGTTTCAATAAATTTTATCTCTTTTTTTTTTTTTTTTTTGTGGGTATTAAAAAATCTTTTTCGGGTTATTAGCTGAGAATAGCACAAACTGTTTGACCTTTTGCATACTTATCATATATTTTAAATATCTGCACAGAAAATAACTTTAAAGAAACACTTTAAATTATTTCTAGACAAAAACAAATGAGCCAAAACAGTGCTCAAGGTCACGCTGCGTATTGACCTTGTGCAAATATGCAACCACAAAACCGCATACAAAACCGCGACCGCAATTTAATTATTTGCAATCGATTAAACTTTCATAGACACACAAAAGCCTTTTCGGAAAATTCGTTTAAAGTTAACACCTCTAACAGAGATAAATAGATAAAGCTCAACGCGTACCACATGAAACGTTTCGTTTGCTTAAAACGCTTCACAAACACAAACAAAAACCACCAAAAAGAAAGTATTTGGCCCCGCTTTGAGTATGCGCCATGGCTTATGCAATGGAATTTTTGAGTTTCTGTTAATGACAGCCGCCAAATCGAAACGCGTTGAAAAGCGTGGAAAAACTTTGCAAGGCTACCTGACGCACAAGCTCAATTTAATGAATTTATTTTTCGAAATAAACGCTATCAGTCACTCAGTCTGTCTGTCTGTCTACCAATCCGCCTATCTGCCTGCTTGGTTTTCTGTTATTCTATGCTTTTGTTTCCGCTTTCATTGCTTACATTGCTTTCATTGCGCGCTGATATAATTAAAATAATAATAATGCATAAATTTTTCATTTTAATACGCACCGTTGACGCGCTGTCATCACTTTATTTAATACGATTCGCTTCACTTCGATTTGTTTCAGCTTCAACTTTTCCATTGTTGCTGTTCTTGTTTTAATTCTGTCCAACTTTTGCACAAAATTTAAGACGAGATCAAAGCGTTGCCAATTAGTTTGACAATTTCTAAACTAATTAAAAGTTTCGCCACTCTCCCTCGCACTCTCTCTCTCGCACTTAGTATGTTATGCGCCAGTTTTGTATGCAAAGCTTTTTGCATTTCATTTATTCATAACTTTTTGAACAGCTGCGTAATGAAAAGTTATCTTAGTTTAGTCAGAATGTCGCTTATTATTATGCTTAAAAGTAGACTATGTATTTATAATTTGTTTTTTATTTTTATCCCTACCAAATTTATCCTCATAAATTGTGGATCGATCTTTTTAAAATAAAAAAAAAAAAAAAATAATAATAATACCATAACAAAAATTTGTAAATAATGTATTGTAAATAATTTGTATATTAATTTTTATCTTTTTATATTGTTAAAAAAAGTATCTTAGTATTTAAACCCATTTAGCTGTCGATTTGATGATAGCAGAGCAAATTTTAATACCAATAAATATAAATATACTGAAAAAAAAAAAAAATTTTTATTTTTTTTTAATTGAATCATGAATGGTTTTGTATTGTTTCTAAGCAAATAAATAATTTTAATTGTGTACCGTTCGTTAAAATTGGCTTAACAGAAGACTTGAGACTATCATATACTACTTTATAATTATTTTACTTTTAATATTCTAAAGTTATAGATAAGCTGCATTTTAAAGCATTTGTATAAAAAGAAAACTTACAACTTAATTATTTTAGGAAATGAGGTTTTATTTTGGGCCGTAGATTCGAAAAATGGCGTTGAAAAAGTTTTTTAACTATAATTTTCGAGTTATCCTCAAAAAACTGTTTTTTGGGTCTTTTTCCGTTATTACTATACATCTAGAGAATGGATAGCATTTTTCATGCTTTTTTTGAAAATAATTCATTTTAAATTCAATTTTTTTGATAAAAAAAAATTTTAAATAATTTTTTTACCCGCCACACATAGTGTGAAGGGTATATTCAGTTTGTCGGAAAGTTTGTAACGCATTGAAGGAGACGTCGTAGACCCCATAAAGTATATATATTCTTGATCAGCTCGATGAGACGAATCGATTTAGCCATGTCCGTCTGTCTGTCTGTCCGTCTGTCTGTCTGTCTGTTTATTTCTTCGCATTTTTTTTGATGAAGATATATAGATATTACGCCGAAATTTGGAACTTAAGCTTTTCTCGGCAACGACTACTTTGTATGTTAAAACCAAGTTGCCACACCCCATTTTAGGTGTAGCCCCCATAACAAACTTACCAAAAATTTTCGAATTTTTGTATTAAAATAGGTATTATTTATGCATGTATCCCCTCCAAACTGGGTAAAAACTCTTCTTATGTCATCCAAAGTCAATTCCAAGGTGCCACGCCCATTCCTAGGTATACCCCTCATACAAATTTACCGCACATTTTCGAATTTTTGTATGAAATTAGGTATTATTTATGAATATATTCACTCAAAATTGAATAAAAACACTTCTAACAAAATCCGATATAAAAAACAAAGTACCACGCCCATTTTTTAGGTGTAGCCCCATACAAATTTACTTTCCTTTTTCGAATGTTTGAATAAAAATTTTTATTATATGTATATGAATTTATTTACTCCGAATTGGGTAAAAACACTTCCTATATCATCCAATTCCAAGACCAAGATGCCACTCCCATTTTTATGTATAGCCCCCATACAAACTCACCGATTTTTTTTTTTAGCTTTTGTATGAAAAATCCATTTTTTCGTTTACATATTTATAAATGTATATAAGCCACTGATGATCACACATAAACTATTCAAAGATTCGTGTGGCGGGTATTTATGCTTCGGTTCCACCGAAGTAAACGTTTTTCCTTGTTTTTTTTGAAATTTCTAAATTAAGTTTATATTGCTACAAAATTATAAACGCTTAGATTTCCTAAATCGCACTTAATGTTAAAAATTTATAGAGTAATAAGTTATATCAGACAAATTTATTAATTGACTTATATAAGATACCCCCTTATTGCAGAGTTAGTTAGAATCGAAATAAATAAATAAATTTGTTTGATTTTACTTAATAATCTATAACTTTCACACTTTTAGTTATACCAAAAGTATTCAATTGATGATCACAAGTAGCATTTCGTCATATAGAAGAATTAATAACCTTTCAACTATCCACTATCTATTATCCAGATATATTGTAATAATGGAAACAAATCCCAAAAAGTTTTAAGCCCAGAACCTTCGACAAAGTCAAAATTTGTAAACTTGTGATATTCATTCCAGTCGCGCTGAACAAAGACTACTCAAATGGTATGTCTGTCTTCTGAATCAGAGTGCAAACTCTGTCACGAAAATGGCTACACTTAGATGCTTATTAACCCCTAAACATATCAGACATTCCTCGATGAAGAACATTCTCAGACTCATCAAAGCAGCAAAAAATATCCTTAGTTTCATAACCTAACCATACTGGGTCAGGGTACAAAAGACCTACCTATGGACGCAGTAGCCATTTTCCTATATAGGAAGCCCGCCATGTTTACAGTCCGGCCTGATTGATATGTGTAGACATTTGCAGACTTTATGCGCTTTCAACTTTGCTCTGACCATTTCCTTGTCTTGTGACTGCGGTCCAGACACTAAGTCATGCTTTTATTGTTATTGTTATTATTATGGTTTAACGTAATCAACTCACAATTTGCAGGCATCAAACGTAATCTTGAACTGCGAGAAATACTAAAATACGGATTAATAAATATATACAAATCATTACTATCTTACTGTGTCATCTGTCAAAATGTTTATTTTTGTGTTTGTATATTCATTCAATCATCTGTACATTTATATCTCCATTTATTTATCCAATAGTCCTCCTTGTTCATGTCCGTCTATCCATTCGTTTGATTTTATATGTCTGTCTCAGGTACGGATACGAAACTCTCTTTTTCGGAGGGAACTCATTTGGGGAATAAGTTAAAACTATTCTATTTGGTTGTTAGTGTATCATCTCCATTGTTTTTTTAACGTATGAAATATATAACCTAACCAAAAATTTAATTGAAATTTTAAATAATTCTATAAAATTTATTTATTGCTGAGAAAAACCCAAGGGTCAGTCTGTATCTCAGTTTGGCACCTGTTCTTCCAAACATCGGACTTATTAAGATTCTGCCCATTTACAAATTAACCTCTCCGTTAGTACATTTTTGTGTCAATCTGCTATTCTAACTAAATCGATAGGCGTTGATTTTTGCAGTTATTCAGGGGTGACACCGAAAACACTTACACTAGAGTTTTGAGCCTAACATTTTAAATCGAGTTGTAAGGTTTCATTTTCAGTGTGGCGGATAGCAAATTTATTTTTTGCTTTAAAATATAGAATCAATGAAAACACTCGAAGTGTAATGGTTTAAGTTTTCGAGTATTTGCACCAAAACACTTACACTAAAACTCTGAGATTTCGGTGTCACTCTTGATAATCTGAAAGATTCTACATTTATAAAGGGTGTCCCAGAATTTACGCAGGTCCCAGAATTAACGCAAGATTTGCAACAAAGTACTGGCAACCCTAACAAAATTCAATCATGTTTAATCGTGTATCGCTGCGTTATTAATTTCAATATTATGTCAGTTTTGGTAACGCACCTTTTTCATTATTTTCATATTTTATCAAATTTTTATCACGTTTCCCACAAAATTGAAAACTCATTTTTTGTGTATGAAACCAATATATTTACTTTGTCAAAATATGTTAAAAATGAAAAGAAAAAAAGAAAAATAAACAAAAAATATTTCAAACAGATATATTACATGAAGTGAATAAGAAATTATATACATTTCATTGCTGGTATTATTGTGAATGCATAATAGTTGCCCCAAAAAAAACGTATCTAGTTGCCACAAACATACACACATACATACATTCATACATACATAAATATGTATTACTATTTGTTTTATGATTAATGCAAAAAGCATATTTTATTATACCAAGAACGATTCCTGACAACACGTAACTAATAAGTTATGGTGAAAACACGTTTTCCGGGTCAAAATTATATTTGCATAAATTTTTATGTAACTAAAGTAGGAAAGTTTTTTTTATTATTATTTATTTTATTATTTGTTGGTACCTCTAAAAGAGAAATGCTTCGGAAAGACAAATAATATGAAAAAAAAAAAAAACGGACAGACAGACAGATGCACAGCAATTGAGCAACATGACTGTTTTCGACTCATTGAACTATTGTTTCTAAGATGCTATTTGAAAAGTAGTACGCGTAAATGAATCCATTGTCATCGTTTATAATGATTATAAAAATTAAAAAATAATATTAACAAAACTTAAAAAAAAAAAAAAATAAATAAATATATTTTTTTGTGGTAATTTATTCATTTAGCGCTACCAAACTTTGCTCTAAAAAAACTTTTCTGCATATTTTATGCAAACTCATTATGAATGCAAATTTTTGTTTATGCTTTCTGCTATTATCAGCAATAGACGCTTCACTTGTTTTCTTTTCAAATAATTTTATAGCATCAATCATTAGCGGAAAAAAATAGAAAGTTTTTTTTTTAATATTATTATTTTGCCAGCAGTAAAAAACAGAAAAATAAATACAAATTGATAATACACAGCATATGGCAGTGAAGCGCATAAATAAATATATTTCATAATAAAGATATTTATGCATAAAAAATATATTTTTATTATTATAAAGATTAATATTTTTTTTCGCTTTATCTATTTTATACACGTGTATATAAAATGGGCGCCAAAAATAAACAACAAGTTTAACTAATTTTTTAGCATAAACTTAAAACTTTGAAGCAACAATTGTTTTTGTGAAACAAAACTTTTCTCATAAAAATGCCAAACAAATAAAAATTCAAAACTGACTTTGACTTGAAGAAAAGAAAAACCAAAAAAAAACATGAATCATTGATTGCCATTGCTCATATTTCCGTAAGAAAACTTAACGCAAACAATATAGAATTCGATATGTACCAATTTACAACACATCCTACGTACAATCAAAATACGCATACATCCCATTTGTGCTGGCAAAAACTCACTTTCGGTGATTTTTTCACAGTGATTTAAAAATCGCAATGTCGCACTGTGACTGAAAGTAGTGATTTTCAATTTTTTTGGTTCCAAAGTGAACATGTTCAGTTAGCGGCGACTTTGTGTATCGCTCTTCGCGAACAGTGAAACTGTTCAATTATCAGTGATTTGTGCTTTTTATTTAGTGTTGGCAACAATATCACTTTCTGTAATTTATTCACATTTACAAAAGAAGTGATTTGCGATTTTCTTATTCCCAATCGGGAATTATTCAGTTATCGGCGATTTTTTGAAACAGTTAAATTATTCATTTAACAGTGATTTATGCATTTATCACTCTTCGCGATTCGTTCATATTCGCTTGAAGAATGAACCTCTGAAAGCGCGATCGATTTATTTTTTAATGAATTAAGCGAAATAGTACAGTTAACAGCGATTATTTGAATCACTCTTCGCGAACAATAAACCTGTTCAGTAATCGCTCATTGTATTTTCGCAAACTGCGATTTTATCACTGTTTGCAGTCTCGGCGCTTATCACAATACGACTCAAAAATCACACTTTTTGGCAACACTGCGCTCCATTGTACTCAAAAGATTGCTTCTTCGCAACTCTGCATTGAATTATTGCTTTTTTCGATTTTCTTTTAAAATTTTCTTTTATACACATTTTTTTTTTTTAAACTTCAAATTGTTTTGTTATATTTTCAATTTTAACAGCTTCTTCTTCTTCTTCTTGTTTGCTGGTAGCCATTTTGTTTTTTTGTTTTTAGTTATAACAGCTTCCGGCTTTTTATCAGCAATCGACACTCACAATTTGGTAGGTAGGTGTTGCTTGTCTTTCGCATTGCCTATCAGTCAAATTGACTGTTTGTGCCATTAATGTAATTTTGTACGCAAATTTTTAGCGGTTTGAGGCGTGTAGTCTATAAACAAACAAAAAAAAATGCTTTTGCAAGTAAATGTTTTGTTTAAATTTAAAAAAAAAAAAAAAATACGAAAAATATACAATAACAACAAATTCAGTACAAAGCTTATATTTGTTTTCATTTTAGCGCCCTTTAAATGCTTCAGGCTGTTGTGGAAGTCAGAAATAAAATGACTGTATGCTAAGTAGAGCAGTGAATAAAAAGAAAACTTCAGCTATTTTTGGCTTAGGTTTGAGTGCCACTTTATACTCAGCAACTCAGATTTTTCCATTGAACCACTGACAACTTGATTGAATCATTTCTCTTTCAAGTTTTATGCTTTTAGCTTGGCTTGTTTCAATATATCTTTTTTTTATATTCTTTGATATACCAAATTTAATATACCAAATTTAAGTACGTCATCAATATTCAAAGCATCATTTAACGCTACAATAATATTGGTTTTCATTACATTTAATATCGCTGCTTAACATGCATAAACTTTATTTTTAAATAAATATAAAATCGAAAGCCAATTAAATTGCATTTAATTTATTTTCACTTTTTATACTAGCCACACACATTGTGAAGGGTATTATCAGTTTGTCGGAACGTTTGCAATGCATTAAAGGAGGGCATCAGAGACCTCGACGAGACGAATCGATTTAGCCGTGTCTGTCTTTCTGTCCGTCTGTCTGTTACGATGCGTTTTATTATACCCTGTACACAAAGGGAAAAAGGGTATATTAAGTTTGTGCGAATGTTTGTAACAGACAGAAGGAGGCAAGATAGACCCTATAAAGTATATATATTCTTGATCGGCATTGGAAGGGGAGTCGAACAAGCTTTGTCTGTCTGTCCGTCTGTCCGTCCGTTCGTCTGTCATGCTGTCTGCCGTATGAAAACGATTATTTCGGAGACTATAAGAGGTAGAGCTTTCAAAATCGAAACTTAGACTCTCCTAGGCCGTCAAGTGTGCACTTCCAAACGGTTTTTCTCTAGACCCATTTTAAGGAGTACCCCCATACAAATGTAGCATAATATTTTGGGTTTTTTGCATAAAAACGTCATTGTTTTTTTATTCTAGGAAGTTCAAATTTAGTAAAAATTATGTCTATGATAGTCCCAATAAAATATCATAATATGGGTAGGACCAACAAAATTTTAGGTATAGCCCCCATACAAATTTACCCCAAAATTGTGGGTTTTTACAAAAAACCGTCATTGTTTTTTATTCTTGAAAATTTTAATTTAGTTTAAATTATGTCTATGATAGTCCCAATAAAATAGACCAAAATGGGTAGGCCCAACAAAATTTTAGGTATAAACCCAATCAAAAGATATACCCGATTTTTAAGGTTTTTCTATGAAAATCCAATTTAATGATGTATGGTAGTAAAATAGAACCTAACTTAAGGTACATATAGATTGGGTACAGGGTATCTTGCAGTCGAGCATACTCGACTTCAGCGTTCTTTCTTGTTTATAATGTTTTTAAGATATTTTCATGAAATTTTAAACTTATTTTTTCTTGCTCGTGGGCAGGTTTGTATAACAGAATCAAGGTGCCACGCCCATTTTTAGGTATAGCCCCAATACAAATTTACCGCCTATTTTTTGTATGAAAATACATATGTATTATTTGTGAATATATTAACTCCAATTTTGGTTAAAGCATTTCTTATGTCATCCAGTGTCAAATCCAGGGTGCCACGTCCCATTTTTAGGTATTGCCCCCCCATACAAGCTTCCCTCCCATTTTCGAGTTTTTGTATAAAAAACCATTTTATTTCTAAATGCATTCAATTACAATTTAGTAAAATCTATCCCAATGTCCGCCTAAGTGAAAACTATAATAATGGTAAGGATCGGGCTAATACAACATAAGGCCTCCATACAAATTTGACCAGATTCACAGTGAAATTTAATCTAAGCCCCTGGTTATACCGAACATATCATTTTTCTTGATTATGTTTGGTGTGTGTGCTATATTAGCATTGTTTTAAAGTTTGTGACATTTATTGAAGATGTTAAAGAAAGGAGAAATAATAATGAGACAAATATACTCGAATTCTTTGTATAGATATTGGTTGAAGTTTCTCTATAGTATGCGAGGTTTTTGCGTTGTGGTCTAGTTGGAATGGTTACCCTTTATTTCGTAAAAATTCATATATATATATATTCCTTTTTTTTTTTTTTTTTTTATTTAATTTTTGTATCTATTCTATTTTGTAGTGTATTATTTTCTTTATTTTATTCAATCGGAAATTTTCTCTTAAATTTTTTTAACGTAACAACTTATTTCATTCGATATTATATATTCACAAAAATAAAAATCAATTTTAAATGTCAACAAAAAACCAAAAAAAATCGAATATTTCATAATATTCTTATAAAATGTATGCAACTTCATCATCATTATCATTTTCATCATCATCATCATCATCGCTTTATTGAATTTCCTGCTTGTCGCTTTGACAACTCAAACACAACACGAATTTGATCAGAAATTAGATTTGTGGTGCGCAGTTAATGAGTTTTCATTATTGACAGACTTCATGCTTTTATTTCACGTTTACTAACTTCAGGCTTTAATGCTGCTTCAGCGCATTTACTTTAGCTCCTTTGAACAAAAAAAATAAAATAAAAAATAATATTATCGATAAAAATCATTCAGTTTTAGGTCGCTAATAAACTGTAGCTTTATTAAGGCATTATCTCATGCAAAATTGAAGTAATCTGTCAAGTGGAATTTGAGCAAAAAGATTTAAATCTTTATGAAGTGAGTCTGTTTGTGTGTGTGTTTGTGTTTGCATATAAATTTACTTTAATAAAAAAATATATATAAAGATAATAAACTTTACTCCATACCCTAGACTGAAGCGTGAATTATAAATTAGAAAGTCATATAATTTAGTGCGTTATAAACATAAAAACAAACAAGAAAGAACGCTGCAGTTCAATATGCTTGACTTGAGATACCCAGTACCCAATTTTTATGAAACTTCAATAATGTGTTTCTAGCTTACAGTAAATTATATAAAAACTTGGTAAACTTTTAATAAAAATTTTAAATATATATGTTGATTTGTTTGGGGGCAACCATTAAGATAGGGCTAGGGGAAATCTATGATGCAATTATACTACTGTGCCCAAAAAGGAGTATGAATTTAATTCGATTAAAATGACGCTGGTAAATATTTTCGCTCAATATACTTTTTTAAGTTGGTACAACTGTTACTGACTTCCATGCCAAGTTATTAGCTCAAAATATTCATTAGTGTTTAAGTTACTCTTGTTTTTGAGCGACACAATAAGTGAATTTGGCGATTTTTTAATTATTTTTTCGATTATTCAACAAAGAAGTACTATCAAATTTTGTTTTTTGAATGGAATAAATGCTACAGAAACGTTGAAAATGTTGAAGAAGGCTTACGGGAACCGAGCTCTACCAAAATCTTCAATAAATGATTGGTATAAATTGTTCAAAGAAGGTAGATAACGCGTTAAAGACGCAGAGCGCCCTGGTCGACCATCGACCTCAACGGACGATACTAACATCCAGAAAATAAAAGAATTATTGCTTGCACACCGTTGATTAACTATAAGAGACATTGCTGTTCAAATTGTTTTGGGCCTCAAACGTGTCAAGTCTTGATTGGTACCAAAAATGCTGAATTTTCTTGAAAAACAGCACTGATTCTTCGTGACTTTTTCGCTAAAAGTGCAATGAATATCGTGACGCAACCACCGCATTCACTTTGATTTGGCTCCGTGTGATTTCTGGCTATTTCCAAAAGTCAATTGAATACATTAAACGAGAATCGGTGCGCGCTCTGAAGGCTATACCGGAAGAAGACATTTTTGGACGGAAAGAAGTGGTGGCATAAGTATATTATATCGGAAGGGGACTATTTTGAAGGGGACGAAACTGTTGAGGAAAGTAAATAAAGATTTTGATTTACTCCATCCATTCCTACTACCTCTTGGAAACAGTAGAATAAGGTGAAGTACTCGTATATATAAATACCGTTTATGTATGTATGTACTTTGAAAATGTATTACGAAGTTGTAGAAAAATTCAAATTTTTTAATTATATCAGCTCTGTGCTCAAAACCAAGGTACAGAACAATGTGCATTTATAAGGTGAAATTATATAAATTCACCATAACATGCATACTCAACAAAATTTGTTATCAAATTAGAAAGAGACAATGGCGGAATACGTAATTGCATCATAGGTGGAAATCCATTTGTAAGTGCTCACTTGAGCGTCCAAATATCAAGTTTGATGTCACAATGTCAACAGAAATGTCAGCTAACAATTCAAAGAATTTAAAAATCAACTACAGACTGCAAACAAGAACTAAAAGTAATTTTGTTGAATGCGCAGATAAAACACAAGTGTGAACATTAAATCAGCTAAAGCAAAACAAATCACAACGCAACATTAAACTAAAACATTTCTGTTGACATTTTGTTATTTTTTATGACCAGTCAACGACGTTATCCATCATGGCAGATATGCAGCCTAAGTGACAGACAGACAGACAGACAAACTGACAAAAACTTACACAGATACCAAGTACAAGTTAAGGAGAGTAAAAAAATAAAAACGATAAATGAATATCATAGGATGCGCTCATTTATGCATTTCTTGTCATAAAATCCTTTTTCCACTTCTAAAGCGCATTAAATTATGCATGCCATCTACAAATAGACAAATAGACAAACATACTACATACTCTGTTGTTGTGTTGACTATCACTTTCGTGTTTTTGTTTTTGTTTCTGTTTTTTCCTGATACCACAATATAAAATAGTTGTGTTAAAAGTTTTAAACGTCATCACATAAAAATTGTTGTCATAAAATTGCAGCATCACGATAGCTTTTTAGTGCTAAACTCAGATTTTTTTTTTCCTTTTTCTGCTTGTAACTTCTGTGCTGAAATTTGAATTGCAGATAAGCAGCAGTAACAGCAACAGTGGCTGTGGTTCTATTGCAGCACAAACGAGATTGTCAACAACAAAATGAATTTTATGTTGATGGATTCTAAACAAACTAGCGTATAGCTTGTATGTTCCTATAAATCTAACGACATCGTATATTAAATTGGACATTTTATGGCTAGAATATAACAAATACTTATGACAGCTACTTTGATTTTATTTATTGAATTGTTGTGCAGCTTGAATTCAAAACATGCAATCCTTTTTTTTTTTTTTTTGTGTGAAGTGTAAATTGAAATTTGTAATTGTATTTACATATTTTATGTGCTAAACTGACACACGATACTGTAGTTTTGAAGATGCTGTCTAACAGTCGAAGGCAGTGGTTTTAACACAGTATTCCATATTCGAGGTCATTGAATGTGCACTCCATATTAACTTCAGTTTCAGAAAGTCCAAATCAAACCAAGTCAAACGCTAGTTATGATTTTCTAGTTCTAGATTCGACTCGTTTTAAAATAGTTAAACGATTTCATTTCAAAGGTTTGTGACCTATATTTCGATTGAGATCAAATCGTTTTCGAACCATTTTATTTCGACTTAAAAACTTTAAAATAATGAAAAACGTTAACTCCGGTGGGATTTTGACTGTGTTCTGTGTTCTCATGAATCTTTTACTATGTATTTTGGGTAGTAAATTTCATAAATTTCCACGATCTTAAGAATCGTTTTCAAGATATTCTTGATCTAGAGAATGGATAATTCGAAATCAGACAAATTTATTTATTAATATACATAAGAGGGTACCTCCGTTGAAACCAACAACAAATAAAATAACCTTAACTAAGAAATTTTAAAAATATTTTTTTTAAATTTATTCTCTAAATATATAGTAATAACGGAAAAAAATTTAAAAAAAAAAAAAAAAATGTAACTGCCGTCGGACAAAAGCCTATATATCTATCACACATCATTTGACGTGGAAAGATCTTTGTGTACAGCATTTGTATAAAATTTTTATCTTAAAATACTAAACAAATTTAAAATACTCTTAAAAATTTAGAAATTCGCGGTCCGATTTAAACCAATTTTAAACTGAAGAGTTGGCATGGTAATATAAGCATTTGTACCATATTTGAAGCCATTCGCTTTATAAATACATTTTTCTTAAAAGAACTTGACAAAAGGTTGTACTTTTGTATGGGAGCTATACCTAAAAGTGGGCGTGGCACAATGATCTTAACATAGACAGTACACTGAGCAAATAAAGGGCAGCAACAAACAGACAGACGAACAGACGGACGGACTTATATGGCTAAATCGATTCGTCTCGTCGAGGTGATCAAGAATATAAATTAAACAATTTGATTATGTTTTAATTTTATTGATAATTTTATTTTCTTTTATTTTTTTATTTATTTTAATTTTTTATTTTTTTTAAATGTGATAAAACAGCGCTTTATGCCTAAATTACAATGAGCGCTATGTCAAATTGACACTTTTTATACCTTTATTTCAATATATGTAACAGACAGAATCCTATAATATAATATATATTCTTTTAGCAGGGTGGGAAGGGAGAGACGAACGAAGCTTTGTCTGTCTGTCCGTCTGTCCCGTCCGTCCGTCCATCCGTCCGTCTGTCCGTCCGTCTGTCATGCTGTCTGCCGTATTAAAACGATTATTTCGAGACTATAAGAGGTGAAGCTTTCAAAATTGAAACTTAGACTCTCCTAGGCCGTCAAGTGTGCACTTACTAACGGTTTTTCTCTAGACCCATTTTAAGGAGTACCCCCCATACAAATCTACCCCAAAATTTTGGGGTTTTGCATAAAAACGTCATTTATTCTAGGAAGTTCAAATTTAGTATAAATTATGTCTATGATAGTCCCAATAAAATATCCCAATATGGATAGGACCAACAAAATTTTAGGTATAGCCCCAATACAAATTTACCTTAAAATTTTTGATTTTTACATAAAAACGTCATTGTTTTTTATTCTAGAAAATTTGAATTTAGTATAAATTATGTCTATGATAGTCCCAATGAAATAGACCAATATAGGTAGGCCCAACAAAATTTTAGGTATAACCCCATTCAAAGATTTACCCGATTTTTTAAGTTTTTCTATGAAAATCAAATTCAATGAGGTATGGTAGTCAAATAGAACCTAACTTAAGGAACATATAGATTGGGTACAGGGTGTCTTGCAGTCGAGCATACTCGACTTCAGCGTTCTTTCTTGTTATAACTATTTTTAAATATAATTATAAATATAAATATTCTAGATGTTAACTTAGACTTTATAGGGTCTACGATGCCTCCTTTAATGCGTTACAAACTTTCCGACAAACTGAATATACCAGTTTTACACTATGTGTAACAGGTATAAAAAATATGTTTTTGGGGATATCTCAAGAAGGATCCCTTTAAAAATTTTTGTCGTGACCATATTGGGAATCTGCGGCCAAAAAATCCATGGCAATAGATTTATGAGAACCCAGAACCTTTTTGTCTGTAAACTGGTGTTATTGTCGGATTTGTATTATTTAATATCCGATATTTCTTACACTATAGATGTGGCTTTCTAACAAAAGACCACTCATTATTATTGTTGAAAATTTGGAACAAATATGGACCGATAATGACATATAATATCGGTTCGTTATTTACTGAGTTATAGCTCTCTTAGTAAACAAAAATCAAGTTTTTTGACCATAGATCCGAGCATACAGTTTTTTTTTACTTGACCAGACCCATAAAATTTAGAATTGATTTTTTTTTGTCGCACAGTGTAATACAATTCTAGCATAAAAAAATGATTATAGAATATCAATTTTTTATTTGAATTGTTTGTCAACTAAAATTAATAAAATAAATGTTTGTTATTTTTTAGTGAATTATTCGCATAATTAAAATTTGTAAAAAATTTAAATTTAAAACACAATAAATATAAAATCAATATTTAAATTTAAACTTAAGCATTGTTTCGTGCACAAAAGAAATTAAAATTGCTTTTGTCGTCAATTTCAGCAATTCGGTGTACAGAATACTTAGTTGCCCATGATTGTATGCCTTAACAATGTACAACAACAAAGGTCTTCGTATATACGTATACAATACATACATATACATACAAGCACATTGTTATAATGTATATAATAATAATTTGTTATATTGTTAACACAAGTGTTTTGCCTTTGCCTTTGCCATTGCCATTGCCTTTGCATTGCACTTTCGATACAAATGTCAGCTTAAATTTAATTCATACAGTTTAGCAACACTTGGCACCCATTTCATGTTTCATGATTTGTACTTGATTGTTTTTGGCATGCAGCCAATTGTCTGCGCGTTGACAAAATAATTTGAAATATGACAAAAACAGATACATTTTTGTTGCAATTTTCCTAAAAAAAAGTCTAAATTTAAAAAAAATAAAGGAATAAAGAGAATGCGTATACATTGTCTTGCACGCATTTAGAAATTAAATTGCAGTTTGTAACTTTAAATCGAAGATAAAAATTGAAATAAATGCTTTATAAGCACATACATACGAGCAATTTATATTTCTACTTTTTGTTTCAACGCATTTTATATTTAAATCAAGCCAATGAAAATTTAATCTGCTGTTCTGTGGAAGAAAAAAAACTCAAGCAAACGCCCCAAAGGCGTTTTGCATGACTTGAAGCCTTAAATTGCATGTGGCAAGTGTTGCTTTATCTGTTTTCTTACGAAAAAAAATAATGTATATGCGTATTAACTTGGTTTATATATGATTTTGAAAGCTGTGCTTACCAAGGTCCTTTTTTATTTTTTTGTTGTATTAAAAGCAATTTCAGTGTTGCCTTTTTTGCGTGGCATATTGGTTTTTTTGTTTTTCGGAGAAACACCAACGCAGTTTGATTTTTTCGCAGTTACCCGCGGTGTATTTATCTGTTTTAATGTCATTTTGATGTTATATTGATATTTATATCATCAATGTCATCATCATTATGATGATCATCATCGTCATCATACGAAATAAAATGTCAAGAAACCATTCTGTTTGTTTGCTCAAGTGTAAAATATTTTGCTACAGTTCAAATTCTGAGAAAATATTTGCCATTGCTCTGCGAATATGTAGCTACAATCTTATTTCCATTTAAGTATTTAAGGTGTTAGACATGTTTGTTTGATGGCGCATTTGACTTGTTTTCTTGAGAACGTGCCTTCAGCATTATTTTGTTTATAGTGTAATTTCATGTTAACTTTCGTTTTTATGTTTGAGTTTTTTTCCAAGTACAAGACTAGTTTTTGACACATGTGTCAGTTTAATGTGACATTGTATTAAAAAAATAAGGGCATAAAGACATCAATGGAAATATTTTAAAAATCAAATTAATAATAATTTCAGCTAGAAGAAATTTTTAATGAGCTACAGTATTCATTACATATATTTTATTTATATACTTTTGCTCAAAGAGCAGGGTTATACTTATTATTACAAGCTTAAGAGTACCTATCAGATCACTTATTAATTTCAGTTAAGTATCTCAAATAATTTACACATCAAAATTTGGAAAAAGCCAAACGAAAAGTTTGTTAGATTAAAGATAGACGGTTAAAAATAAATTTAACTAGGAAAAATATTATCTACGGCTTAAAAACCCGCAATTCGAAATATAATTGGTTTATGAACATCAGTGGCAAAATAAAGTTTTATTTATTCAACACAAAATATGTATAGGCACCGAGACAATTTCGTACTATTTTACTGAAATATATTTGTACAATATACGAAACATTTCGTAACTTCTTTATTTATTTAAAGTGCTGTAAATAAAGGGAATGAACAAAGAAAATGCATGCTGTCTTAATTTTATATGAACTTTTCTCTTAAAGCACAAAATCAGCACAAATACAAATAAGTTTAAATTCAAACATTTTTGTATTTCGTAAAGGGATTGGTTGTAGTGTTGGCAAAAACTAGTGATTTTTGAGTCGTAGTGTGATTAACGACTGCGACTTAAAAATCTCAGTGACTACAAATAGTGATTAAATCACAGTAAAAGCAGTAAATCAGTATAGATTGAAATTGCTCAAAAAAAATTCGTTCTAAAAATAATTGTGTTCTTGGTGGCTTCCTTTGCAGTTGACGGTTTAAGTTAGTCGCACTTGTTTTGAACAAATATTTATCAGAAAAAAGTTTTTCATTTCCCTGCATGCTTTACTTTTTTGTATAAAACAAATATCACAATTTAGACGAATCATTTGACTGGCAAATGTACTAACGAACATGAACTGGTTCGGTGTTCAAGCGAACGATTCTCGAAGAGTGATAAAAACAGTGATAAATCACTGATAAATGAACAGTTTCAATGAGAAACACGAAAATCGCAAATCACTACTTTCAGTCGCAGTGCGGCAATGTAATTCTTAAACAACTGTGATAAAATCACCGAAAGTGATTTTTATACCAACACTAATTGATAGAGTTCCAAGTTACGATACAACACAGCTCTATGCATCATGTTAGGGCTCATATAAGAAGCCCATGTGTCAAATATTAAATGCAGATAGTATTAACATTAATTTTCTCTGAAAATCAAAAATAGGCGGTTAATTCGAATGATAAGCGAATGAAATATAAACTAACGGACAAACAGACATGTCGTGATCGACTCATCTCGTCGTGCTGATCAAGAATATATATACATTTTAGGGTGTACGATGTCTCCTTTATTACTTTACAAACTTTCTGTCAAACTGATTATACCCGTTTACACTATATGTTGCGGTTATACAAATACAAAAACACACCAAAATACGCCTCAACTGTCACTTTGTCCAAAAAGCGATGAACACGTAAATGCAAAAAGAATGACATTTCTGTTTTCTTTTGACATTTCGATTCATTTTCATTTGCATCAAAATTCACGAAAGAATACTCTTGGCCTACAAATTCAAAAAAAGAAAATTGGTGCTACGACTTAAAACTTGAGTGCACATTTATACTGCGATCCTGTTTTACCACTTTCGAAATGCATAAATATGCATAATTTTTTGCTTTTGCTTTTGGAATTGTGCATTGCGTCTTCCTTTGCAAGGAGTAAAACTTTTTATAAAATACAAATGAAAATATTTCACTGTCAATGAATCCAAAGAAAAGAACTGTTTAAAGTGTTTGCAATTGAGTTATTTTATACAAAATTTTGGAACCGAAGCAAAAAATGTTTTTTAGTTTAGTCAGAAAGAGTAATTGTATCTTAAGTTGATCCAGAAAAACAACTACAAAAAATAAAAGAAACAAAAATAAACGCTGAAGTCGAGTATGCGAGCATCGAGTTTCTACTGTATATAAAGGAAGCTGAACGTCTCAAATAGTTCTTTTAAAATATTTTGGTGACACCAATCTTTTTTCTCAGCCCTCACTTTTCCAATCAAACAAACTTTTCCGTTATACCCAATTTCTGTAAACTTTCGTAAAATAAAAATTTGCTTATGTCCTAATATTTTTTACAGAGTTTCTTTGGGAGGTGTTTTTAAAAATCTTGGGTTTGTAGAACTGGTATTTTTTTTTTGATATCTTAGATAATTTCTGGGATGTCTACTTTACTCATAAACTTTCCGACCAACAGTAAAACTTTCTAAAGTTCTCATGTTGCGTGTTACAGTAAAGCAACTAAAAATTTGTTGAAATAAAATGAATAATTAGACAAAAAATAATTAAAAAATGGCTATCCTTAAACAAAAAAGCAAGCCCAAAGCCTTTATTTACGTATTATGCACAACTAAATTATGTACAAATAAAAGAAGCTAGCGTGGCTACAAATCCGCTTATCCGTTAACAGCTTAAAATGTAAAATAAAGATTATAAAATTTTTTTTATTTTTTTTTTTTTGGTATTTTTATATAACAGCGACAAGCATGCAGCAGTTTATTATTTAATTGAAATAAAACAAGGTAAAACGCAAACTTCGGTGGAACAGAAGCTCAAATACCCGCCACATCTTGGTTTAGTTTATTTAGGTAAAATTTGGATAAGGGATGCCTTGAAGTCAATAGTCCGATACAACCAAAGTGTAGACAAAATAATAGGGACAAATTTTAATCTCAATACAGAATAAAAGATTTTCTTGAAGAACAAAAAATTAGAAAATGGGTGGTGACTTTGTTTGTGGGCTGATCCTTATAAAATCAGTAGAGATAGGATGATATAAGATGTATTTTTATACCCGCCACACATAGTGTGAAGGGTATTATCAGTTTGTCGGAAAGTTTGTAACGCATTAAAGGAGGCATCGGAGACCACATAAAGTATAGGGTGGTTAAATTTCAAGGGCCGATGTTGAATGTGAACCACACCTAAACGTCAAGTTTTTTCCTGCATTTCTTTTGACATTTCTCAACTTCAGACTAACTCAATTTGAACCATGGAAAGATACACAATCGAGCAACGCGTTAAAGTTATTCAGGCCTATTATGAAAATGGGCGTTCAAATCAAAATGCTAACGAAACAATGGCTCTTTTGCGCGAAAAATTTGATGGCCGAATAATCTCACGTCGCGGAGATGTCAACTGGTCGCCAAGATCATGTGATTTGACACCGTTGGACTTCTTTCTTTGGGGGTTATTTGAAAGAAATGGTGTACGCCAATAAGCCAACAACAATTCAAGAGCTAAAGGATGAGATAAATCGGCACATTAAACGACGTTGAACCTCAATTATGCCTCACCGTCATCGAAAATTTAGACCATCGGATGGACGTGTACCGCCGAAGCCGTGGCGGCCATTTGGCCGATATTTTGTTTCATACATAATTGAGTCATACCAATATATCATAATAAAAAGAAATGTCAATAATTTCCCTAAATAATTCGTGTTTTATTCAAAATCAACATCGGCCCTTGAAATTTAACCACCCTATATATATATATTATTGATCAGCTCGACGAGACGAATCGATTTAGCCATGTCTGTCTGTCTGTCTGTCTGTCTGTCCGTCCGTCCGTCTGTCCGTCTGTTGCAATGCGTTTTTCTCGGAAAGTTTTAAAGATATTGACCTGAAACTTTAAACTTAAGCTTTTTGTGTTCTTAGGCAGTTTGTATGGCAGAATCAAGGTGCCACGCCCACTTTAGATATAGCCCCCATACAAACTTTCAATTTTTTTCGAATTTTTTGTATGACAATAGTTATTATTTATGAATGTTTTGACTACAAATCGGGTAAAAACACTTTTAATCCAATATCCATCCATTCAACATCAGAAGAATGGTGCCACGCCCATTTTTAGATATAGCCCCCATGCAAACTTACCATTTTTTTAGATTTTTTGTATGAAAATTGTTATTATTTGTAAATGTATTTACTACAAATATGGGTAAAAGCACTTCTAATGACATCCAAATTCATTAGAAGCGCACATTTTTCAGATTTTATATGAAAATAGTTCTTATTTATGGATATATTCTCTCCAATCTGTGTAAAATCACTTCTACTGTTATCCTATGAATATGCTTCCGATATGACAAGGATCGAGACACTATAACATATAGACCCATACAAACTCACCTTCAATTTATTTATTTTTTTCAAGAAAGTCAATAAAGTTTCGTGTGGCGGGTATTTGAGCTTCGGTCCATCCGAAGTTAACGTTCTTGCTTGTTTTTACTTAGTTTGAAGTAAAAACATTCATAAATAGTTACTATTTTCACAGAAAAATTTCAAAATGATCGGAATGTTCATATGGGGCCTATGCCTAAAAATGGGCGCGGCACCTTATTTTGACATTGGATTACAATAGAAGTGTTTTTAGCTATTTTCATGAAAAAATTCGAAAATGGGTGACAAGTTTGTATGGGGCTTTACCTAAAAACTAGTGTGGCACTTTGACTGTGGCATTGGATGATACTAGACGTGATTTTACCCAATTTGGAGTGAGTACATTCTTTAATAACAACTATTTTTATACAAAAACTTGAAAATAACTGATTGATTTTTTTTTCTTATACTTAAAAATGGGCGTGGCATTTTCATTTTCATACTTGTTCCAAAATCTCAGCTAAATATCTTTTAAACTGAACGAATGAAATGCAAAGAAACAACAGACGGACAGATGGACATAGTTAGATCGATTCGCCTCGTCGAGCTAATCAAGACTATATATAGAGTACTTTATGGGGTCTATAAAGTTTCCTTCAATGCGTTACAAACTTTTTAGACAAGCTGAATATCCTCAACACTATGTACAGCGTGAATAAAAAAGCTTACGCACCTCGTAAGCTGCTTTGAGAAGCGCTGCATATACTCAAAAAAAAAATAATAAAATTTAGAAATTTTATGATAAATTTAAGGTTAGCATTTATTTTACTGCAAATTACTGACAAATATAGACACTAATTATTTATAAACTGTAGCAGACAGAAATAAAGTTAAGATATGACTTTTGGTAAATGTATTCATGAAAATATAAAAAGATGTACACAAGATAGACACATAAATAAAAAAAAACCTAATGTTCTCACATATACATATAAACGACTTTATGCCTGTCTAAATTTGAGATACTTTACTGTTCCAACAATTCATTTTGAAATTTATATTTATGTGCGGCGCGTTAAAAATGGCGCAACCAGCAACAAAAATGTATGTTTTCATGTTTGTTGCTAAATACACGAGTACACGTTTCACACACAAAACAAAAATAGCAGCCACAACAAATTCGCTACTAAATTCATGTGAGCCACAAAAAAGTAATTCATTACAAACAGTTTGCACCCAATTTTGTGTGTTTCCGTTTAGCTGCAGATACATTTCTTTTTTCTACTAAAAATTTATGTGGTAACACAAAATAATAAAAGAATTTGATTTAAAAATTTTGTACATAAATTTATAACAATTTAATGTTTAAACAACATAAATAAAAATAAGAAACAATTTAATTTTCTCTGTGTCAACTTTGCTTGCATAAAAATGTTAAACAATTCAAAATAGAGTAACAACAACAAAAAAAAAAAAGAATAATAAATACAACTTTTTTTCGAATTAAACTCAGTAGTACACAGTATTACTTGTGGGTATATCTGTCAGTCACTGTCTGCAACAGACTTTCATTTGTTTTGAATCGTTTAAAATATTTAGCAAATGGTCAGTAACCTCATTTTGTAAGAGCCAAACTAGTTGAATTACATTTTTAATTTGCATTTAAAAAAAAAAAGAACGCTGAAGTCGAGTATGCACAG
The DNA here is from genome assembly GCA_018903435.1 of Leucophenga varia. NCBI lineage: Eukaryota > Metazoa > Arthropoda > Insecta > Diptera > Drosophilidae > Leucophenga > Leucophenga varia. Next base: position 53,038 of record JAEIFJ010002067.1, on the reverse strand, counting down.
CTACAAGAAGCCCTGTAAAAAAAGTCAATATGTAAAAATTTTATAAAAAATGATTTGATGTTCTTCTATGACCATTTATAAAGAGAAACATCATTATTCGGTTAAAAAATTATTTATTCTCAAAGTTTCTATATCAAAATTGCGATTTTGAATAACCGAATTAGGTCTCAAGCGCGTCTCACCTCGTTTTTACAAAAAAAAAAACCTCCCAAGGGTAAATGGTAACGAAACAACTTAATTTGTTAAAAAAAAAAATCGTCTGTGAAACCATGATTTCTGACTATCATAGCGCCATTAAACGCAGTATTACTGGAGATGAGACATGAATTTACGCATGCGATCCTAAAACTCTGAACCAATCAAGTGAATACCGTGCAAGGGAGCTGAGACCGAAAAAAAAAAAAATCAAGTTCGAAAAATGTTTTTTGTTGTTGACTGAAATTATGCGTGCCTCATTAACTACTGACGCTATGGTCTCAAAATTTGACATACATAGATGTCAGCATTTAAGGTCCTAACAACTTAAGGGAAAAAAAAATGGACCGATTCCTAATGCCCGGAAAATTTAAAACGATTTGTCTTACTACGTTTTGATCACAATAGTAAACTGCACTGAACGCTAAAAATTCGAGCAAAACCTGGTATATTAAATATTTTAAAAAATAAAAGAAAAACAAAACTTCAACTTTTATTCCGGCATGTTTTTCACGACCTCTGTCCACTTTGCTAAATTGAATCTCCATGTAACTTGAGTTAAACCTTAATGCTTTCCTTGCATGTTTAAGGCAGCTAAATCATTCTTTTTGTATTTTTTTTTTTTTTCATTTGAGAATATAAAACAAGCTTAAATTGTATATAAAATTAAGTTTTCACTGCTTGGTGAGGTACGCAAAGAAAATGTATTTCAATGCAGAAGCAACTTGTAAACGTAATACGTATGTGTGTATGCGCGTCCTTATTTCCTTGCCAAACTGACATTTTTGCAATTTCCGTTTACTTGAAGTGCATTGTTTTTCCTTTTGTTGCTGAAATATGCTAGCAAAATATGAACTCAACACTCAAAGGAATTAGGTATGCAAGTAACGTGCTTTGTTGAAAACATTTTGAAAGTATTTTTATAGACTTACTGCGTACTGCCGCCTGCTGCTGCTTTGTTTCATCCAGTTTATGCTTGTTGCAACAAAGTTATAACAATAAATTTCGTATATTTGGTAATTGTGCTTAAATTGAATTTAAATTCTTCAAGAAATTAAATAACAAAACTTTATAGATTAAATCTTAAAATTGGAGCAGACACTTCAAATGCTGCAAAATTTTATTTTATTTATTTTTTGTATTCACATTTTTGTTCAATTGCACTTCGACCAACAGGAAACTTTATTATGGAAAACTTTGATAAAAAATGTTTAGTACATGCATATCCATGTCTATTGAATATCTATAAGCAAAATACTATTATACTTTAGCTTAAGTATGCATGTACCAAGACTTTATTTATTGCATACAAAGTTATATGCAAATTATTAAACATTTTTGTACCGCAAAACACATTTGCATGTCAATTCCAAAATTATACAATATAAAAATGATACATTACGCATACGAGGTGTGTTCCAACATTATCGCGAATTTTTAATTTTCGCGGGTTACGTATATTCGAATTTCGATTTTTTTGTGGCCTTATTTTGGTACTCATGTCTCTCACTTATGCCGACAAGCTCGTCCATTTTGAATGTTCACTTAATTGTTGACAGCTGGTTTGCTTGCACGTGTTTTGGATCGTCTTCGATTTTTACCTATTCAAAAAAATGGACCAAAGAACCTGTATCAAATTTTTTTTTTCTGAATGGAATAAATGGAATAAAAATGTTGAAGAAGGCTTATGCGGACCGAGCTCTACTAAAATCAACAACATTTGATTGGTATAAATTGTTGAAATAAGGTTGCGAACGTGTTGAAAACGAAGAGCTCCCTGATCAACCATCGACCTCAACGGACGATGCTCACATCCAAAAAGTAAAAGAATTAGTGCTTGCACACCGTCGATTAACTATGAGAGACATTGCTAATGAAATTGGCGGATCGAAAGGATCAATAAATACAATTTTGAAGGATGTTTTGGGCCTCAAATGTGCCAAGTCTCGATTGGTACCAAAAATGATTTTTTTTTAAAAACTGTACAGATTTTTCGTGACAAATAAAAAAAATCCAACAAATATCGTTCCGCAACCACCGTATTCGCTTGATTTGGCACCGTGTGACTTCTGGCTATTCCCAAAACTCAAGAGACCACTCCGGGGAACGCGTTTCGAGTCGATTAAGGATATAAAAGCTAAATCGAAGAAGTCGCTGATGGCTATATCGGAAAGGGACTATTTGGCATGTTTCGAGGATTGGAGAAAACGTTGGCATAGGTGTATTTTATCGGAAGGGGATTACTTTGAAGGGGAACAAAATAGATATTCATGAATAAATAAATAATTTAAAAAAAAATACAAAATATGCGATACTATTTGAACACACCTCGTATAACCATTACGTATTCGTATTGTGGTTCAAGGCCACAAGCAGGAGTTTGTATTTAGTAGAAAAAAAACCAACCATATCGATAAAACGGATTTGGGACATAACAATATTTTCGCATAAATAAATATTTCTAGACTTTTTACGCAGTTTGATTCACTTGTTTTAATTCTAGAAGATCATGCAGGATTTAAAAAAAATAGAGCAATAGTTTGTTTTTATGTCAAATATCCTTGGTATCTCTTCCAATAATAAACAGTAAAGCAACTACTTTTCATGTTTGAATAGGAAATGTAATAATACTGACTTATTGTAGAAAATTTATACAACAGGACTGTACCAATATTATGGCTGAATAAGATTTGATATGTTACCACGAAAAAAATTTTAAACATTTATTAAAGTAAATTTTGATTACTTTCACAAATTTTGATTTTGTCGAGGGTCTTGGGTTTCCATGAACCTATTTCCATATTTTTCGAATCTTGTTTGCATGAAGATTTACCGCGATATTTTTTATTAAAAAATAAAATTTGATTTTTAGTAAATCAATTACAATTTTGTCTATAACTTTCTATAATAAAGTAAATAACCCAAATTTAGAAATAGGAAAAAAAAATAACATTTCAGTTTAATAATATTAGTTGGACTCATAATCTATCCAAACTAAATAAAAACTCTAAGCCGTTTTGAACCTTACCAAAATTATTAAAAACAAAAAATATGTTGCAGGTTTTCGTTATAAAAATTTAAGCTTTACGACTGGAGGACAAAGGTTGAATATCCTTGCGGATATATTCGTATCCAATGCAACTGCTTAACAACACTTTATAACGTGTACAAAATTCACCTAATAATTTGGCAACACATAATGTACATCCGGTTGATATCTTAGTTAGTATAAGTGAAGGAATTATTTGGTCCCTTATAAATAAAAAATCCCCGGTCATTGATAAAATTTTAAATATTTGCCTCAAAAAGCTGCCAGAAAGCGCGCTTTCTTTCTAGCTAAAATTTCGCAAGATTGCTAATAGATTTGTTACTTTTCTTTTCTTGGAAAGAAGGTAAAATTATGCACATTTCTAAACCAGATAAGCCTCTGTACTCTCCTGAAAATTATCGGGCAATCAGTATTCTTTGCGGTTTTCCCAAAATATTAAATTGGTTAATAAATCAAGGCTTAATCCTTATCTTGAGGATAACAATATATTGCCTAATACGGTTTTATAGTAGATCTTCCTATAGTTACTTACATCCTTTAGAGAAGCTTTCTAATTTTGTAAGGAAAATCTTATCCAAAAAAAAATCTGTTGGTAGCGTTACACTTGATGCCCAAGCTGCGTTTGATGCATTATGGCATAATGTTCCGATTAACAAATTTGATACAACAAAAACACCAAAATTCCTAACCAAAATTATTCAGAAATTTCGATCTGACAGATATTTTCTTGTGAGCGTTAAACGGTACTGAGTCAAATAAAAAGTTAAGTTAGTGTTGATGTTCTGTGCTCTGGCACATCCTGTATACATAGATGAATTTAAAAATTATTGAATTTCAATATTTGCTGACGCTTAAAAATACATGTAAATTGGTCCATAAGAACCCAGAACCTAATTGACTGCAAACTAGTATTGTCGGAGAACTGAAACTAACGCAAGGAACACATTTTTACATCAATTAAACCGAAGCATAAATACTCTTTCACGTGGTTTGATGTAGATACTTTTCGTTTTCAGCGTTTGTATTGAATTTCAACTTAAAATACTAAACATTTTAAAAATATACTTTAAAATTTAGAAATTTGTTGTCCGATCTGAACCAATTTTTGTATACTGAAGATTTGGCTATTACCATATTTAAAGCTATTAGTTCAACATGAAATTTTTTTAAATATAAAAATTTGGATATAAGACTTGGAATTGGGCCGGGCACATCAATTTTAGCATTCAAAGTACACAAAGAATAACTTAAAATCACACACCAATTATCTTTAAAACTAAGTGAATATTTCGCAGGCAGATGGACCTAGCTACATCAACTCAAGTAGTCAAGCTGGTCAAGAATATCACTCCTTTCATGCATTACAAACTGACAATAATAACAGAAAAACTTTTTACTTTACCCCATCTAGTTGTCTTATATAGTATGTGTATGACTTTCAGTATATCATTCCAAATGCTTTGCTTTGTCTTTCTTAATAAAAATGTCATAAATTCTGACAACATAATAAAACAAATAAACTCAGTCACACACAGGCGTAGCATATCAAGTCGAATATTGAATCTGACGCATGCTGGCTTTTTGCAATGATTTTTTTAATAAACAAAGTCTGAAAAAAAATTAACAATAAAAACAAAAGAATTCCTTCTCTTTTTTTTTTTTTTGAAAATAACAAATAAAGGCAGCCACAATACGAAAAAAACAAACATAAAAAAATTAAATAAAAGTTTAAAAAATACAAACTGCAAACCAAAATGCTGCATTTAAGCCAAAAAGAATAAAAACTAAAAATCATACAAAAATGCTCCCAAAATGCGTATGTAAGTCACGGTCTAACACAGAATAATTGAATGTAATATTTCATTTAATTTGAATTTTATTGAATTTAATTCGTTGAAAACAAAAAAAATAATAATAACAAAATTAAATCAAATAAAAAAAAATTCAAAAAAAGCACAAATACCAGAAGCCAATTCTTTTTAACAACTTAATTCCCCAATAGGTGCCACACAGCCATTTTAGACTGCTTAGGCATTGCCAATGTGTTGACAATGTGTATGTGTATGTATGAGTTTGTATTGTAGGCAATATGCATGTTGTTGCTGTATTTTATTAAAAAAAAAAATCTTTTTAAATAAAAATTCAAACACATTCATACGCACAGAAGTACCTTTTTTTGTATTGTATTTCCGTAGTTCCGTCGTCTGTCTGTCTGTGTATTTTGTCTGTTGTTACTTACACTCATCCATGCATCATTTTGCCGCATTGTTCGTATTGACCATTTGCTTGTTAGCCCGGCTGTTGTTATAAATCAAGAGTGCTCTTATATAATACCAACTCACAAAATACAATACAATAGGTCCTCTGCATATCCACATCGTCTGCCATGACAAGCTGTGCTCTATATCAATGTTATACACTGCATTTTTGTAGCACACTTTTAGGTTTTATTTTTGTTGTTGTTGTTGTTGTTGTTGCTGTGTGACTATTGTAAAATTGCACAAGAGTGCTATATTTTATATTAAAAAAGTTAGAACTTGTCAAACTAAACGTTCTACTTTTAGTCATTTTTAGTCCTCAAGTTTTACTGCATTTCAATTTAACTTAAATTGTTCGAATTCTACTTTTCATATTAAACATTTCTTCTATTTTAATATTTCAAATCGTATTTGCTCGACTAAAAGATACCCTCCTACAAAACAAAACTTGTTTGTAAAAATTCTATATTTAATTTTTATGGGGGCTATATGCATGTTGTGGTTGTTTCATGTGAACCAAATCGAATTTTGTTGTGTCACGAAATAAGAAAGACTTAAATTAAAGTTTTCACTATAAGAAACTAAAAAGTGTTTCATACAAAATGTCACAATACGGGGTACAGTTTTATGTGGGCTATAGCTAAAATTTGTTTGATCCTAAACATTTTATGGAATTTTTATTGAAACTATTATATATGAATAATCTATAGTAGATTAAAAAGCAAAATTTTTAAGTAAATTTTTAAAATTTTGGGGAGTAGTATTGTATGGGGTATACTCCCTTTAAATATTATAGTCTCCGAGAAAAAATCATTTTCTTACGGCAGACAGCAGAACGAACAGAAAGGCAGACAGACATAGCTTTATTGTCTATTATGCCTTCCACTGCCTGTTACATACATTTGCATAAACTTAATATACCCTTTAACCCTTCGAATAGAGGGTAAAAACATTTGCAATTGCAAAATGTTGGCACTCTGTAAAATATAAAAATTCAATCAAATCTCTTCAGAATCAACATAAAAATTCTTGTACAAATAGGATGTATCTGTAAATATTTTTAATAAAAAAAAAAATTCAATAAAATCCTGCAAATGAGAACAACATTTTAGTAAGTGGTGGCTTGTGGCTTTAAAGAATTTAGTTATGTGACAAACAATCACTAGAACAGATGGACATGGATAATTCGATTTTCTTGAAAAAATATTTGTTCACTAAAATACATATATAAAAATTTTGTTTCAATTCTTATTCCAAACAACTTAGGCGATTTTTGCAAGATACAGCTGAGCACTTAATATAAAATTCTGGGTATATATTAGCTACTATTTTTACTTCATTAAATGTTAAAAAATAAATAAAAGTGAAAGTTCACTTAAATATTAAATAAATGTTTTCAGCTTCTATAAAAATTAAATAACAAGTTTACTATTAAACTCAATTATCTTAATTATAACATTGCATACTTCTTGACGCGTTTAGACTTATAGAAATTGTTAGGCCATAGTAAAAAAAAAAGGTATTTGGCTCTTTTAAGGTCAAGTAAAGACGTTTAATGTGCATTAATAAGCCGCAACATCATCACTATGAAACTAATGCTATTAAATCGACAAAAGTAGGTAGTGTCAGTGGGTACGCCACAAAGTATGCAACGAAAATATTTTGCCGCTTTAAGCAGACCGCAACGAATGAAAATGAGACGAGTAGCGGTAAAATGAAATTGTACAGCAAGCAGACATACACATTTTACCACGAACTGTTTGTTGGCTTTAATAATTTATGCGCACAAGAATAGTCAACACAGAAGAGAGAGAGAGAGTAGGAAATTGAATGAAAGAAAGAGATAGTGTGTGTGTTTATTAAAGTGTTCATTGTGCGTGCGGATATTGTTGTTGTTTGTTTGTACGCGTTAGGTGCGGTCAACCGCAAACAAGTTAAACTGTGCGGCAAGGTGCGAGTCCTTTGCACGAAAAAAAATGGTGCTAGGCAAAATAAAAAAATAAAAAAAATATTATTATGTTCATCGTTTAAGTAAATAAAATTTGTGAGTGCTGCCAATACAACGCCTTCACAAAAATGTATGTTAAACGACCAAAAGAATATTCTACACAAATTGTACGCAAACATGCCAGACACTTTGTCACTTTGCGTTAGTCCTTTTATTCAAATACTTTTCCATTCAATATTATTTACCTTTATTCATTCATTCATTTCTTTCATTTATCCATTCACTCATTAGAAATTAACATTTTCCAAGTAGTGACAGGGCCCAAGTCAACGCACGACGCATGGCCGCCATTTCGTTTATACGCCCAAAATACGACTACACAAATTAATTATGAAAACTTGCACCCTTGTATTTTTGTTTCTTCACTATTTTTGTTAAAACGTTAATGCCTGTTAAAAGGAATTTAATTAGAAAATGGACTTAACTAAATTTCAAGTAAATTTTTGTATTAAATAAAAATATGTTGCATACTTTATGGATGTCTCACAATTTACTTTCATCAAATATTGCTCTTTTATTTTATTGTAAACAAAACGACATTTTCAACATAGCAAATACGTAAATTTTGTATGCGTATCAAGGAAACATAAACTGAATACAATTGTTAAATGTGAAACCTTTCGGAAAAGCACCAAAATCGTATATCGCTATGAACCATGCACAAAATGAATCGATATACATTTTTGTTTCATTTAAAGCCCAATGTACTCTATGTATTTTAGTAGTTTGTGTAATCAAATAGCAATGCTACATATACAGGCATACAAGTATATATATACATAAATAGGTATGCATAGATTTCCGCATAACAAATTCATACAATTCGTATATATTGTTTCGATAGTCGCATTGGTTTCTATATGATAGAGTTCAGTACAAATGATTAGAAGCTGGAATATATAAATATATTTTACAAATAAAGCGCAATATCCTTTTTTGAATTGTGTAAAGCAAAAAAGAAAACCAAATTGTACATGAATAAATAAATAAATAAATGCGTAGCATTTCCGTTGAGTTAAGCATTGATTTTGTATAGCACTTCCGTTTTACTATTTCCGTTTAAGAAGTGGTAAGGGTATATACCATTAAATTGGGTCATTCATTAGCATTTTAGTAATTTCTACAATCACTTTAAGAACTTTAATAATTGTTATAAAAAAAAAATATATATAAAAAAAAATTATTTACTTTTGGCTCAATAGTTGATGATGAGTCTCCAGAATTATCAAGAGTTTGCTTATAACCAGTTTATCTCTAGTCTCAATTTAAACAATTTAATCTTCTTTTTACATAAATAGGAAGCTAACTACTTCGCATTCTAAATTTCAATTTGGCTCATATCGAACAATTTTTAATTGCAGCCGTAATCAGAATAAGTAAAACTTTTCAACACAATTATCGAAAAAAAAAGGTGTGGCCCGATGATTACGTGGGTAACTTTTACAATTAAGCAATACTCGAAAAACAACAACAACTTCTAATAAAATTTCGAAATGTGTTTTTAAGCAGGATTTTGGTTTATTGAAATCAAAGCGTATTGCCAGCATATTTTCAGTTTCAATTGAAAACAAATAACGAAACAATTTGCAAAAAACACATAAAGCAACTCAAAACGTTTCAAATGAGTACTTTATGCGAAATTTTGAAATTTTCAAATGCAATAAACAGCAATTAAAAAGCAAAATGTGACTGTGTTCTCCACATATAGGCTATGGTATATTTGCATACTTTTAGGCATGCAGACCAACGATTGTTCAATATACTCGTACTTGCTGATCTGTAGCACTTAAATGCTTTCAATGTTTAATAAGAACAAATTGCAAAAAATTGAGAAAAGCATAGCATGCTTTTAGGCATTATATTACTATATATATTTTGCAAAGAAAAAATCCCCCCAAAAAAGGTAATAATATTGTACTTACCGAAGTCTGTGAGATAAAAAAAAAAAAAAAAAAAAAACACACAACACAAACTAGTATTGAACGTTTAATGGCAAAATATTTACAAAGGTAGAAATAGGTTTTTTTATTTAATGCTCGTATACCGATTAATCTTTATATTAGTAAAAATGCTTTTAGGCTATTTGCCGTTATGGCTATTTTGACTTATGGACAAATCTCAGGTATTTTTGTGAGCCTATAAAGATATTTTTCTTTTTTCGTTTTTGCTTACTTATCTTTTTGTGTCTGATTCTATATATAAAAGCGTAAGCCTAAATTTTGCCCATTTTACTTGCGCCTATATCTATGCTATAAGAATTATTTTGTTTCAATATTAGTTGCAAACATGCGTAGGCGCTTCTTTTATTTTATTTTATTTTCTTTCTTTCTTATATTTTATTGATATTAGTTATGGTTTTTATGCTTAGAATTGAAATTATTACAGTTGACCCTTTCATTTATAAAGTTCACGTGCCCTCAGCGCATTTCATTTTCAATTTTATGCATCAATAGCAAATAATTTTCTTGACTTTATTGTTATTTGCGCATATTTTTATGTAGGTATTTGTTTTGACAGTTTAAACGTAGCAAGAATTTATACACACACAAAAGCGCTGACAATCCTTAAACTGGTTATGGTGTTGGATAAAGCGTATTTATTGCATACTTACAGGCGTCGCGGTATATTCTTTTAAAATTTTTTGTCTATTCAATTGTTTTGTAAGCATTTTATTAAAATTGCTGACAAATAAAAATATTCAAAGCCTTTGAGTAGTAGCCTACATCAAAGTCTTTTGTTGTTCAAAGCAAAAAATATTTACATAAAATTTTATTTAGATACAAAAAAAAAAAAAGAAATGTAACAAATTTAAGAAAACAGCATAAAATTTGCAAACAAAAAGAAAAGAACGGAAACAGGAAACAACGCACAACAACTACAACGTTGACAGCTGTCATAATTTAGAAAGTAAAAAAAATATAAAAACCTTCAAACTTCCCTGTATTATGTTTTGAGAATATTTTGTAGCAGCGCTCTATAGAGCAGCTGTCTGCTCATAAAATTTAAAATTAAAATGTATTTGATTGAAATGTTGCCTAGAGAAGCAACCGGAAGGCAGGCAGGCAGGCAGCAATGCAAACAAGGACATACATAAGCACAGCAGCAGCAGCAGCACGTTTCATTTAATATGTACACGTATGTATGTATATTCGCACTAACACGCATGATGTCTAATACGCATAAATGTAGTCCCCGTACAGGTGCGGTGCTCTTCTGTCTTCTGTCAAGTCACATCATATTTATCACACTTACAAACAGACATTTTCTGTTTCGTTTTTTGTACCTGACATAAATTTCGCATGTAAAACGCATAAATTCTAAGAAATACAATGTTTCAGAGCATTGTTTATTGCACAATCACTGTTGTAGAAATAAATTTAGCGCAGATTTTTTTGCTCTTGTTTTATTTTCATAATATTGTTGCTTACTTTCGGGCGCATTATACATACTTCATACTCAAAGGTTTTGAAGCATAAGATGTGACTGTGACATTGTCATTGCATGTGTCGCTATTAACTTTGGCAGGCCTTGCGCTGCGCAGTCGTGTATAAAGTTTTTATTTTGTTTTATATATTCTTAATTTAAACGTGTTTTGTTTTCATTGTTTTTATTTTTATTTTATTTATTTTTTTTTTTTTATTATGACATCAGTTACTTGAAACGCCCACAGGGAGTTTGGCTATAACATGCAAAGTTCAAGTGATTTTTTTTTATTATTTTTTTGTTCACTTTTATTTTTGTTGGCAGATCTGTATGCTTAACGAGCGGTTTGTCACTTGAATATGTTATAAAAAAAATGGAAATTTCAATGATGTATGTCCTTTTTATGGCACTTTGCTTTTAGGCATTTAAACACAAGCAACGCATATGTGTTATATTTGAAAGAGAGTTGTCACAGAATTTATGCAAGAACCAGATTAAATGCCACACATTCGATTGGGACAGACGGACATACAGTAAAAAAATAAATAAATGAAAATCAATTAAGTGCTTTTTTATGAACATAAAAAAAATCAAAAAAAAAACGTTAGCCTCCGGTAGAACCGAAGCTCAAATCCCCACCACACAAACTTTTAATTAGTTCTTGTATGATTGTGACGTATAGGATTATTTTCCGCAAAGAGCTTGGGTAGGGACATCTCAAGTTGGGGCTCATATTAGAAGTATATATGTAAAATTTACATAATATAACAAACATTGTCTTGAAAAAAAATAAAAAAAAGTGGAAGGTAAGTTTGAATAGGGTCTGTATGTTATAGCGATCCGATCCTTGTCATATCGGTAGTACATTCATAGGATGACAGTAGGAGTGATTTTACCCAGATTGGAGTGAATATCTTCAAAAATAAGAACTATTTTCTTAAAAAACCACAAAAATGAGCCGGTATATTTGTATGGGGACTATACCTATAAATGGGCGTGGCATCTTGGTATTGATATTGGATGACATATGAAGTGGCTTTAATCAATTCGAAGTGAATACATTTATAAATAATAACTATTTTCATCCTTATAATTCATAAAAAATTTAAAAAAAAAAAAAAAAAAAAAAAACTGTAAGTTTGTATGTGGAGCTATACCTAAAAATGAGCGTGGCACCTTGGTTTTAACATACAAAGCAGTCGTTCCCGAGAAAACCTTAAGTTTCAAATTTCAGCTGAATATCTTCATATCTTCACCTAAAAAAAATGCGTAGAAATAAACAGACGGGCAGACAGACGGACATGGCTAGATCGATTCGTCTCGTCGAGCTGATCAATAATATATATACTTGATGGTGTCTACGACGTCTACTCCAATGCGATACAAACTTTCCGACAAACTGATAATACCCTTCACACTATGTGTGTCGGGTATAAAAATATTCATTGCCTACTTAAAATATTTACGCTCTATTTGCAAGCCACCATAATATAAACAGGAAAAAATTATGCATAAAAAATATGTTGGCAATATTTATACAGTTTCAAAAAAAATTTTGAATTTGTTTTTTATAATGAAAAAAATACATTAATAAATGCAAAGCATGTTGACTGCTATTCAAGGTTCGTACGTTCGTTCGTTTTGCTGAATTTTACCTTATGAACGAATGGCAAGGATTGATTCGTGTCATTGAGCTGAAAAATTCATTCGATGACTACTTCAAAATTTCAAAATAGTAGAAATACTTGAAAATAAAAACAGTAAACAAACTTAGCCGTACTTAAGTGATGTTGAACCCAAAAAATCATTTTCACAGGCTTTATATTAAAATTGAATTCGATATATCAACTCATACCATGAAGCTGATCAAGATTTTTATAAAATAAATTATGGAGAGCCACTGATACTTTTTTTTCGTTTTTTACAAAATGGTTACCAAAATTAAAACACTTACAGTAAGCACTACTTAGTGTGAAGCGTAAAAAATTATATTAATGCAGCAATATTTCACATTTTAATTACAAACTGTGTAAACTTAATATTGGTCAGAACTAAAAAAAAAAAAAAAGCAAAAATGTCTACTTCGGTAGCAACGAAGCTCAAATACCCGCCACACGAAACTTAAATCATTTACTTGAAAAAAAAAAAAATGTAAGGTGAGTTTGTGCGGGGTCTGTAAGTTATGGTGACCCGGTCCTTATCCTATCGGTAGCATGTTATTAGGTGAGAGTAGAAGTCATTTTACCCAGATTGGAGTGAAAATATCCATAGATAAGAACTATTTTTATACAAAATCCTGAAAAATGGGAGCTTGGTTTGTATGGGGGCCATATCAAAAAATGGGCGTGGCACCTTTCTTTTGGAATTGGATGTCATTTGAAGTGCTTTTACCCATATTTGTACAAATACATTTACCATATAATAACAACTTTCATACCAAAAATCGAAAAAATGGTAAGTTTGTTTGGGGCTATATCTAAAAATGGGCGTGGCACCTTGGTTCTGACATATAAACTGCCTAGGAGCACAAAAAGCTTAAGTTTAAAGTTTCAGGTCAATATCTTTAAAAGACGATGCACAGACGGAACAGACAGACAGACGGACAATCGAGCTGATCAATAATAAATATACTTTATGGGGTCTCCGATGCTTCCTTTAATGTGTTACAAACTTTCCGACAAACTGATAATACCCTTCGCACTATGTGTGTCGGGAATAAAAACAGATAGTGCACTGCATAAGAATATTTTATGATTAAATTTTTTATTGCATACTTTACGGCTTTGCGAATATGCATGCCTATTTTTTTCTTATTTACAAAAAACAAGTTTCACACCTCAGAGCGTATATTTTTTTACATTAAATAAATTGATATGCAAAAAAAAAAAAAAGGTACAAATGTGGCAATGGGTTTTTAATCGGACTAAATTAAATGCGTATCAATGCAAATCACTCGTTCACCTTAATTTACATTTGACATTTGATCTTTTAATTTAAATTTATTTAATAATATTTTTAACTTTAAATTTATTTATGAAATAATTGTTTAACACAAAACGAAGAAAAGAGTTTTTGAAATTAAATATTTTTCATTGAAATTTTTGATATTTATAAACTAGCGGATACCGTCTGTGTACGGCTGTTTCGGCTGCTCTTTTGGCTCTTTTCCGTTTCGCATTTGCTGTTTTGTGCAACTGCATGTTTTCGTCATCTTTTCGATGACATCTTTTTTACAACAAAATATGTTGTGGCTAAAATAAAAACATACTAAAAATACCAGTTTCTTTTTAATTGCAGCGTGTCCAAAATATTTTGGGGAACGCACAATCAGCTGTTTTCTGAGTCCTTTAAATTTTGGGGCTAGTATAATACAAATTTATAAAAAAGTCGGAATTCCTTATAACAGTACCTGCAGGAGTATACACCCCGGAAACGTTAAAACACTTTCTCTGTGTGTGACCCCCACTTAGATCGAATAGACTGAAAAATTTTGGACATTGTCAGTTAGAATTGCTGAGGGATCTAGAACTCTTATATCCCTTCAAACTTAGGTTCTTCCTTAACTGTACTGGTTGGCTCTGATCCAACATAGAATTTCCACGTACAAGAGGTTTCTACACCGGAGTAAAATGTAGCTTCTCCTCTGCCACTTCTATTTTTGTATGGGAAAATTAAAAAATCGCATTTTTTAAATGAAACGAAAGCGCCTAATGGTTTGTTTCAGTGCAATTTTAAATTACTTGCATTGTTGCTCTTCCACTGAAACCGGTCTGGCTCTCATCGATTGGCTGGTTTCAAAGTCCATAGCGGACATAGAAACGTTTTTTACTATTTTATGTATCTAGATATTTTACTATAAATGAATAAAAATAAAGAAACTATCGCCAACGCAAATCACATTCTACAAATCAAACACCTATATTTATGTTTGTGCATATACAACAAAAAAAAAAAACAATTACCAAAATCTCTAAGGTATAACCCGTTTAAGGTGCTAAAACTTTTATAGTTTAATATCGATAATTTATTAACAGTGAGCAATTCATTATTAAATCATTTAAAATTCTTTTTTGCACAACAATAGAACGTCCTATCAAATTATTAAGCATTAACCTTGAACGCATTTTATCAAAGTTAAATTGAAATCTGTACCATTTAATCGTATCTCATAGTTTCAGCAATTGTGACCTAAGCTGTCATCTAATCAATTTCAGTCGGCTCTAATGCTACAACAAATCAAATTTCATGCAAAGCTAACAGGCTTATAATCATATTTCAATAGAATCTCAATGTCCTACAAAATCCCAACGCAAAAGACTAGAACAAGAACTAGAAAATAGAAAACTGCAAGTGTGCGACCTACGTAAAATGCAAAATAAGATAAAGCGACAGAAACTAAGACGTATTCATTTAATGAATAAAATGAAATAAAATAAAAAACAAATAAAATAAAACACAACAAAAAAAAGTTGGCACAAAAAGGAGTACAACACAAGAAGAGCAAAAGCGTACAGAATAAATGTAATCAAAATAAATTACGAGCTTGTAAGCAGCCTCCGGTGCCTATTAAGGACAATAAAAGGAAAGCCCCATTTGTTTAACGCAATCTCATTACCCGACCATGCTGCTGATGACGATGCCGATGCAACGATGATGATGACACTGACGATGATGGCTATGACGCGTTGTCAAGCACCGCACAAGTTGTTGTCTAACAAGCAACGATGCGCGTAAGCACATACACAGCACTACTAACTGACTCAATACAACAAAACAAAAATTTCGTTACTCTATACAACTACGGCTCACTGACTGAGTGACTATGACTGACTGATTTTCAGGACACAGCTGCAATTTTCTTCTGTCTCGTTTTGTAGTCGTACTATTCAGAAATACCCTCGAACAAGGCAGCCATCGTCGTGATAATATTAACTTTGTTTGATAATGTTGCTGCTGATTATGCAATGCTGCTGCTTCTGCTGATGATGATGAGTAATTTTGTACTTGATCACCCGTTCTATTGTGCAACTACTCAACACAGAAGAAACCACTAAATGTGCCGTTAACTTACTGTTGATTGAGTTTGGACGCTTTTGGGTGTTTTAAGGCGTTTTGGGCTTTAGATTATTTTGTTATATGTTAAATTTATCATTTCTCTGCAACAATAAGCAGCAGTAGCCGCAGTGTGAGTTTTATCAACAACAATTTGATTAATTACAGCGCACAAAAGTATGCTTTTGAAAAGAAAGGTAAGCAAGAGTTTCAAAAGAAAAAAAAAAAAAGAGTGTCAGAGTAACCTTTTTACAGAATTTTTATTTCTTTTCTTTTTCTTTTGGGTTTTTTGTGTAAATTTATGCAAATTTAATTTAGCTCAAAGTATGCAGCAGGATTTTTCCATATACATACTTCTTGTATGCCCCAGCGTGCAATAATATTTATAGCCTTAACCGTTTTTGCAGTAAAAGAAATGTTGCATACCTTTAGGCTTTATGCTGCCACTGGGTAAAAACGTCTTTTGCATTTTGTATCTTATAATAGAAAATAAATAAAGTTGTTGGTATTGAGTTGTGGTTTTGTATGGACTTTGTATTTGGTAAAAGCATAGAGATATGTGAAAAATTTTTTTAGTTTGGATGGCAGTTGGGTGATTTATATCTTTATAAATTGAATGAAAATTTAAGCTTTAAAAATTAAAGCTATTTGTGATCTTAGCAATTTGAATAGTAAATAATAAAGGTGCTAATTAAAAATGGTCGAACAAAATTTTGGAAATTAAAATATAAATTCACATTTAAATGTTTATGCGTGCGAACTACTAATGAATCGGCTTAGAATATTTACCAGCTCTATTATAAAAATACAAATTTAAATACAAAAGTTGCATATACCATATATTTAAAGAGATTAAAAAAATGAGTTTTTTTAAAATTAAAAGTTCAAAATAATCTAAATGTAAAATAATCTAAACGTATTTATTTTGGTTTTAATTATTGCAAAAAATTGGCGGAATTATCAAAAATTTATTTGCTAGCTGCGTAGCATGTTTTTATAACCGCCACACACAGTCTGGAGGGTATATTTAGTTTGTCTGAAAGTTTGTAACGCATTGAAGGAGACGTCGTAAACCCCATAAAGTATATATATTCCTGATCAGCTAGACGAGACGAATCGATCTAGCCATGACCGTCTGTCTGTCTGTCTGTATATTTCTAGGCATCTTTTTTGTTGAAGATATAAAGATATTAAGCTGAAATTTGGAACTTAAGCTTTTCTCGACAACGACTATGTCAAGTTCGAGAGTGAGAGTGCCACGCCCATTTTTAGGTATAGCCCCCATACAAACTTATCGATTTTTTCTGATTTTTTGTATCAAAATTGTAACTATTTATGAATGTATTCGCTCCCAATTGTGTAAAAACATTTCTTTTGTCATCCAGTGTCAAAACCAAAATGCCACTCCTCTTTTAGGCATAGCCCCCATATAAACTTTCCATTTTTCCGATTTTTCCGATTTTTTAAAAAAAATACTAATTATTTATGCATATATTCACTCCAATATGGCTTAAAACATTCTAATGTCATCCAATGTCAAATCAGATGTGCCACGCCTATTTTTTGGTAAAAAACAAACTTTCCGCCCATTTTCGAATTTTTGTATGAAAATGGTTATTATTTATTCATGTATTTACTCCTTATTGGGTAAAAACTCTTCCAATATCATGGTGCCACGCCCATTTTTAGGTGTTTCTTGCATACAAACATACCGCCCATTTCCAGATATTTTCGAGAAATATGTTGTTATACATATCTGTATTTTTAGCTCAAAATTTTAAATTAATACTGTGTGTAAACTTTGGTGACCACTGATGATTACACATAAACTCTTTAAAGATTCGTGTGACGGGTATTTAAGCTTCGGTTCTACCGAAGTTAACGTTTTTTTTGTTAGGCGTAAGATTATTTCAATTTTATTTTATTCATAATTTCTTGCAATAAACTAAAATGGATACACGAGTTTAAAAACTTTATAAATCGAACTCATTAAAAATAAAATTTGCAATCCAATTAATATTTTAAAAAATCAATATTTTAGCATAAAAAAAAATTATAATTAAAAATAACAAAACACAAAAAATCCTTAAAAATGAACGAAAATTATTAAAAATACAAAATGAGTGAATTCAAAAAAAAATTTTAAAAATGGCAAATTTTTAAAGTGAGAAAACATATCAATCGAAATGTTTTTAAAAAATAATATTAACATCAAAATTTAAAACAAACATATCCAACTGTGCAAATGAAGTGTAATGACAAAAACAAATTGCATATCAAATGAAATAAAAAGTGAAGTAAACTTTTACTAAGAAATAAACTAGAAAGCTAAAAATACTTAACAAAAAAAGAACAAAAAAAAAAAAAAAAAAACTATATGAAATGAAGTCAGCATGCTGCAAATGTATTGTAGAGCACCAACAGCGCCGGAAGCGACGACGACGCCATTCTTATTATATGCAAATTGCTTACGTTTTAATTGCATTGCTCAGCGTGACAAGGACAACGACAACTGTGTTGGCGAACAAGCTTACAACTGTAGCAAAGCAGAAGGAGAATGTTGAACGAATTGGTGTGAAAGCAAATAGCTATGACATGCTTAATGCACACGAAATGGTAACGAATCAGGCGCAAAGTCAAAATGCAGTGATTGGAGACATAAATGAAAAGTGGACGGAAAAGGAAATGCTGCAGGATGATGTTAACGTTTTCGATGATGATGATGTTGCTGGTGATGATGATGAACAGCAAGAAGAGCAAATGAATGAGCAATCAGTGAAGCATTTAATAAAGCCAACAACAACACATAGCAGCAGCAACAGTCGACATAGACATCACAGCAACAGCATCAGACATAAAATGAAAAGGCATCAGCAGCAGCAGCAACAAAATAAACGTAATATAGTGCAACAAAATAAACAACAACAACAACAACAGCAGCACAGGTGGCGTAGCAGAAAGCATGCAGCACAACATAAAAAACATTCACACACTCCAAAGCACAACGAAAGAAAATTACAACAACATAAAAGTTGGCTGCGGCTGCCACAACCACAATCGTATCAATTTGAGGATTATATTAATGATGCGGATTTTGGTATAACTCCAGTGTCTGAGGAACAACAACACGCAGCAGAAGATTATCAGATGAGAACGCATGAGCAAAAGCTTTGCAACAGACGCATTAATCGATGATGATGATCATTTCGATTTGACGCGTTATCAAAGCTATGCCAATGTCGATTATCTACCAAACATATCACCACGTTCCGGACGACATCGGGGTCGACATATAACACTCGGTCAACAGCAACAGCACCAACAACATCATCATAGTCATAATCATAATCAACTTCATCATCATCAGCATCATCAGCATCAGATTCATAGTCCACACCAATTGACAAGCAGCAGCAAAGTGTTTCGTTCACTTCCTGATTCTGATGATTTTCTGCATAGTCGCCTCTATGGCATACAGACGCAACCACAACGTCATTGGCCAGTTAAACGCGAGGCTATAGTCGAAGGTGATTTAATACTCGGTGGCCTGATGATGGTACACTCACGCGAAGATACAATCACGTGCGGTCCTATAATGCCACAGGGTGGCATACAAGCGCTCGAAGCAATGTTATATACAATCGATCGCATCAATGAGGCACATCTATTGCCAAATATAACACTTGGTGCACATATACTCGATGATTGTGATAAGGATTCATATGGTTTAGAGATGGCAGTGGATTTTATTAAAGGTAAGCTTTCATTTATTTTGCATATTTTTTTCTCTGTTTTTTATTTTGAAGAGCAAAAAAAAGCATCCGGCATGCTATATACTCGGAAAAGAATATAAAAAGAAACCATAACACTGTGAATTTATATTTTAAATAAAAACTGATTTATGCACTTCTTAGCATTGTTGCAGCACTTCACCATGAGCAATGAATTCCAAATGATACATTGCATGTGAGTGTAGCATTAAAATACATCAAATGCATTATGGCGTGTAACTTATAACAAAAAACTAAAATACATCTTTTACACACTCATGGGATCCTGACGGATGGGTAAACTACTACATTGCGCATACGCAGTATTAAACCACAAAAAAATAATATATATGTAAATTGTGTTTGTCATTTTTGTTTGGTTCCACGTGTATCTGCTTTTCCATTTCCTTGCAACCTTCGTATTCGTCTAAACTAACTAAAAGTTATTCTTGGGTTGCTCATACAGTTTTTAAAAGGTCTTTAGACGCAAAAAATATGTTTCTATTGCAATTTAATGCAAAATTTAAAAATTACAAAACTTTTAAAAAAACTCTCAAATTCACAAATTGAATATCGTCTAACACAATCGCGTTTCCTTGGTTTCTACGTAACCGACTTCAGATATACATCATATATAAAGTATTTATGTACATCACGTAAATTTTTTTCTGTTAATACGCACCACATATGTATAATATAAAAACAAAATTTATAAGTTTGTAATGTTTTAAGAAGTCATGAAGCAACAAATAAAATGAGAGCCACTTTTTTTATTTAGTTAAATAAATAAAATGAATAAATTCGGTTTAAAATATATTCAAACATCATTTTCCTTGTTTGTTTTATTGCGTTTTATGTACAAATTCTCAACAAAAAATAAAAACATATATTTACATTTACTCTAGTTAAGCTGAGCACCAACATACATATGTGCGCCTGTTGGTATGCAACTATTCTCGTTTTTTTTATACAAAAACATATTTGTATACATACATTGCACATATTTATGTATGATGTATGTACGTGTAGATATATATTTTTTATAGTATTTAAAAAAAAAAACAATTTTTTTGGAATATTTACTAAAATGTTTTTATTAAATTCTTTTATGCATAAAAACAATGTTCACTACAGCAAGCAACGCAAAGGTAAATAAAAGAATAAATATTTGATTTGTTTTTATCTAGTTGGTACCTTGCTAAGTTAAAAACTTTTTACACCAAAAATTTCCAAATAAATAAATGAAACAAGCAAATAATTTAACTTTGCTAAAACCGAAGCTTAAATTCCCGTTACACAAATTTTGACGTAGATAGTTCTTCGAAAGGGCTGGATGGGATACAATGACCTGATACAATACTAATTATAATGGCGTTCATATATATTCATATTAAGTTATATTAAATTTAAACTTAAACTACTAAACAAATTAAAAATGTTCTTATAGATTTTTAAATTTGCCGTTCGGCTTGATATAAGAAGTAGTTGTAGCATATTTGAAGCCATTAGCCTTATAAAGAATTTTTTCGTATAAAAACTAGATAATACGTTGAGTGTTTAGAAAAGCTTAAGAATAAAATAACAGCCCAATATCTTTAAAACTGAGCGAATTAATGGCGCAGCCAAAAACCGACAGACAGAAGGACGGATAGCTAGATTTAGCATATGTAGATCAACTCTCCACGTCAAGCTGATCAAGAATATATACTTTATTTGGTCTGCGGTGACTCCATTAACTGACTATCCGACAAACTGAATATACCTGTTAACCACAATATTTGACAGGTTCACGAAAAATATGCCCAATCAACCAATCTAGCGACAGATTTCCATAAGTTGTCGGATAGCTTATAGCTTCTGCTTCTAACACATAAATGGGGGTTCAGTAAGTACATTTTTTTTTTTTTTTTGTTTTGTTATTTTCAATATTTTCGATATCATGTCGATATTTCTCTCATCCCATTTCTTTTTATCGTTAGTTCCGCTCATGATACATTTATAGTTAGTGACGTCTCCTTCTAATATGGTTACACATTTTTGTTAAGTATACATAATATGGTGAATTTATATAAATTCACCTCATTAATGCAAATTTTTCTGCTTCTTGGTTTTAAGCAAACAGCTGATAAATTTCAAAACTTTAAATTATTTCTACAATTTCGTTTTGAAAGTGTATATTATGCTGATCCAAGTATGCATAGAAACAATTTTTATGCTCCACCCTAGGATTGTTCTATATCGAAAATAAGAAGACCCGTATTTTTTATTTCTTAACTGGGTAACGATGTTTCTCTTCATAAGCGGCCATACAAAACCATCCAATCATTTATTGTTTTTCAAATTATTTTTTTTTACATTTACTATTATAAGTAACAAATTTTAAATTTTTTTTTCGTTTTCTTCCTATTTTTACGTTTCTGGGTTTTTATTTTTTTTTTTTTTGAAAATCTATAAGAATCAATTAATATTTCAAAACAATAAATAATTGGATTTTCGTCTATGGCCATTTATGAAGAGAAACATTGTTATTGTATTAAAAAAATTATTTGCCTGGTTTTTTACATTAAATCTATGAAAAAGTGATTTTTTCCCCATATAAAATACATGGGAAACTTCAGGGGCTGCGCGGCATTTTTATATATATTATCTGTTTAAAAAAAAAATGTACGGGTGGTCTTATTTTCGATATAGAGCAATCCTTGGGGGTGAGATCATAAACATTTTTTTGGCCCCACTATATTCATAATTTCCATAGGGTCGCTAATTTTTTTAATATTTTTGATTTCTATACAAAAAAAATAAAATTTTAAAAAAAACAAGGAAAAACATTAACTTTGGTGAAATCGAAGCTCAAATACCCGCCACATCTTTGTTTAGTTTTTTTTTTTGAGCATCAGTGGTTTGGTAAAATTTGGAGAAGGGTTGGCTTGGAGTCAATAGTCCGATACAACCAAAGTTTCTACACAATAATGTGGTCAAATGTTAACCTAAGGCAGAAAAATTAGAAAATGGATGATGACTTTGTGTTGGGGCTATATATTAAAGTGACCCAATCCTTATAATGTATATGTATAGTATATAAATGATGATTTTAGAAGTGTCTTTTACCACATTTGAAGTGAATATATTTAAAATTACGAGCTGAATACATTCATAAATACTAGCTTTTTATAAAAAACATCAACAACAAAAAAACGAAAAGTTTGTATGGGGCTTTACCTTAAAATGGGAGTGTTACTTTGACACTTTTAACACTTTAACTTCTTAGGACTGAGAAAAGCTTAAGTTTCGAGTTTCAGGTCAATATCTTTAAAACTAAGCGAATGAATCGCATAAATACAGACGGACAGACAGACGGATGGCTAGATCGACTTGACTCGTCATGCTGATCAAGAATGCATATACTTAATAGGGTCTACGATGTCTTCTTTAATGCCTTACAAACTATCTGACAAAATGAAACTACCCTCCACACTATGTGTGGCATGTATGAAAAATTAAACAAAAAATTAAAATCCCTCAAAAAAAAAAAAAAAAAATCACTTCTCTCGCAACGTAATCAAAAATTGTTCAAAATAATATCGCAAAGAGCTAATAAAACGTCTGAAAGACATGAAGCAAGTTTAAATAAACAAATGATTTTTATTTTATTTACAAATGAGCGGGGTACACCACTTTTCAACTAGTTTAACATAAATTTAGTATTAATAAAGTTTCTGGTTTTAATTAATAACAATTTTAATAACTTAACAAAATTTTACAGATTAAATATTGCATTAGAAGTTTTCAAAACAACAATAAAGAAAATCTCTACAAATATATTAAGCTGGGAATTTATGTTCATACAATGAAACTCTAACAAATAAGCCTGGATAAATGCTGCAAAGCTAAATTTCTGTGCAATTAAATACCACTTAAGAAACTCATTAAAAATCATAAAGCAAGATGAACATTGAAATTTATGCGCAATGAATGGGTTTAGACAAAAATTAATAAACTAAATGAATAAATATATAATTAAGTTGATTCATATATAAGATAATATAATTTTATATACGCATCTCATGTATACCTTTATTAAAATATGCGCAATGAAACGCACATAAACTAATATGCATAATTCCCTTAAGACATGGAAAAGCGTTTATTAAATTTACACGCTGCATACATATAGGCGCACACACAAACACATGCACGATAAATTACACTTAGCACTATCGGGTAAAGTGTTTGCTAAGTATGAATATTCCCACGTGTCAATAAAAGCAAAATTAACTATAAAGCCGACAATGTGTGTATACGCAGCCTAGATCAACAATGTAAAAGTTGTGGCATACATGCAGGCGTTTTTGAGTGAAATAATAAAAAAAAGTTTTATGCTTGAAGCGGAAGTGAAGTGCTAAAACTCGTAAAATTATTATTATTATTATCAGTGTGAAGCAAACAATGCACACAAATATGTGCTGAGTTAAACACAAGCCTTGTGCAATATTTTATAGAAAACGAAGAAAAAAAGCATTAAAAAAATTGCGCTACTGCCACTTTCTATCAGCTGTTTGCACTAACTATGTACAAACCTACTTGTACACACTGTAAAGCTATTAAAAATGTATGAAATACCGATATATAATCAATTGTGCGCAGACACAGCAGGCATTTGTTAAAACTTTTTGCAAACTCTTAGGTCGAATCGAGTCAAGACAGACGGACAGACAGACAGACAGACAGACACAGCGTCAAGCATACACAGCATGCTTCAACAGTTTCTAATCTCCATAATTTCATTATTTATGAGCACTGCATGGTTATATCAACTACGTGCTCTATATATACTATATATATATACGCCATATATAGATACTTCTTCGACAAATTCCATCAACAGCATCATAGTTAAAGTCAGTCATCTAAGCAAACAAAATGGCAGCGTTTATAATGTTGTTCGTAGCAGAAAATATGGCGGTTTTGTACAATATTTGTGTGTGTATTGGATTGTCTGTTGTTGTTGTTGTTGTTATTTAGTGTAACCAATATTACTAGTATAAGTTGCTTGTAGTCACAATGAATATATGCTTAGAATGTTGCTGTTGCTGTTGCTGAATGGATGCTTCGGTGATGTTATTGTTGTAATATATGAAAAATATAATTTTCAAGTCACTGAATTATATTGACAGGATTAAGCTAAATACACTTAGGAATATGATATGCCAAAATAGCAAAAGCTATACACACACACACAAAGCCACTTCATCTCTTTCCATCCTTTATCTCGTGCCTTGACTTATTTAATTTACTACCATTTTTATATGTCTGTGTATGTGTGTGTGTGTATGTGTATTGGCTTATTACAATGTCCTGTGGCAATTGTTTGCTCTCTAAGCCAATCAAACGCACGTTTGCTGCTGCTGCTGATGTTGCTGCTATTGCTTTTATTGTCTAAATGTAACCGTAGGCGGCGTGCAACGATTTCTTGTCTTAACAGCTACATGCATGCATGAAGCAGCAAAGTAAAGACTTCTCTCTTGCCTGTATCTATTACTGTTTTGCTTAATTAATCTGATTAAAATAGATATTTGAACTGTGGCTTCGTTCTTACTTTTACTTTAAGCTAAAAGTGTTTCTGTTGATTTCGTTGAAATAGAAATGTAATTAAGTAATCGAACCTTATTGACATTGTTGCTAATTTCATAAAAAATAAAAATAAATTGAACAAAAAAGTTTGCTTTCAAATTTACATACATTTCGAAGCCTTAGGATACATTTAATTAATTCGTTCTCAAGAGATCAGATTTCATTTTACTGAAAAGCATTAATTGAATATTATTAAATACTTTAAAGACTAATTAAATGAACAAATAGAATGCATTTTTATGTTTATACTTATAACAGATAACTATAGCCTTCAGTGACTCCTATCAGTAATAGGAATGGTTGACTCATCGTTTGAGGCTAGCAAGATTATTTTTATTTTTAGATCAACTAAGAAACTCAGATCTCAAGGTTATTCTGAGCTTTGCGACTTGCATACGATTGGATCAAGATATCTTATAAATAGAGGCATACGGTCGCGGTATAAATAGTTCCCGTATACATGGGGGCTATACCTCACAGTGGGCGTGGCAATCTGAATTTAACATACAAACTACCTAGGACTGAGAAAAGCTTAAATTTCGAGCTCAATATCTTTAAAAGAAAAATCACCCCCAAAAAAGAGAGACAGTCGGACATGGCTAGATCAATTCAAAAAAACTTTATGGTCCCCACAAGCTTTCCGACAAACTGATAATACCCTTCAACACTAAGTGTGGCGGGTTTAAAAATAAAATAATATCAATAATCAGTTACAAGTGATTGTTAGCAGCAAGATTAAAACAATTTAAATATAAAATACGAAGATTTAATTGTTTTTATAATTTAAATGCAAGATGATTCTCAAATACACCCAGCTAACCACACTTAGGGTATCAGTAGTTAATTTTACTGAATTTTCCCTGCTGGGTAGAAGAGTGCATGATGCAATTATCACAGGTGAAGTAATTCTGATTTCACCACGGCAGGAGAGAAGAGTACAAGAAATTTTTGAGAGGAGATGGTAAACAAACATTATATTTTCTGTACTTTTCCTTGGTACCGGTGCTTTTAAAAAATATTTATTTTTAAATTAAAATTATAACGAAGCTGTAGAAAAATGACAAAGTTTTGAAATTTATCAGCTCTTTGCTCAAAATAAGGAAGCAGAAAAGTTGACATTTAAGAGGTGAAATTATATAAATTCACCATAACATGCAAACACAACTAAATTTGTAACCAAATTAGAAAGAGATATTGGTGGAATACGGCATCTAGTTTAATTGCATCAAGAATTTTGTACTGACTATAATGTGTTTTGTCCATGAAGGCTTTGATTAGAAAATCATAACATTTGAAGGTGTGCACCCCATAGAATATTTATTTTAATTAATTATGTTTCACTCTTTAACTTTTGATGGGGCCAATTTACACGAGCTCTATACAATCTAGTGTTTTGTTACAGTTTACATTTTTCCGTGTCACATGTCACCCTTCACAATAAATAATTTTAGTCGTTAAAATTTAAATTGTTGAAGTTCAATTATATTGGTTATTATTCCTAATATATTACAAATATGGTGAAAAAGCGCCACTAAAAATAATCATATAATTCAAAAACGTTGCCATTTTCTAAACGTTTCGTTGTACTTGTAGAAGGCGCATTTTACTTTTTATCTTTTCTCTGTGTACTAACTTCAACACAACACAATCCATCACATTTTCCAGATATTTTATACTGCAACTAATCAATTAAATATTTCGGATAAAAACTGTTAAAGTCAGCATTTATTGTTTGCTGCTAATAGTGAAAAAATGGAATTATTTCATTGTCGAATCATAGTAGATTTAGTCTAAATTGCACAAAATATTTAACAGAAAACTTTAATTGCTTTCAATACTGCTGTCAATATTGTCGATTTTAGTTTCAGCAAATATGTAAATCATTTTGAAAAGCATAACATATTTGTTTGCAATAACGCCCACTGTTGATTTTAACATGTACAATATTTTCCCACTTTTTTACAAACAAAACAAAAAAAAAAAAAAAGAAAATCATGAAAAAAAATTTGAAAATAAAACCTCGAACAAGTGAAAGCTTAAAAACAAACAAAAATTAAACAAACTATTTCACATAATATGCAAAAATTGCTAGGGTTAGTTTGTATATATATACCACCTACTATATAGGAATACATTGTTTGTATATAAAACTAGTTAAATATTTGCACTAAGCGCCTAAAAGTTTGCAAATATATTTCAATCTTGTTTTATTTTTTTTTATTTTTGGTTCTCTTTTGTTTTATTTTGTGCAATTAAATTGGTTGCAATTTGTTTTGTTAGTTTTAAACATTTTTATACGCCTTAATTCACGCAATTAGCAAAATGAGAAAAATCGACGTAATAATAAAATGTTAAAAAATATACAGCATGCAATAGGGCGCAGTTTTTGAAAGTTAAGTGGTCGAAACTGTGCATTGTTTATAATACAATTCTACAATATAAAATTTTTTTATATGAAATTTGTTGGCTTTTTAATTTTGTTTGTTTTTTTTTTTATTTATTTTTTTTTTTTGCATAGAATACGCTTATTTCTGCTCCAATATTTATATTTTTCTGCTTATTTTAATGCTGTTTTTGTTTTTTTTTTTTACAGTCTTGCAATACTTATTTTTCTCTTGTTTTTTAATAATTTATTTAGCTAATTTTACGCTGTGTTATTTTTTATATTGCATATTTATTGGGGTTAAAAAAATTGACATTTAAAAATTTATAGAAATTTGGCGCCACATACAATATTGTGTTGCGTTAAAAAAAATCTTTTTGAAAGAAAAGTCTTAAGGAAATTTGATTAAGCAAGTTTACCTTAGAACAAAATAAATCACTTAACCAAGCCATATCTTAACTTGTCATCTTTTCTTGATTTCCTTTGGGCTTGCATTGCACACTATCTGTTGGGGAAATGAAAATATAAACAATTTTAGGAGTACACAAATATATTGGAAACTTACAAAGTTCAAATTATCATTAATATTAATTTCAGATATATTTAAATATTTTAATAAAATATGGCTCTTTGAATAATTTTCAGTCAAACAAATGTTTGTAATTTATTGCATACCTTTAGGCAATTTTCAGCTAAGCTGTTTATAAGTCAAAATAATTAATACATTTATAATATTTTTCTATTTATTTACAGGTTCCATTAGTAATATTGACGATGCTGAATATCATTGCAACAAGACCCAAGTACGTAAAGTCATATCCGGTGTTGTGGGTGCTGCATCCTCTGTAACGTCAATACAGGTAGCAAATCTGTTGCGTCTGTTTCGCATACCACAGGTGAGTTACCACAAAAAAAATTATATTTAATAGAAAAAGAATATAACAAGAAAACATATTTTGTATGAAGGGTTTTATAAAATTTTTTTTTTTTTTTTTGAAAATCTGTATACTTCTGAATCGCAATTTAATGTTTGTTAGGTAAATTTCTCATTGACGGTCAGATGGACAAGGCTATAACAACTTTTGTTAACTCAAAGTCATCTGCCACTTCACATTGTATAAACTACAAAAACCCTTTTTCTTTATGACTACAAAGTATACAAAACAAAAATTTCAACAACAGCTTCAAAGCATAAAAAAAGAAAAACCAAACAAAATTTTAGGTGTACTTCTATTTCGATGCAAGTGCAAAGTGATTGTGTTTCTTTCGCAACTTCAAAATCACGTAGCCGTACAGAGTGAGTTTTTCATTTGTACATATTGCAGCATTAAAGTTTCAACTTTACTCATATGCTGATATTCGCTACGTGCCTTCAGTCAGTAGTCAATATCTAAAGTTTTGTTGCAATTGATTGCATTGCATAGTTTCAGGCGCAATGTACATGTATACATACATGACAACTAGGGACTCATTTCCAACAAATGTAAAAGCATTGCAACTTTTGCATCTATATTTTTTTTTATGTTTTTCTTTTTTTTTTTTTTTTTTAATCAGGGCGTGTTTTGTGGCATATAGACAACTACTCAATTTAAACGAAATTCTTTATGCGTGTCCTTGCCTGCAAGTAACAGCTATAAAACTGTTTTATGTTGCAATAAAGCTGACAGTTTGTAGCAGACAAAAGAAAGTAATAGCAAATACTAGTCCCCAGCAAGTAGTGGTAGTATCCGTCGATCAACGCATGTCGTAGCTTTGCTGAGTGTGCATAATTTTTTTTTTTTTTTGGATGCATTTAAATGGAAAAATATGATTTGAGTATCAAAGTTGTGTAGTGAATAAATTTTGTTTCTGTGGTTTTATTGATTTTTTTTTTTTTTTTAATTTTATGCTTCATTTTGTTTATCTGCTCTGAAATTGGAAATGTTCAATTTTATTATAATAATAAATTAAAGAAGAAAAAATATGATTTGGGGGGGAGAAGAGGCGAAATACCCGTTACATGGGCTGTCGTCTTGGTTTTGACCCCCAAGAAAAAAAAAAAATTTTTATCCCCAATGGGGAGAGAATACATTCATAAATAATTAATAAAAAAAAGTAAAAAACAAATCGATAAGTTGTTTGGGGGCTATACCTAAAAATGGGCGTTGGCACTCTCATTTTCGAACTTAACCTAGTCGTTGCCGAGAAAAGCTTAAGTTTAAAATTTCAGCCCAATATCTTTATATCTTCATCGAAAAGATCATAACAACAAGAAGGAAGAAAGGGGGAAAAAAAGAAAGGGGGAGGGGTTAGATCAATTCGTCTCATCGAGCTGATCAAGATATATATCTTTATGGGGTCGATGACTCCTTCAATGCGTTACCAACTTTTCGACAAACTGAATATACCCGTTTACTAGTGTAACGGGTAAAAAAAGTAAAAATAAATCGCTTTATTTTTTTTTTTTTTTTTTATTTTATTTTTTTTTTGCTCCAATAAGTTTTTTCCTTTTTTCTGTACTATTGCAATTTAATATCGATTTTAAAAATATTTTCAACCCACTTTGAATTATTTGCAAAAGTTCGTAATATTTCATCGTCATTGCTAAACTTTGGTTTGTTTTCTCATCACCAAGTCTATAATGCTTCTTTAAACTTGTTTAATTTGTCAGAAAATCCAAAATTCAAGTTTTCTGCACTGTAGCAGCATGATTCCTCTTAAATATTTACGTTTACGATTTTCACAACTTCAGTTAACTTGCTTAGCAAATACCTACTAAAAGTAATGGTATTAATTTGTGCATGAAATTAGATTTCAAAAGCATCTCAGAGCTGAATTGCTTTAAGGCTTATGCTAACAGCAGCAGCCAGCCACTTGACGCCTTTGACAATGAACCAGAACCTAAGAGAAAGTAAGTAGTTGCCAGTCACTCAGTTAGTCATGCTGGAAAATAAGCGAACAGGTGGGATATGGAAAATTGCTATTTGAGCGCTTGAAAATAAAAAAACAGCTTGCAAGCAAAAAATAATATTAAAAAAAATATGTATATAAAAACGATAAAAGTGTTCGAAATTAACTTTCATAGCAAATAAGCAAGTGCATAATTTAATGCGCGTGTCAACGCCAAGCAGCATGCAATGAAATTTTTTTCACATTGCATAAAAATTAGTTTTCAAAAGCTGACATATAAATAGCAAATGCTACGGTTGCTATCGCTGCCAATTAAATGCTCATATATTGAAATCTCAAGCACACTCAAAGTATCTGCATTGAAAAATATCTACTTTTCTAACTTTTCACAGCAACGCGTGTAAATGTGTAAACGTAACGCGAAAGGCGTTTGCTGTAAATTTTTCTTTTAAAATTTTTTTACTATACGCTTTACACAATGTATACTGTACTAATCTTACAGGTATCCTTCTTTTCAACAAGCCCCGAGCTAAGTAACAAGCAACGTTTTGAATACTTTTCACGCACCATACCATCGGATCACTATCAAGTGAAGGCCATGGTGGAAATTGTTAAGCGTATGGGCTGGAGCTATGTATCGATAATTTATGAGGAAAGCAACTACGGCATTAAGGTGAGTGCATTTTTATCATAAAACAAGAAAAAACGTTAACTTCGGTAGAACCGAAGCTTAAATACCCGTCACAGGAATCTTTAAAGAGTTTATGTGTAATCATCAGTGATCACCCAAGTTTAGACACAATATTTATTTCAAATTTTGAGCTAAAAATACAGATATGTATAACAACATATTTCTCGAAAATATCTGGAAATGGGCGGTAAGTTTGTATGGAGGCTATACCAAAAAATAGGCGTGGCACATCTGCTTTCACATTGGATGACATTAGAAGTGTTTTTAGCCAAATTGGAGTGAATATATGCATAAATAATAACTATTTTTATACAAAAAATCGGAAAAACGGACAGTTTATATGGGGGCTATGCCTAAAAGAGAGCGTGGCATCTGGGTTTTAACACTGGAAATGTTTTTTCGAAATTGGGAGCAAAACATTTAAAAATAATTAGTATTTTTATACAAAAATCAAAAAAAACGATAAGTTTGTATGGGGCTATACCTAAAAATGGGCGTGGCACTCTCATTCTCGAACTTAATATAGTCGTTGCCGAGAAAAGCTTAAGTTCCAAATTTCAGCTTAATATCTTTATATCTTCAACAAAAAAGATGCCTAGACACATACAGACAGACAGACAGACGGACATGGCTAGATATTTTCGTCTCGTCGAGCTTTTGTTCCGATTCTACTTGTTAACATGATATTGCCTTGTTTGGCGTCAGTCCGTTCAGCATATTTTTAATGCTGTGTTCTTTATTTGCAATCAGTCCCTAAGGGGACTATCAGCAAATTGTACTGCATAACATTGACTTTCTATAAAGTATTCCATGACTTGGGAGTTGTTGTTAGGGTTTAAAAAGGGGTGGGGGAGTGAAGGAGGAGGAAGGGGGATTTAAAAGTTTATGTGTGTTTCAAACCCAGGGGGTGTAACCTCTTCAGTCGCCGAGTCGTTGTACTGTTATCCAGCAGGTTTATGGCCAGAGGGTTGGACATGGTTGTCCAGTCTATCCAGATATACCTTAGTGAGCCTAGCCACCTCCTGGCTTATGAGAAGAACATCTAGTTCCTGGTGGATTTCTGCATTGGTATGATATGGGTGCGCATCTGAAATAATGCGCAGAACCTTGTTTTGGAAGACTTGGATTCTTTCCCTATTGCTTCTCTTTGCAGTGCCCCAGAGTGCTATGCCATACGTCCACATAGGTTTAAGTATGGCTTTGTAAAGGAGGAGTTTGACCCTTAGTTTGATGGTGGACCTTCTATCTAGCAGCCACAGATGCTTGCGCAACCTCTCGTTCAACTGGGAACGTTTTTGTGAGAGATGACTACTCCAGGTTAAGCGCCTATCCAATACCAGGCCTAAGTACTTTGCAGTGACGCTGCTGGGTATGGCAACGCCATCCTGACAGACGGCAGGGCAGTCTCCCTCTTCTCAGGGCAAACGTAATGTGTGTGGATTTGTCTGGGTTGATAATGATATTCCACCGTCTTAGCCATATGTTTAGGCGGTCCAGCTGAGTTTGGATTATGCTGGACGCCACGAGTGGGGACTTATCATTGGCTAAATAGGCGGTGTCATCGGCATAAGTGGCAGTGAGCATTCTACGGTCGCTGATGGTTGGCATATCTGCTGTATACAGTGTGTATAGCATCGGGCCCAGGACACTTCCCTGTGGGACTCCAGCTCTGACTTCTCTTATTGCTGAGTTCTCCTCGCCTCATTTAACATAGAAAGATCTACCAGTTAGGTAAGATCTGAGCAGCAGATAGTGAGGGGCTGGTAGCGCTAGCTTTAGCTTGTAGAGCAATCCTATATGCCAAACCCTGTCAAATGCTTGCCTAACATCAAGGAAGACGGCCGAGCAGTATTCTTTTTCCTCAAGAGCTTCCAAAATTTTGTGAACGATCCTATGGCTCTGTTCCAATGTGCCATGCAGCTCCCTGAAGCCAAACTGATGATGTGGTATCAAACCGGCCTCTTCCAATATTGGTCGAACTCTACGCAAAAGTAGTCTCTCAACCACATTGGAGAGTACGGCCAATAAGCTAATCGGGCGATAGGAGGCGAGATTGGCTGCAGGTTTCCCAGGTTTTCGGATCAGTATCACCTCGGCGCATTTCCACTGGGTGGGAAAATGTCCTAGCTGGAAACATTTGTTGACGCCAAGCTAAACATTGAACCCAGAAGCTAATCAGCGCAAAAAAACATTGATATGCAGACATTTCAACTATGACTGTCATAAAAGCAATAGACCCCAGATTCAAATATTTCAAAATCTCCGCTTAGTGCTTAATTTTCAAAAAGAGCCTTATATCAAGTTTCTAGCTTTATTCGTTCCCAAGATATGTTTTTTTTTTCAGTTTGATATGGCCCAAAATGAAAATGGTTCAAAAACCAATTTTAGTTCTCACTCTTTTAGTGAAATTAGTTAGCAGTAAAATAAATTGGGGAAAATACATCCATTTTGAGTCTCCCGCTGGGCCTCAGTTGCAAATTTCATGCGTCGAAAATATTATTTGATCATTTTTCTAATGCGCCTTATATCAAGTCACTAGATCTACTCATTCCAAAGATATCTATTTTCGGATTTCAACGTTTCTATTGAGATCCAAGACAAAATATCCTTAAAATCCTGTCTAAGTGATCCTCTATATAGCAATTAAAATTTATAGCAAAAATATAGTAAAAATCTTTTTAAAATTGATGAATCTTGAGTTTTGGGTCCCCCCCAGGGTCCCAGGTGCAAATTTCAGAAACCCCTTAGCCACGTGAAATATTTTTTTTTTTTGTCATGTTTCAAATGTAAATTATCTAGATTCACTTATTTTAAAGCTATATCTTTTCAGGTTGTAAGGTCCCCATTGAGCTTTAAGTCAAAATTTTTCAAAATCCCATCTAAATGATCACCAATATTGTACGTTAAATCTACAGCAACCTTCTTTCAAATGCGCCTAATGTCAAATTTCTAGAAAATAACTATACGTTAAAAATTTAAAAAAAAATGATCTCTTGAATTCGTCGAAAATATTTTTGAATTATTTTTCAATTTTTCAAAGACTTCCCATTCCGAAGATATTGGCTTTTCCAGTCATAAGACCCTTATTAGGCCCCAAGACAAATCTTTTTTAAAGCCAGCTTTTGAACTCACTTTCATCATAAAATGAATCTTCAGTCAAAATTTCAGCTTCCTATCTGTAGCCGTTGGCCTGTAGGCCGATCGACCGTGAATGAATGAATAAATCAGTCAGCCAAGTGAAAGAGTCAGTCAGGCTCCTATTTTCGAAATCACTAAAGCTTAGTAGTTTAGGTTTCAAATAATAATAATTCTTATAATCTTAAAATTCTCAAACAGTTTAAGCATAATAATATGGTTTCTACCTGATCGGATGCGAGGCGTCAACAAGGGACATGAAAAATGAACTTTTTACATAATGTGGATGTACTACATGTACCAGTTGTGGCCTTTTAAGACTTACGGATTACGCAGAAACTCCTATATTAATAAGCTTTAACTGTTTGAGAATTATAAGATTATAAGAATTTATTTGAAAAGTAAATCACTAATTTCAACAAGAAAGAACGCTGAAGTCGAGTATGCTCGACTGCATGATACCCTGTACCCAATTTATATGTACCTTAAGTTAGGTTCTATTTGACTACCATACATCATTGAATTGAATTTTCATAGAAAAACTTAAAAAATCGGGTATATCTTTGAATGGGGTTATACCTAAAATTTTGTTGGGCCTACCCATATTCGTCTATTTCATTGGGACTATCATAGACATAATTTATACTCAATTTAAATTTTCAAGAATAAAAAAAAATGACGTTTTTATGTAAAAACAAAAATTTTTGGGGTAAATTTGTATGGGGGCTATACCCAAAATTTGGTTGGTCCTACCCATATTGGGATATTTTATTGGGACTATCATAGACATAATTTATACTAAATTTGAACTTCCTAGAATAAAAAACAATGACGTTTTTAAATCAAAACCCCAAAATTTTGGGGTAGATTTGTATGGGGGTACTCCTTAAAATGGGTCTAAAGAAAAACCGTTTGTAAGTGCACACTTGACGGCCTAGGAGAGTCTAAGTTTCAATTTTGAAAGCTCTACCTCTTATAGTCTCGAAATAATCGTTTTCATACGGCAGACAGCATGACAGACGGACAGACGGACGGACGGACAGACGGACAGACAGACAAAGCTAGTTCGACTCCCCTTCCAATGCTGATCAAGAATATATATTCTTTATAGGGTCTGGTCTATCTTGCCTCCTTCCGTCTGTTACATACATTCGCACAAACTTAATATACCCTTTTTACCCTTTGGGTAGGGGTATAAAAAAAAGATAAGTTTTTACCACAATAAAAATAAACAACAAAAAAAAATAAAACAAATATTTTAAAAATAAAAATGTCAAATAAACTAATTTGTAAATTGTTAAAAGTCTCCATAGAATATTTTGTTCGCTTCGATTTGGCATTGACTTTGCAGAAAGAAATTTATTTGCTGCAATTTAATTTTCTAGAAATAAAAATGTGCTTAAATATTTTCTCAAATGTTTTCTAAAAAAGGAATAAACAAAAATGCAATTTATTTTGCACACTTTTAAAATGCAAAGAGCACTTTCATTTTGATTCTCGGTTTGTAAGTAATTTGCTGCATTACTGAGAACACTTTACACTTTTTGTTTTTGTTATTTTTTTTTTTTTTTTTTTTTGTTTTTAAACAAAATTTGTCGTTTACGCCATTTGTTATTGAGTAAACTCTTCACAAATAGATTTGCATTTCCTTTGCGACGAACAACAGCAACAACAACAAAAATTTCTAAGTTTAAAAAGAAAAAAAAACTTTGACTTTATTGTATTTTGTCAGGCTTTCGAAGAACTTGAAGAGCTGCTAGCACGACACAACATTTGTATTGCCATTAAGGAGAAACTTGTCAAGGATTCGGGCGTTGCCGAGGAAATTGCATACGACAACATCGTTCAGAAGCTGCTAACGAAACCACGTGCGCGAGGTAAGTACAAAAAAAAAAAAATAAAATATATATCCAATACTTTTAGATATGAAAAATATTCAAGTAAAATAGAAACTGCACTACTCAGTCAACGTATTTGAGCAACAGTAAACTAAAATTTGAATAGAATATCAACAGAAAGCAATCGCTGCAGTTGGTGCATTACAAATTGAAGAACTAATGTGTTGTATAGTATGTGATGATATATATACACACACATATATACACACACATATATAACGCCAAGATACGCAATACACTGCTCTGCTCTGATTGCCCTTAGCCAGTTATTTTGCTGGAAATAGAAATCTGTTGCCAAAAGTTAGCAGAAATTTTGATATTTTTAGCTGTGATTTATCTGTCCCAGCGCAGACAAAAAAAAAGTGCGATAATATTTTCGTAGTTTAGTGAGAAAAGGGTATATTAAAGTTTTCGCAACGATTGTAACGCTTTGCATAATGAAGTAGCGTTGAACTTAAATACAAATATATATATTGTATAAAAGAGGTGTGCCTATTTTCGATTTCAAAAATGGAGACCCACCAAGAGTTAGAATTCTCTTTCAAAAAATGGTTGAACACAGTCTTCGCGCAAAAACTTCGCTTTTGAAATTCATAGATCCCAAAATTCTCAATTAGGATCCGACATTTTAAATTTTAGATTCGAAATCAGCGAACCTAAGAACCATTGAGTGACATGTTTTGTATATGTTTAAATGTATATTTTTTTAACTATACCCGCCACATTTTTTCCGGTGAAGATATGAAGATATTAAGCTGAAGTTTTTAACTTAAGGTTTTCTCGACAACGACTACTTTGTATGTTAAAACCAAAGTGCCACGTCCATTTTTAGATATAGTGCTCATACAAACGTACAGCTTTGTTTTAAATTTTTTTATGAAAGTAGTTATTACACTAGTTTTCAAATATTTTCAACATTTCGTGGGATTCTTTCTAACCCACCTATTTCCATGTATTTAAGGGCGTAGATTTTAAAAATGGCCACCAAAAATTTTTTCTTAAGAACCGCTTAGAAGATATATTCAAAAAACAGTTTTTTATGGACTTTTTTTGGTTATTACTAAAAATATCCAGACTGGACAAATTTATACAGCTGAACTTTTCATGGTTTGGAAGATATTTTCTTCCTCTACACATCGATATGCTATTTATAAAAATCGAATGAATACTTTATGTGTACCAAGCGTCGAAACACAGAAAAAATTATATATTTCAAGGTTTTTAGAAACATTTTAACTTTTAATCCTAGCAGGAGAGAAAAACTATTTTTATTTATTTTTAAAATTTGTGAATTAAGACAAATTCATTGCGAAAATGTGAAGCCTACAAGTGTCCAAATCGAATCAAAAATGTGGAAGTTATAGCGCCTAAAGTAAAATAGACATGTATATTTTATGTGATACATTTTTTTTTGTTTTAAGTAAAATCAGACATATTTATTCCCATACAAATTGTATTTTTATTATCGCTTAAGTGGATATTAATACTGCTACCTAAAGAGGTATATTGTACACCCTTACTGGCTAAATTACTGATTCTAGCCTTAGTCTTTGAATGAATCTAATCATTTTTATAGATTCGGTTTTCTTAACCTGCTCTTAGGAGAGTGTGTATCCTCCTTACAATGGCATCCTATTTCTGGCTGTCGCTACAATATGGATTGGTGTTCCTCCACACTGTCACAAAATCTACACTCAGGAGAGCTTGCTACACAGTAGTCTATAGTAGTCCTATCATGATCCTTAGCTGGGTTCTGTCTAGCTTTACTTATGCTTTGGTAACCTTAGAGTTGAATCCCTCTTTTAATAATTTGGCTTGTCGCAAACCCTGCCTTAAAAACCAAAGTGGATACCTGGCTCGTTTCCTATCTTTACGAATTGTCTCATTAAGTGTGTGGCTCCCAATGGGATAATAAGGTAAACATATATACTTTTTTATATTTTTGTAGGCTTCATATTTTCGCAATGAAATTGTGTTAAATTACAAATTGTAAAAATAGATAAAAATAGTTTTTCTCTCCTGTAAAAATCGTTGTGTAGAGGAAGTAAATATCTTATGATTTTTAGTAATAACTGAAAAAAGTCGACAAAAAGGTTTTTTTGAAACGGCTCTTAAGAAAAATTTTTGGTGGCCATTTTTGAAATCTACGCCTCTAAATACATGGAAATAGGTGGGTAAGAAAGAACCCAATTTTTGGTGTAAACTAGTATTATCTATGAATGTTTTCACTTCAAATTGGGTGCAAACACTTTAAAGTCATCCTACGTCAAAATCAAGGTGCCACGTCAATTTCCGGGTATGTTCCCCATACAAACTTACCACTTCTTTCTGTTTTTTGTATGAAAGTAGTTATTATCATGAATGTATTTACTATAAATTGGGTAAAAACACTTCTGAGGGCATTTAATATTAAAACCAAGGCGCCACGCCCATTTCTAGGTATAGTCCAAATGCATCGCACATTTCTGACTTCCATACAAAAAAAAAAAAAAAATAGTTCTTATTTATGAATATATTCACTCTGGGTAAAATCACTTCTACTGTCATCCTAGGAGTATACTACTGATATGACAAGGATCAGGCTTCTATACCATACAGATTGCATAGAAATTTACCTCCCATTTTTTTCTTTTTTCAAGAAAATTATTGTTATATCTTTATTGAGCCACAACTTGAGTTTTCCCCACCCAACCCATTTGCGGAATATAATGTACGTCAGTGATGATCGAACATGAACTAAAATAAGCTTTGTGTGGCGGGTATTTGAGCTTCGGTTTGACCGAAGTTAACGTTTTTCCTTGTTTTTTTTCTTTTATTATTTGAAAATTCGTATGGCGCGTATTTAAGTTTCTGTTTTATCGAAGTTAAATTTTTTATTGTACCCTGTACCGAAAGAGTAAAAGGGTATATTAAGTTGGTGCGAATGTTTGTATTAGATAGAAGGAGGGAGTCCAACTAGCTATGTATGTCTGTCCGTCCGTCTATTATGCTGTCTGCCGTATGAAAACTATTATTTCGGAGAGTTAGAGCCTTCATATTAGAAACTTGAAGTTTCCTGAGCCGTCAAAAAATCACTTACAAACGGTTTTTCTCTAGCCCCATTTTATGGTGTACCCCCCATACAAATCTACCCCAAAATTTTGTGCTTTGTATAAATTTAGTATAAAAATATGGAACCAATATGGGTAGGACCAAAACAAATTTTAGGTATAGCCGCTGTACAAATATACGCCTTTTTTTAGTTTTTGTATGAAAATCCAATACAATGAGGTATGGTAGTAAGATACGACTGAACTTATGCTACATAAAGATTGGGTACAGGGTATTTTGCAGTTGAACAAACTCGACTTCAGCGTTGTTTCTTGTTTTTAATTTTATTTAAAAAAATATTTTTTTCTACAACAACACTTGTTGTCATGTTTTGTAGTGTCGTATGTTTTTTTTTTATCGAAATCAGCGAACTTTAATGGAAAAAGTTTTACAACAAAATTTTTTCGCACTGTTTTGTTGGCATTGAACGCAATTTTTGTCGTTGAAAATAAAAATAAAAAAATAAAAAAAAAAAAAGAATGCGTCAATTTGTTGCAGCTGTAAGTGGCCTTAAATTTAAACTTTAAGTTACAAACTTTGGATCATTGACCATGAATATTTGATCTTAGCAATAGATATTTACAGTTGCCAATAATTCTTTTTTTGCAGAACAGATTCAATAATTGTTGCATAGCTAAAAAAAATCATGTAACTAAAAACAACGAAAATATTTTTTATGAGATTTAAGTAGTCGCCTTTAGTATGCCACAAAATCTACTCTCAGAATGAAGTTTATTGAGCTTACATTAAAACCATTCAAAATTTAACTCTTAACTCTTAATAAAAACCATTCGATTCATACGTTTCTCTTTTAAAACAACAAGAATTTTTGTTTAGTAAAAGAAACATTTTTTCCAATTTAGACAGCCGCGTGTCAAGTTTTTTTTACCGAAAAAAATTCTACAACAAACCAAAAAAATCTTGCTAAACTAGATTAGAACTAGAACACCATTCGGCAACGACACTAACAGCAACAAGAGAACGGGAACCAAATTAAATTGCTTTGAATTGCACGCAGCAAGAAAAAAAGAAGCGAATTTCAACGAACTTTGGTGTAGTTTTAGTCTTTTGAAAGAGTAAACAGAATAAAACAGATCTTTCATCTGTTTAAAAGATTGCATACAAAACTTTAATAAAGGTGAAAATAGTTGCAATGGATGTTGTTTGCGCTTAGTAATTGAATATTCTTTTATTATTTACGAAATACAAAACAAAATGTGTTACAAAAAATAATTAGAGAAAAAAAAAACAAAGTGAAAAATTGCAACAGCTGCGGTAAACCAATATAACCAAAGCATTTTTTTTTTTTTGTTTAAGAGAAAGTTTTTCTTTTTAAAAACAAGAAAAACGGTACCAAAAAATTAAAAAAAAAAAACAAGGACAAAGAAATATTCAAACTTGTTCAAGAATTTACTTCACAAACTTATGTCGTTTTTTTCTTAGTAAAAATCGATTGAAATGGATGCTGACAAACACAGGCGCCTGAAAGTAGGCAACACAATTACTTTGTTTTTACTATCTTGCAAATGACGTGCAAAACATAAGCCCTGTCCAAGCCTGTTCACACTTAAAACGATAACCGCTGCTCTGCTCTGCTCGGTTTGTATGCCAATGTTTATTGTAGACAATACGAGAGCCGTTTGATAAGTAAAAGATAACAAACTAACATACAAACGATACAGTAGCAGCAGCTTATAATGTGTTAGTTAAAACTAGAACATTATCAAACAACTCTCATGACTATTTCATTGCTATTGTATATTATTGTTCAATGAATAAACCACTGCAGTAGTAGTTTCATTTGACCAAAAAGCGATAACAATAAGAAATATAGTCAAACAACTGAAAGCACAATACGAGAGCGAGTATCTATTTCTATACTCCTACGCAGCATTCATCAGAATAAATGC
Organism: Leucophenga varia; assembly: GCA_018903435.1. NCBI lineage: Eukaryota > Metazoa > Arthropoda > Insecta > Diptera > Drosophilidae > Leucophenga > Leucophenga varia. The sequence goes on along the minus strand of JAEIFJ010002067.1, from coordinate 11,656 downwards.
TTCGTTTGTTTTTTGTTTTTTTTTTTTTTTTTGCCTTTGTTGATGCAAATCAATAACAGTCTCGGACAAGAAGAAGCTATCATTAGCAGCGGCGCAGCACCAATAATCAAATTGATGCATTTGAGTATCCTTACGCTACCACAATTGGCGCTCTCTGTCTTTGTCTACTTCCTACCTACCGAAAAAGCTTCAAAATTAGCTTCGTGATTTTGTCTTCAAACAATTTTATTTATACATTTTCTTTTTCTGTGGCATTGTTTGAATTTTGATTAGTTTTGAGCGCGTTTTTAGCACAGCTTGAAGGCAATCATTGTTTGCAGTGAATGAGCGAACGAGTGAGTGGCGAGCGTCAGTCAATCAAGTGTTCCTTACTTATACTTCATTATCCTTTTTTTCCTTTCTTGCGCCGTTATATCATCTTCATGAAAACTTTCCTTTCTTCTTTTATTATTTAGTGTGTTTTGTTTCCTCTTCCTTTTTTTTTTTTTGAGTATTGTTTCCTTGTTCAACTTGATGTCCTGTCAATCGTTTTACTTTTGGTTTGCTACTTCATCTTCTTAATATTTTCTGTTTTGTTGTTGTTTTATTGATTGTTGATTTGTTATTTAATTAAGATTTGTTCCTGCTGCTGCTCTCATTCATTTCATTGTCTAATATTGATGTTTGTGTAAATTTCCTTTTTCAACATCCTTTTCCTTAGTATTATTTTTTTATGATTTAATTTTGTTATTTATTGTTTACATATTCAAATTTTAAGTTAAGATTTACTGTAATTGACATTTTTTTTTTCAAGTTTTGTGCATATAATAGCGTCTATTTTTTTAGTAATTAAATCTTATCTTGTTTGCTTGTTGTGAATAGATACAAAGGATAAAATGAATTTAAATATTTTTCTTGTAACATATGAGTTATACATTAAAGCTCTGTGTGCTACATTACCTTAAATAAATTAATTGAACATAATAAACAAGGGAAAAAAAATAAAAAAAATAAAATAAAATGAATTGGTTGTGTATTTCATTTAAAATTTATTTCGGTCGTTAAGATTATTTATTGGTATTCACACTACTCAGTGCGATTTATTTTTAAATGACCGTATTTGCTTAGTAATAACAAATAGTGCAACCTTTTCACAAAAAGTTTCAACGGTTCGCTAGAGCCAAAGCTCAAATACCCGTCAAACGGAACTTTAAATGGTCACTAATGACTGATTGGTGTCATGACGTCAGTTGTGTTACCATTTTTTAGGAAAATTATTAATTGAAGATTGCAAACAAATAATACTGGCCAAGAAATTACGTACAACTTCGTTTGTAAAGTCGAAAATAAACATATTTTGGAAAATTATAATATTAACAAAATTTATTTTTTTTTTTTTTAACAACAGAATTATTACCCCTTTTGTGTGCAAAATTGTGCGATATTTTAGTAGAGAGCAATAGCAAACACACAATAACAAACACACAAGTCATTTTCCATGACATGCCATGCATGAAGTCTTGCAAGTCTTGGAAATCTTGACATGCAGGACGTTTTTTAAGACTTGTCATGCATGAAGTCTTGCAAGACGTGTCATGCATGAAGTCTTGCAAGACGTGTCATGCATGAAGTCTTGCAAGACTTGTCATACATGAATTCTTGCAAGACATATCATGGATGTAGTCTTGCAAGATTTGTCATGCATGAAGTCTTGCAACACTTGTCATGCATGAAATCTTGCAAGACAGGGCATGCATGAAGTCTTGCAAGACTTGTCATACATGAAGTCTTGCAAGACATGTCACGCATGAATTCTTGCAAGACATATCATGGATGAAGTCTTGTCATGCATAAGGTCTTGTCATGCATGAAGTCTTGCAAGACAAGATATATGAGACAACTGCGGCATTCTTACAACAATGCTGTATTGATGTTTATTCCTGTAGTAGTTTATTCTTAATCAAATCATCAAAGAAATACAAATTTCGAATTGGATTCTTCTCATTTTTGTCACAAATTTCTGATCCAGTTTTCTTAGATTTTCTAAGCTTTAGGCAGTTGAAGTTTTGAAAACACCCGCGTCCACTTTACCTATCTACTTCTCATTACCTGTATATATGGCAATGTGTATAGATTTTACTTGTTTTAAATAAATTTCTATACACTTTTTTGTTTTTTCGGTATATAGTACAAACATATTTGAACAATGCTTGCTTGCCTTTCAATCAATGCCAAAAAGTTAAACATTTACATAACTAAAACTTTACAAATATTTTGCATATATACATAGTAGAGTCAAGTTACTTTACTAAAATAGTTGACAGTATGAAGTGCATTTACAAGACAAACTCATAAAAAATGTACAAGACACATACATATGTAGCTACATGAGAACATCTGAAACTATTAGACAAGTACAAGTAACAAGAACATTGTTAAGCCTGTCAAATCAACACCAATGTCAAATATATTGGCACGAAACGAACAAAAGTCATTGAAGTAACAAAAGAAAAATTCTTTGAAGCAGAAAAAATACAATGGAAAGTCGAATGAAAGTCTAAAGTAATTTACATAATTTAGCGACAAATTTCTACTTCAAAAAAAAAAATAAAAATCGGATTGAAATGTTTCGAACTTCATAGAAAAAAAGCAATATACAAAGGGTACATATTTATATGTGAATACTGAATACAAATCTAAAACTAAGTGTGTATATATGTGTGTGTGTGTGTGTGTTTCATACATAGACTACATGTCATGCAAAATTGAGCAACCAAGTTGAGTAAAATCAAATCGAATTGTATACTTTGTCAATTTGATTAATCGATTAATGCCGATTACAGTTAAAATAAAAAAGGCACAATTCAAAGAATCAAATAAAGCCAAAGGGTTTAGATATCAAAGTAACACAGAAGAAGCAGAAAAAAAATAACTTTATAGCGCCGCAAGGCACATCAACATAAAAGAAAAAAATCCAACAAACGCAGACATTCATTTTTTATCAAAGGACATGCAGCTTTTTCCTTTTGCTTTGTGGAAAATATATATAAATAAAATGTGTCCCAAAAAAAGGATTCGACACGTTTTTCTATATATATATATTTTATTTTTATATTTTTTATTTGTATATATATAGCAAGTTAATAGCATCAGGTTAATGGCCAAATCGATTTTATTTATTGCACATTTATGTTAATCATTTCATACTCGTATATTCAAATTTGCTTCGAATGTGAGTTTAAAAGGTGTCTTTTTTTTTTTTTTTTGGTTTATAAGATTTTTTGATTTCTTTATTTCTTTATGCTTATTTTATATAAATTATATTTTAGCAATTTTTTATTGCTTTCATATATTTTGATTAATGTTTCTTTGAACTTCTTATCGAATTCGAATGTAAAAAAAAAAAAATGTAATTGCAAGTTAAAAGTCACACGTGGTGCATGATTAATATTAATTTGATTTTTGTTCAGAGAAAAAATATGATGAAATAAATTACTATTTTCTCTGACGGAATAAATACGAAAATTTAAATGTAAATGAAACAAATTAATGTGAAAGTGAAAATCTTTGATTTAATAAAATCATTTTATCATTTTCAAATTATGAAGAAACTGTTTTTTTTTTTACTACAAAGCTCGAACGCATAAATGATTAAATATCCGCTACATTTTGATTACTTTTTAATTAAAATGTAGTTCATCATATCGCTATACCCTATACCAGAACAGTTAGTAGATATATTAATTTAAACAAAATTAGTGTTAGTGTAATCAAGAAGAGTGGGTTGTGAGTAGCAGTGTGATTAACGATTGCGACGAAGTGACTGCGAACAGTGAAAACATCGCTATTCGCGAAAAAGACAATCAGCGATTACAGAAGAGGTTCACTGTTCTCGAGGAGTGTTACAGAAAATCACTGCTAACTAAACTTTTCGCAATACCAACAAAACAAATCGATTTTGTTTTAATTCAATGAATATTAAAATCACAATATAAAATATTTGCCAAAAACAATTGTATGGTACGACAGTTTGGCAGAAAAACATTTGGCATTCTGCCCCTTTGTTTTACTTTTTTATATAAAAAATGTCACAATTCACTTCGCTTTTTATTCATATTTTTGTAGCGATTGCACTTTCACCATTTAATCGTTTCAATAGACCGATTAATAATCAGTTTCACTGTTCGCTAAAAGGATCACCGACAACAGAACATGTTCACTGATGAACAAGAAAGTTGCAGATCACTACTTTCATTCGCAGTGCGACATTGCGAAGCTTAAATCACTGAAAGTGATCTATTTGCCAACACTAATTCATATATAGTATGTATCCTAAAGTTCGATGAATAAAGGCGGTGACAAATACCAGATTCCCGAAGGCATCGATATTTGCACTAATAATCACCGTAAGCATCGATTTTTTACTTGCACATATTGTCAAATTGTATCGATGTTACTAGAGTTCATGTTAGCAGCTGTTTCTCAGAATGAATTTGAAATTAAAAATAATGAAAGCCGATGGCCTAGCAGCTAGTGCAGCAGTCTGTATTTTTACAATCAGCCTTATTATGAAAGACGTCGTCGACACCAAACTGAGTCGACAGCATTCAATTCGTATTGTCGTTTTCGATTTCTATTGACTACTCTCGAAAGAAATTTGGTATTATGTAACTTTAATCGAAGTCGTCGTCGTTTTCAAACGACACTTTTTTGTCGACACAAATTTTGTAGACGAGTTGTAAAGACTTGAATTTTGTTTGAACTTTTAAACATGGTGCGATAAAAAATTGCATACTAAAAATAATATAATAGCAAGTAAAAATAATAATTTCGGTAGAACCGAAGTTTTAATACCCGACACGAAATTTTCGTGAAAAAAACTCGGAAACTTGAGGTTACTTAATAGTAGGGATATAGTGATTTAGTGACCTGACCTTTAACCCAAATACTATAATGTATAGCTATGTGACCCTCATCATTTCAAAAAAAGGTTTGGGTTTGTATGGGAGCTATAGTCTCTCGTACCTTACAAAATTTCAGTTTAAGACGTGTGTTGAAATTAGAAGTGCATTTATTTAATTCATAAATAATAACTAGTCTCATATAAAAGCGTGAAAATGGGCGGTAGGTTTTTATACCTTAATATTGGATGACAATTAAAGTGTTTTTACCCAATTTGCATTGAATATATTCAAAATCAGTAACTATTTGTCGAGTTTCAAGTTAGGTTCTATTTGACTACCATACATCATTGAATTGGATTTTCATAGAAAAACTTAAAAAATCGGGTATATCTTTGAATGGGGTTATACCTAAAATTTTGTTGGGCCTACCCATATTGGTCTATTTCATTGGGACTATCATAGACATAATTTATACTAAATTTAAAAATTTTCAAGAATAAAAAACAATGACGTTTTTTTAAAAAACCCAAAATTTTGGGGTAAATTTGTATGGGGGCTATTCCTAAAATTTCGTTGGTCCTATCCATATTGGGATATTTTATTGGGACTATCATAGACATAATTTTTACTAAATTTTAACTTCCTAGAATAAAAAAACAATGACGTTTTTATGTAAAAACCCAAAATTTTGGGGTACATTTGTATGGGGGTACCCCTTAAAATGGGTCTAGAGAAAAACCGTTTGTAAGTGCACACTTGACGGACTAGGAGAGTCTAAGTTTCAATTTTGAAAGCTCTACCTCTTATAGTCTCCGAAATAATAGTTTTCATACGGCAAACAGCATGACAGACGGACGGACAGACGGACAGACAGACAAAGCTAGTTCGACTCCCCTTCCAATGCTGATCAAGAATATATATACTTTATAGGGTCTATCTTGCCTCCTTCTGTCTGTTACATACATTCGCACAAACTTAAAATACCCTTTTACCCTTTGGGTACAGGGTATAAAAATATGTTTAAAATTAAAAAAAAAACTTCTTTTATGAATATTTGTTTGAAATTGTCTTAAATTATATAAATTGCATAACCACAGCATATGTTATATGCTTCAATTTATTCCCAATATACTCGATATTGCTATACGATGAAGTATTCTTTTTGTATTATTTAATTATACACTTGCCCTGTCTCCCAATTATTCCTCACTCATAAATAATTATGACAAAAAAGTCACGTCAAGTTCACTTGAAGATTGTAAAGACAACACAAATGCAATTAAAAAGTAATTAAAACAGAAAATGCATTGAAATTTCATAATATTTAAGTGTCCTGATATGAAAAATAATGTATTTAATATCTCAAATAATTAAATTATTTGCTGTAGTTTTTATACACATAGTTTTTTTTTAAATTTAATCTTTAAGAAATTGCGTATTTTTAACATTTATTGCTTATTTTTTTATGTTTCTCTTCTTTTATGTCATCAAATATTCTTATGCGCGCGCTTCCGTTTCCGTTCATATTGACGCCATATTGTGTACACGAATTCCATCAGGTGCCATTATTTTCGGTTCCGATCAGGAAGTACGCGAAGTAATGCGCGCTGTAAGACGTAATAATGCAACGGGTGCGTTTTCCTGGATTGGTTCGGATGGTTGGAGCGCTAGAAATCTTGTATCCGATGGCAACGAACCGGAGGTAAGTGAATAAAAAGATTTTTGTTATACAATATACACACGCATACATGTGAAATTTTTCGGAGCATTTTTATGTATGTGCACATAAGCTTGCAAATGTATTTTACTTGCGTTAATGATGAATATAATCTGAAGCGTATAAATATATTCTAGTAGTATCTAAGCTGAATTTATTAATTAAATTTATCTTATACGCATCTAAACTATACAATTTACGAATTAAAAGCGTAAAATAAAAAACAATATATGCAATTCATAGCATACAAACGCACGCAACTTTAAATTAATGATAGAAAGGAAATTATGAGCTTAAATAGCGACAAATTTGATTAATGAATCCCAAGCGATTCAGCACAGAAATAATATAAAATAAACAGCAAACTTTTTATTTAAAATAAAAAAGATAGACATGACATTGCACAGTGGCATATTTTGCGAAAAACCTGGCCAAAAGTCTAAAAATAAATGGATTCTGACTAAACTTTGGGTACTTGTGTTTATGGGGTCACTGATTTTATATTTCACATAAGTTTTTAAAAATTGTAAATAGCGAATTTAAAATGGCCGCCGTCTATTTCGAAAAACCTTTAAAAAATGAAAGGACTCTGAATAAATAAAATAAGATAGAGTAAAATCGAAATTGGAAAAAACATTTTTTTTTTTTGAATTTTATAACAAAATTTTAAAATTTTATTTTATTTTGTATATTAAAAAAAATCATATTTTACAGAGTCAATAAAATTCGCTGTTAATTTAATAGCAGCTGACGATAACTTACTATTTTTTTGTGGAGGATCTGAACGTAGATTAGAAATCAGTGGATCCGAGGATACAAGTAACAATTGCATAATTTCTGTCATTGTGTTTAGCCTAGAAGATTTTCTTGAAAAGTTTTTTCTATATATTCTTACATCTTTATTCCTCGACTCCTGTGTTTTTCGGAAAGGTAGCCGATCGGCAGTTTTGTTGGTTTGCAGCCTTGGTTTTTAGTATCGTCGGCTTTTTAAATGACATTAAAATCGACTATGTAGAAGCAGGATGATCAAAAAACGGCGCTGAGAAGCCGCGGTCCCAAGACAAAACATTAGATAAAACCACGGCGGCGGCTGGCAGCAGCTAACTTTGATTGAAATTGTTAAAAAATATTTCCATTTTTATAAGACAATATGGTAGACAGCCGAACTCGACCGAACTCACAACTTTATACCCTGTACCCAAAGAGTAAAAGGGTATATGTATTAAGTTTGTGCGAATGTATGTAACAGACAGAAGGAGGCAAGATAGACCCTATAAAGTATATAAATACTTGATCAGCACTGGAAGGGGGAGTCGAACTAGCTTTGTCTGTCTGTCTGTCCGTCTGTCCGTCCGTCCGTCTGTCATGCTGTCTGCCGTATGAAAACGATTATTTCGGAGACTATAAGAGGTAGAGCTTTCAAAATCGAAACTTAGACTCTCCTAGGCCGTCAAAAGTGCACTTACAAACGGTTTTTCTAGACCCATTTTAAGGGGGGCCCCCCCATAAAAATGTACCCCAAAATTTTGGGTTTTTACATAAAAAGCGTCATTGTTTTTTATTCTAGGAAGTTCAAATTAGGTAAAATTATGTCTATGATAGTCCCAATAAAATATCCCAATATGGGTAGGACCATCAAAATTTTAGGGAAAGGCCCCCATACAAATTTACCCCCTTTTTACAAAAAAACGCCTTGGCCTTTTATTCTAGAAAATTTGAATTAAGTATAAATTATGTCTATGGGGTAGGCCCAACAAAATTTTATGTAGAAACCAATAAAAAATATACCCGATTTTTTAAGTTTTTTCTATGAAAATCCAATTCAATGAGTTATGGTAGTCAAATAGAACCTAACTTAAGGTACATATAGATTGGGTACAGGGTATCTTGCAGTCGAACATTTTTTTTTTAATTTTTAATTAATGCAACTAAAACGGTAAAGGGGTGTTGAACATCTATTATATAGCACACTTTATGGCGGAATATCTTTTTAAATTTAAATTAACAAAATAAACAAGTTATATATGACTCGTTGCATTACAATTACCAAAAAGAAATATTTAAAAAAATTTAAAACTTTTTTTTTTTTTTTTGTGGAAATTATAAGTATTTTAGCAAAGGGCTAAGATTCGAGGTAACAAAACGTTGCGAGTAAATTTCCAACAACAGCCAAATATAAACCATACTATTTTTTTTTTCATAACTTGACCTTTGTCAACAATATTTAATAGTTGTTAGTGCAAGAAGTAGACGGGTTTGCAAGTAAAAAGTGCCCCCAACGATATTGTGTATCTTTAAATGAGGTTCGATAGCCCTTGATCTGAGAAATTTTTCTACGTACTTAGTTTTCCGATATTGGCGATATTAGGGAACATATAGACGACAAACACTTTTTTAGTTTTAATTTTTTTTCTGCTTACTGAGTTGAAAAAAACTTTCGATATAATATCTTTTGTTTTCTTTTTTATATGCAAACCCGGCTACACCCTTTTAAAATTTTTGTTGACTTTTGGCCAGTTTTTTCGGAAAAATCGGCCACTGTGCATTGTAAAGAAGATATTTATAAAACAAAAAAATAAACAAAAAAAAATATATTAAAGCATGAGTAAAAAACAAAAAGTGGGCGTACTATTTTCCCATCTTATGGCAGCCTAACCCAACTCAACAAAGAATGATGAATTATAGCTTAATTGAAATTAATTTCATGTGAAATTGAGCTGCAAATGCGCTTGGGCGCGTATACGAGTAAAGTGTTTATTTGCTAGAACAGAACCGAAAAAAAGTGTACAACACAACATTTTGTTCTAATGTTGATAGTTATCATTAATTGGGCGTTTTACTGCGAACTTAGTACGCTTATTAATAATAATAATTGGTTAATTAATTTTGTATATCGCTTTTCCGGCATTTGCTGAAAATATACTATTAAGCTTAACACTACTCCTATTTGACTTTCTTGCTTATTTTTTATTATTTTTTTTTTTTTATGTAGGTCGAAGGCACGCTATCTGTGCAACCGCAAGCTAATCCGGTTAAGGGTTTTGAAGAGTATTTTCTTAATTTAACTGTGGAGAATAATCAACGAAATCCATGGTTTGTGGGTAAGTTAAAAAAAAAAAAACATAGGAGAAAAAAAATAAATACACAAAATTAATCTTATTTTTTTTTTACAGAGTTCTGGGAAGATCACTTTCAATGTCGCTATCCTGGTAGCACTAGCACACCATATAATAATTATAATCGTACTTGTACCACCAAAGAGCGTCTGTCGCGCAAAACTACCGACTTCGAAGATCAGCTGCAGTTCGTAAGCGATGCTGTTATGGCATTTGCATATGCATTGAGGTAATAAAATAAAAAAAATGAAAAATTATTGATTTAATTGTATGCAATTTTCCATATAAAAACAGAGATATGCATCGGGATTTATGCGGCGGGCGTCCTTCACTCTGTGACGCTATGAAACCAACAAAAGGTGCTGATCTATTGAAATACTTGCGCAAGGTCCAGTTCCAGGGTAAGTAGCAGGGTCTGTGCTAAATTGTTTGCTTGTTTCATTTATTTATTTCAGCCCATTTTTATTCGAGTCTTAAAAGTGTTGCGCAAATAATTTAAGTGGAAATATCCTTTACTGAAATTTTCTAATACACACCAATACCACTGACACAGCAACAAACAATGCATTGACAATGCTTTCAAGTGGAAAATTGACTTCGTTGTCGTCATTGAACTCAATTTCAAATTCAATAAATTATACAAAAGCAAAGATGTGGCGACGCGCAACGTAATCGTCTGCCACGTAAATGCGCAAAACGCGCGCAAATTGTCAATTTTCTGATAAAAGAATAAAAAAGTACAAAAAAAAAAAAAAAAAACAAGAAGAAAAAAAAAAAACGAATCAAGCAAGCCATTCAGCCTGAAAGCAGGCAATAGAGTTTTTTGTTATTATAAATCTTTTGCCAGAAATTGTATAATAAGTCAGCGACAACTGTTGCAAATGGCTCTGTGAATCGAACTTATTTCAAGTGGCAACTATAGTCAGCTCGTTTGTTACACAGCTTTATATTTGGCATATTTTTGCACAATTTATGTACGTCCTTTTGACCGTTCTCCTTTCTTTTGTTATTTTCACTGACCTTGGCTGCTTCTAATCGTTTGGCTTTTTCAATCATTTTTGTCTTTCACAGGTCTTAGCGGTGATCATTTTCGCTTCGATGGCAACGGTGATGGTCCGGCACGTTATAATATTATACATTTTAAACAATCGAACGAAGGACAATATTCATGGATTAAAGTTGGTGAATATTATGAAGGAGAATTGCGCTTGAATATGTCAGGTGAGTTGAGCAGCTAATAAATAAAATATTTTAAGCAAAAAATATTGTTGAAAATAAACTCTCTCATGTTCTATGCATTAAACTGGTAACGTTCGCTATGATATATATAAGCATAACATGGAATTAGCATTATAGTTTCAAAAAAAACAAAAACTTTGATAACCTTGTATCAACTGTCTGATTCGCGTACTGACAGACATTGAAGTTTGATTGGATTGTTGATGTTGTACCAATACAGTTTATATACTTGGTCACTAATGACTGATTGCTGACATGTCGTCGGTTGTGTTATCATTATATGACAAATTTATGTTACACAATATTTTTATGACACTATTTCATAAGTCAAGATTGTCACAGTTTGGAAAATATCAATTGAGACAAATGCTTATTTTCAAAATTATAAAAATTAAAACATATTTTGATTTGTATGGGTTGTACCCCTTAAAATGGGACTAGAGAAAATCCGTTTGCAAGTGCACAAATGGCTGCTTAGTCGAGTGTAAATTTTAAATTTGGAAGCTCTATCTCTTATAGTCTCCGAGATAATGACAGACGGAGAGACGAACGGATGAACCTAGTTCGTTCTTCCCCCTTTCAATGCTGATTTATACTTTAAAGGGTCTATCTAGCCTCCTTCTGTCTGTTTCTTACATTCCAAAAATCTAAAATACCATTTGACCCTTTGGGTACAGAGTATAAAAAGCGATAGAACATAT
>JAEIFJ010002066.1:0-18503 GCA_018903435.1 Leucophenga varia | reverse complement strand
TACAAAATGTTGCTGTAGACAGATGTATAAATTTGTTCAGAGGAAAATAAAAAAAAAAAACGAAAAACCGAACTTAAATACCCGTCACACGATGATAAGACTACTTTTTCTTAACTGAATATGTGCGTATTGTGATCCTACTTTAATCATGTGTCCTATTGATTGCTACAACAATTAATCACTGCAAAGTTGAAAACATCATAATAACAATATAATAACATCCATTAAAGAGTGGAGAAACTCTGTAATTTTTGAGGTTTCTAATGTGGTGTCGTATATAATTACATGTTTTCCGCTTACATTGCAAACGCAGGATGAACCCTACGAGATTTATCAAAATAACGAGGCGCATTTGAAAGATGGTTAATCTTTTAGGTATGTTCAAGGGATTTTCGGAGTTCGGAACTAGAACCCTTAGGTGGACCCAAAATATATTGTTTGACCAATTTAAAAAAAAATTTTTTTAGTTTTCAGGTGAGCACTAAGACAGGATATTGTAAAATTTTGACACGGGGCATACTTGGCACCGCGTTTGAATATTGCCTAAAACACATTCTAGTCGTGTTCAAGGGATTTTAACAATTTGGATTTTGCAATTTTCTGTAAAGGTTATAAAGGGTGTTTTAAATTTCAAGGGCCGATGTTGATTTTGAATAAAACACGAATTATTTAGGAAATTATTGACATTTCTTTTTATTATGATATATTGGTATGACTCAGTTATGTATGGAACAAAAATATCGGCCAAATGGCCGCCACGGCTTCGGAGGCACACGTCCATCCGATGGTCTAAATTTTCGATGACGCTTAGGCATAATTGAGGTTCAATGTCGGTTATGTGCCGAATTATCTCATCCTTTAGCTCTCGAATTGTTGTTGGCTTACTGGCGTACACCTTTTCTTTCAAATAACCCCAAAGAAAGAAGTCCAACGGTGTCAAATCACATGATCTAGGCGGCCAGTTGACATCGATGCGACGTGAGATTATTCGGCCATCAAATTTTTCGCGCAAAAGAGCCATTGTTTCGTTAGCTGTGTGGCAAGTGGCACCGTCCTGTTGAAATCACATATCGTCCACATCCATATCTTCCAATTTAGGCCACAAAAAGTTTGTTATCATCTCACGATAGCGAACACCATCCACAGTAAATGCCTGGCCAGCCTCATTTTCGAAGAAGTACGGCCCTATGATGCCGCCAGCCCATAAACCGCACCAAACAGTCACTCTCTGTGGATGCATTGGTTTTTCGACAATCACTCATGGATTCTCATTCGCCCAAATGTGGCAATTCTGCTTATTGACGAATCCACTGAGGTGAAAATGTGCCTCATCACTGAAGATGATTTCCTTCGAAAATTGATCATCCACTGTGGCCCATATTCATAATAGGCCTGAATAACTTTAACGCGTTGCTCGATTGTGTATCTTTCCATGGTTCAAATTGAGTTAGTCTGAAGTTGAGAAATGTCAAGAGAATTGCAGGAAAAAACTTGACGTTTAGGTGTGGTTCACATTCAACATCGGCCCTTGAAATTTAACCACCCTTTGTGTTTCAGTGAACCATGGATTCTTTTCTAAGCATTATTGAAAATTTGTATATGGGCTATATGCTATAGTGGATCCAACTCAACCATAGGTCCTTTTTAAACATGGGCTGCTATTAGAAGTATTTTTACCGTATTTGAAAATAAATCGCTTCATAAATAAATTATTTTTCGTATAAACGTTCAAAAACTGGCAGTAGATTTGTATGGAGACTATATGCTATACCTCAAACATGGGTCCTTCTATAAACATGGGCTACTGTTAGAAGTGTTTTTAATGTATTTGACGCAAATCGATTCATAAATAAACTGTTTTGAAAAAACAAACAAATTTGTATGGGGGCTATGCCTAAAAATGGGCGTGTCACTATTGTTTTAACACTTTAACTGCGTAGGACTGAAAAGGCATACCTAGATCGACTCGTCGAGTTGATCAAGAATATATATACTTTATGGGGTATACGACGTCTCCACTTTCCTACAAATTTAATCTACCCTTCAAACTATGAGTGACGGGTATACAAAAAAATATATATTTCTGAAATCTGAGACACAGCGGAGGCAAAGAAACTTAATTTAATCAACATGTATTTTTTTTAACGATAAAGGTGATCTCTTTGACGAGACTTTGGAAAATATCGACTTAAAACTGGAAAAGAGATATCTGTGCTATGAGAATATCTAGAAGTTTGATATTGGGTGCATTAAGCAGATGGTTAAAAAAATGTTTACGTATTCGAAGGGTTTTCGATAGTGTAGAGATTTGATATAAGTCTGTTTTGGGTTCTTTGGGTTCAGCTTGGCAACTATGTTAATTTATCATACGCTTGGCGGATAGACGCAGCACTTGGCAAAATCGACTCTTCCCTCACTACTTATTAGGAATATATATAAATTAGGGTATATATATATATAGTGCAAAGGGTATATTCAGTTTGTCTGAAAGTTTCAAACGCATTGAAGGAGACGTCGTAGAACCCATAAAGTATATGGACTTTTGATTAGCTCGATGAGACGAGTCGATCTAGCCATGTCCGTCTGTCCGACAATCTGATTATTTCAACGCGATTTGGTCGGAGATTACAGAAGATATTTAGCTGAAATTTAGAGCTTAAACTTTCCTCGGGAACGACCAGTTCAAGTTCGAACATGAAAATGCCACGCACTTTTTTTGGTATAGCCCCCAAACAAACTTACCTTTTTTTTCAATTTTTGTTATTATTTATGCATATATTCTCTCTAAATTGGGTAAAAACACTTCTATTGTCATCCAATGTCAAATTAAATGTGCCACGCCCGTTTTTAGGAGTATCTCCCATACAAAATTGCCGCCTATTTTCGAATTTTTTATGAAAATGGTAATTATCGAAATGTATTCACTCTAAATTGCATAAAACACATTTTGTTTATTTGCCGGCGGCAAAAGCTCCAAAAACTTCAAACTCAGAAAACTCAATACTCCAGATACTCCAACACACGGCATTGTCCGCTGGTTGCTACCTGAAAGAAACACTAACACAATTCACCAATTCACAAGCGCTTGGCTGAGTTTTAATTAAAACCACTTGTCCTTTTATTATTAATTTCTTTTTATTTTAAATGTTTATGGCTTGCACTTTATTACACTTTATTTTATGAATATGTACACTTGCGATGCTGCCGATTGAAAGTTTTATACATAAGTAAATTAGAGCAGCGTCTTAAAAGCAACGCAAACCCTATTTTTCCAAAAAAATAGCAACAACAACCATTTTACCGCTGCGCTTTCTCTTAATTCGAATTTACAATGGAAAGATTGCATTGTAGATTCTTAGCCCTTTAGTGTGGCTTAAACACATTTAATATCATGCATTATCAAAAGTAAGGTGTCACGCCCATTTTTACCTAAAGTCCCCATGCAAACTAATCGCCCATTTTCCTATTTTTAAATGAATATTGTTATTTTTTAGTAATGTATTGACTCCAAATTGGGTAAAACACTTTTAATATCATCCAATATGAAATCCAAGGTGCCACGCCCATTTTTGGCATAGGCCCCACACAACGTTAGTTGTATCATCCCATCTCGAAGTTCTATTTAAGCCACTGATGAAAACACATTAACAATTTAAAAATACGTGTGACGGATATATAAGCTTTCTTTAATTTTTTAGTATATTTTTAAGTCACCCCCAACCCATTTTGGTAGCGCTGCAAACAAAAAAAAAAAAGAAACAAATAGTGAAAAATGGTATAAAAAAAAAACTGAAATTTCACAATATACAGAAGATGCGAAGTGGAAAAAATATGAAAGAGCAGATAAAAAACCCCCCGTACAACGTAGTAGCACACGCCGAGTGTCCGCTAGTATATATATATTTATAAGGTAGGTCAATGTCTCCCTTCCGCCTTTTTTACTATTTGGATTTCACGACTATGTACAAAGCGCTACAGAGCTCGTATCGGGCAATACTTTACATCATTTGAAAGGTCTTGCCAGAACCTACAAGACGCTATTCATGATTAGTGTGGATAAACATGGAGTTCACTAACGCGTGCGGCAATTACACAAAGGCGACCTTACGCTAAGCCGTTCTGTTGCACACATAGTACATTTTTGAGCTTCTGGCTGTGTCATATATCTTAGGAAAACGACTTATTTTGATTTTCATTTTTTAAAAGTATGTTCCATCAAATCTAAAATCTTGAAAATTTAATGAGAGTACACAAAAAAAGGAATTGTACATCTGCATTATTCTCAGCCGCTCAGTCTCTCGAATCGAATCCCGCCCTCCCTCAACTATATTCAAAACCTCCCGTCTTCGTGTTTCTGCGCGGCGAGTGCGACGACCCTAATTCGACCTCTTGGGTGTCATGACTTCGTTTATTAGTATTTTATTATTAGTTTTCACAGTAGAACTCTAAAAACCATGAGAGATAGATGAAAATTATACAATTTTTTTTTGCCTTTCAAAGACGAAAATTTTTATGACATCACTTTATATTCCATATGTCATAGTTATTAACGTAGAACTATGAGAAGCAGTGGTGCCATCTTTCTCACACACATATGGTGTTTTGTAATACCAGTTACACATAGTGTAAACGGGTATATTCAGTTTGTTTAAAAGTTTGTAACGCATTGAAGGAGGCATCGGAGACCCCATAAAGTATATATATTCTAGATCAGCTCGATGAGACGAATCGATCTAGTCATGTCCGTCTGTCTGTCGTTCTGTCCGTCTGTTTGTTGCTATGCGATTCATTCACTTAGTTTCAAAGAAATTGAACTGAAATTTTAAACTTAAGCTTTTCTCGGCAACGACTAGTTCGAGGATGAGAGTTTCACGCCCATTTTTAGGTTTAGCCCCCATACAAACTTGTTGATTTTTTTTTCGATTTTTTGTTTAAAAATAGTAATTATTTATGAATGTACTCGCTCCCAATTGGGTAAAAACATTTCTTTTGTCATCCAGGGTCAAAACCAAGACGCCACGCCCATTTTTCGGTATAGCCCCCATGCAAATTTACCGCGCATTTTCGAATTTTTGTAAGAAAACATTTATTTTTTCTGAATGAATTCAATTAAAATTTGGTAATATCAATTCTAATGTCAACTCCATCGATATGGTTAATTTCAGGCTAATATTACAAAAAGCCTCCATACAAATTTGATCAAATTCATCGTGAAATTTAATCTAAGCGCCTAGTGAACATATAAAATATTAAAAGTTTTGTGTAACGGGTATTTCAGCTTCGGTTCCACCGAAGTTAACGTTTTTCCTTAATTCGCTTGATGCTTAGTTCATTTATTCTTATAAACTGCAATTCTATGTATTTTTTGCCAACTCTTATTAAGTTTAAGCTTGTTAATAATGAGGCTTTTAATCTTACCGGATATATAAATATTAGTTCTTTGCTGGTGCAGTAAATAACAATCCCGCTTCGTGTATAAATTTTGTGATTAATTCAACAGCTGTATCAACCTCTAGACCGGGTTTAAGAGGCATATCAAAATTAATATTTTTATCCAACTGATTCTGCACAATATTATTCAATGAAATAAAGGTATATTTTCCGCCAGTAAACCCATTTCTTGGCAAAATCTTTCCTGAATTGGTTATATTGCTTTTTCAATTTATTTTTCCAATTCAGGTTTTTCTTCTCTATTTTTTTGTTTGTAGTTTATATGATATGGATTATAACACCTGGGTTAATACCCTTCGTGCCCAGGCTTACCACAAGCTGTAAAGGCCATACATACATACAGTTTATATGATAAAGGGAGAATACCGTTAAATATTCGTATTCTTGCCTGTAGAGCTTAGAGTCCGAATTAAATTGCTTAAAAAGTTTCCTTTCGGTTATCTACTTAATTACTGGAATTTCTTTTTATCTGATAATGATAAACTTTTATTTCAAATTCAAAAATTGAAGAGCTGTAGCCGGATTTATCCCGGAAGTAAAGCGGTAAACCATTAACTACGCAATGTGATTCAATGAACTTCCGCCTAATGTCGAATAGGCGGAGTGCTAGATACAAGTGTTGAAGGGATTGTATGTTACTTTCTAAACCGTTTTGTAACATAAGTGGATGATTTTATACACATCGCCTGCATTTTGCAAAATTGACTATTGGCCGCATAGATCTATTAAATATCCGTAAGTTCTATGGTTGCGGTTTGAGTGAAAAATTTTACCTACATGAGTACGATGTAACAAGTCGGAAATAGTTTAGGGGCGCCTTCAACAGCCATAGTCCTCTCTTCAACAACGAGTGCAACAGCAACAATGTACTGAATCGCAATGCAAATTCGACACCCGACCAATAATTTCGAAATTATTATCACGACCAATAAATCAAACAGTTCAGACCAATTGATCCATTTCAATTGCGGCTTCAAAAATATTGTAACGCACGACAAAGAATTTCAGCTATTTCGTAAAAACCAAATGATTTGAGTCCTTACGAATCAGTTAAATTTCTTAGTAAACATCATTTCGGACTTGTAAATTCAGGTGCGTAAGCGTTTTGTACTGGTTCACGGTTAGCAGCTGATATTTTATCAGATTAATTGTTGATAAAGCCAATTAAGACAAATATTCACGCCGCTAATTGTACCAAACTTAAAATATGTTGTGCACCAAATTTATTCTAAAGCATACGAAGAGATTGATCGGATGCTAGCTTTGTGAATGAGGAATCCATTAGTCCCTGGTCTTCGCCCATCGTTTTAGTCAGGAAACCGGGTAAGGTACGATTGTGCCTAGAGAGCCCTAAGGTTAATTCAGAAGCAGTTAAACGTATCCATTACCACACATTGAAAGGCTCTTAAGCGGGTTACAGCGTGCTGAATTTATGTCCTGTTTGGATTTAAAAGATGCTTTTAAATTCCTCTGGAGATGTAGTCGCGTGAGAAGACGAATTCGAAACTGCTGAATAGACCGCTCTATCAGTTCACTGTGATGCCGTTCGGTCTTTGCAATGCCACTCAAACAATGTGTCGGTTAATGGATAAGGTTATTCCCCTACAAACCTTTTTTATACCTGTAACACATACTCGTAGTGTAAAACAGGTTTATTCAGTTTGTCGAAAAATTTGTAACGCAATAAAGGATGCCTCCTTAGACCCTCCGTAGACGCTATAAAGTATATATATTCTTGATCACCTCGACGAGACGAATCGATTTAGCCATATCCGTCTGTCTGGCTGTCCGTCTGTCTATCTGTTTGTTGCTATGCGATTCATTCACTTAGTTTCAAAGAAATTGAACTGAAATTTTAAACTTAAGCTTTTTCTCGGCAACGACTAGTTCGAGAATGAGAGTTTCACGCCCATTTTTAGGTTTAGCCCCCATACAAACTTGTCGATTTTTTTTTCGATTTTTTGTTTAAAAATAGTAATTATTTATGAATGTACTCGCTCCCAATTGGGTAAAAACATTTCTTTTGTCATCCAGGGTCAAAACCAAGACGCCACGCCCTTTTTTAGGTATAGCCCACATACAAATTTACAGCCCATTTTCGAATTTTTGTATGAAAACATTTATTTTTTCTGAATGAATTCAACTAAAATTTGGTAAAATCAATTATAATGTAAACTCCATCGATATGGTAAAGATCGGGCTAATATTACAAAAAGCCTCCATACAAATTTGATCAAATTCATTGTGAAATTTAATCTAAACGCCTAGTGATCATAAAAACTATTACAAGTTTAGTGTAACGGGTATTTCAGCTTCGGTTCCACCGAAGTTAACGTTTTCCTTGTTTTATATTTCTGTACAGTTTATCTTGCATGAGTGCTGGCAGCCGGCAGGTGGCGCAGCAGTAGGGGCAGCTGGCGGCCTGCGAGTTGGCGCACCAGAAGGGGCACCGGGAAACGATAAAAAAAACTGATATATTTGCAAACGCAGATATGATATCAACATAAAAAGTAGATAAAAACCGAGTCCGAACCTCAACACATGTTGTGTCAAAATTTGGGCTTAAACGGTTCAGAACTTTTCAAGTCTATAGTGCTCGTATAAACGAACAGATCATTTTTATATATAGTGTGGTTAAATTTCAAGGGCCGATGTTGATTTTGAATAAAACACGAATTATTTAGGAAATTATTGACATTTCTTTTTATTATGATATATTGGTATGACTCAATTATGTATGGAACAAAATATCGGCCAAATGGCCGCCACGGCTTCGGCGACACACGTCCATCCGATGGTCTAAATTTTCGATAACGCTGAGGCATAATTGAGGTTCAACGTCTTTAATGTGCCGAATTATCTCATCCTTTAGCTCTTGAATTGTTGGTGGCTTATTGGCGTACACCTTTTCTTTCAAATAACCCCAAAGAAAGAAGTCCAACGGTGTCAAATCACATGATCTTGGCGGCCAGTTAACATCGCCGCGACGTGAGATTATTCGGCCATCAAATTTTTCGCGCAAATGAGCAATTGTTTCATAATAGGCCTGAATATTGTTGCTCGATTGTTTATCTTTCCATGGTTCAAATTGAGTCAGTCTGAAGTTGAGAAATGTCAAATGAAATGCAGGAAAAAACTTGACGTTTAGGTGTGGTTCACATTCAACATCGGCCCTTGAAATTTAACCACCCTATATATAGATATATATATATATATATATATATTATATATATACCTTGTGAAAAGGAAAAATTGCTAAGGTCGACTTAAGCAAAAATTGAGATAAGAGTACTACGATGACAAAGTAGTTTTTGCTACCACTCTCGGCAAGTTCAGAGCAGACATTACTGCTATCAAGGAAATGTGATAGTCTGGACACGGTTGCATAAATTTAGCAAAATGGGACAGTTACTACAGTGGCCATGAGATGCAACACATTTTTTAATGCGGCTTCGTGGTTGGTAGTAAACTACGCAGACTCGTCTCCAGGCTTACAGCTGTAGATGAACGTCTCGCCTCGATACGCATCAGAGCTAATTTCTTCAACATTAGCCTTACATGTGTACACGCCCCGACAAATGGTAGAGATGAGATGGAGAAAAACGAATTCTATGAGCGATTAGAAAGCCTCTACGATCGCTGCCGCAAGCATGACATCAAAATTGTCATCAGTGATTTCAACGCACCAATTGGGAGAGGAGGTCTTCATCGATATATTTAGCCTACATGATACCACTAAAAGTAATGACAAAAGGTTGCAGGCAGAAACATTGTCATAAGTAGCACCAGATTCCTACAACTCGACATCCACAAGGCAACATGGTGTAGTGGCAACATTAGTATCCGCACCCAAATAGAGCTTGTGGTGACTGATGCTAGGCACTCTACTAGAGTACATTTACGAGTGAATAGTGGTCCTACCACCGAGTCGGACCATAACTTTGTTCTAGCCAAGGTACGTACTAAACTCAGCACACCGCACGACAAGCGAGCTACCATACAACGCAAGCTAGGTGTTGGAAGGTGAAACTCACACCCGCTGTCTTCTCAACAAGGTAACCCACCTACTTGGAGAGGATCCTCCGGCCTCCGACTGTATTAACGATCAGTAGAAGAGTATCTTAAACTCATTAGCAGCGGAAGCAAAAACGTTATTGGCTAAACTACATCTCGAAGGCAGACATGGGACGATGAGGAATGTCACATTGCTACTGCAGAGAAGAATATAGCACAACAACGAACTCGGCAGGCGGAAGCAACACGGGCTGCTTTTGAGCGATATAGGGAGAAACGAAGATGTCCAGGAATCAGTAAGGCTATGGAGGAGCCACTTCTCTACCTTACTTAGAGGCGATGACGGAAACAATACCACCAGTGGAGACGATGAATATCTGGGTTCCCCGACCCACCAGACTATGACGAGATCTAAGAAGTAATAAAAAGGCTTAAAATAACAAAGCGGCAGGCGCAGATGAATTACCCTCAGAGGTATTAAAGACCGCCGGCGAAGATTTGATTGGATGTATGCATCAACTCTTGTGCAAAGCATGGACTTTTGAGCGCATGCTTAATAGCTGGAACCTTCTTGTCCTGTGCCCAGTTTTTAAAAAAAGGAGATACTGCAGTCTGCGCAAACTATCGCGGAATATGTATACTTCCAATTGCTTAAAAAATCCTATCTGGCGTATTGTGTAATAAACTGAAACGTAGGAAGTATTGAATAATGCTACGACGTTTTTTCTTTATGTTAAGTACTATTTTATGAATTTAAATTTTATAATTATCAAATGTGAATTAATATAAATTGTTCGAATTAGTTAAGATTAGAACCTAATTAATTGTTAAATTAATTACGATATGAATTGTTAGAATTAGTGAGGACTAGAACCAAATGAATTGTTAAAAACTGGCAGTGTAAAGATATCCTAAAATTAAGAAAGTTTATAGTTTTGCACGCTTTTTGCGTTTGGCTTTTATATAAATTTTAATTACTTTCGCGCTTCAGTAACAGCAAGTTGCGCGCAACTCACCATCGCTCAACTTTACTTTGTAAAATTTGCTAAAATTGTTTAATAAATTTTTACACTACTTGAAATTGCTTTTTTAATGTCTTTTATAGTGCACGAGCCATTCTCTTTGCTCTCACTGCGCGCTTAAACATTGGTCCTTCGAGCCGGATTTCAATTTATTAAGCGCCTATAGTGCACGAGCCATACTCATTGCTCTCTTAAACAAGTAAAGTTGGACAGTAACGAGCAAGTCCGATATTCACACTACGACAAATCCTTGAGAAGACCAAAGAAAAACAAATCGACAGACACCATACATTTGTTGATTTCAAAGCCGACACGCCAATCAGATCATAGTTTTTGAAAGCACTGGCCGAATTTCGTATCCCTGCAAAAATCGTTCGCCATCTGTATGGTGACGCTGACAAACAACCAAGTCGTTGTCAGGTTTGGTTAAAATCTCTCCGAACTCTTTTAGACCAAGAGAGGCTTCCGACAGGGCGATGCGATGTCGTGCGTCTTCTTCAAACTCGTGATGGAATATTTCCTGAAACAATGCCTAAACTTTGACCTGAAGGTCAATTCAATGGAACTAACGGTGAACTAGGGCAAGACGAAGTACTTGGTGTCTACCCGCAGACAACCTACACGACGCAGACGGTTTTGAATACAGAGAACTTCAGCTTTGAGGCTTTAGAAAACTTACCCTGGGCTCAGATGCAAACAGCGACAACAACACCAGTCAGAAAATTAAACGAAGAATCACTCTTGCTAACCATAGCTATTTTGGTCTCGGCAAGCATATGCAAAGGAGCGTTCTGTCCAAAGGAAAAAAATTAAATTCTACAACCCGCTGATAATGCCTGTTCTAATGTAAGGCTCAGAAGCATGGGTCATGACAGAATTGGATAAGTCGGCGTTTGGCGTGCTCGAGAGGAAGATACTTCGGAGAATCTTTGGTCAAGTTCGCACAAACATTGAGCTGTATATATACTAACATCGACACAGTCAGGAACATCCAATACAAAAGGCTGTCTTGAGCTGGTCACCTGTGTCAGATGGATACAGAGGCTTCGGCAACAAAAAGTTTATAAGTAAGACGTGAATCAAATTGAAGGGGCGCGGCAGTGAGGATGTCTACCGCTGCGTTGGTAGAACCAGATCTTGGAAGACATCCGTAAGATCGGTATCCCGAATTGATATATTGTAGCATTTGATTAAACCGCTGGTGCGAAGCCTTATGTGCTGCCAATGTTAACAATAATATATATGAGTGAGAAGGATTGTTTATTTTATTTTTTATATTATATTATTGTATATTGTTGTTAATTGTATTTATTTCAATTGTGATTAACTATTCCGACTACTTCCGACTGAATGTGATCTTCTCGACAGATTGATTTCGACTGATTTATTTCAGAAAACAAATCAGTCAGATGAAACAAAACGATCACAGAATTGTAGCAAAAAGGAAAACACACGAGAGCCGTTGTTAATGAAAAAATTTAATTTGCTATGCTTTGCTCCCGCTCTGAGTTTTCAGCTACAGCAACAACAGCATAACACATGATTTATATTGTTAGATCTAACATACTCAGCAAACGCTTGTGTAGTAAATGTCGAATCTCTGCCACTGATAATCCGTCCCGGATTACTAAAAATACCAGGCCATTCACTCTTCTTCGTTTGCTTGAATGCTACACAATAAGTAACCAAATGGTAAGGACGAAATTTCCTAAAATAATACGCTGCCTTTACCTCTAATATGTACCTATGACGGTGTGACTCTGTTTTTGACATCTTCTTACTCCAAAAATAAATTTCGTACCATTGACCATCAAATTTCTGCAACATTGTTGCTCCAAACCCATGCATTGAAACATCAGTGTGCAATTCTATTGGCACAAAATGACAAAATATGTGTTAAATTGGTTCTTAAGTTAAAGCTATTTAACTTACGAACCAATTTAAATTCTTTTACAGCGTCTAGCTCATTTGCTCGAACTTGAAACAAAACATCTTTTTCAATAAAATCTTTGATTAAAACGTCAGAATAATCCAGTCAAACCCAAAAACGACAGAGTTCAACGTATATTTTTGAGAGTTGGCTAATTATCAACTTTTCCTACCGTCCTCTAGTCTGTGATCCAATAAGTTCACTCTTAGTTTAAGAAAACTGCATTTCTTCCCTTTCATTTTCAACGCGTACAACATACAAGCCATCTTTTTGTCACAAATGCAAAACAATTTCTGCTTGAGTCCTCTACCGGTACATGAAAAAATCCATTTTCTAGATCTATTACACAAAAACTTTGTGTATCGTGAAGTTTTTCAAAAACAGCATCAATCAATGGTACTAAAAACAGTCCTTAAGGACCATTGAATTCAATTATTTGGTACAACATCCACTTTCACCTCCTCTTTTACATCCACCACAAAGAAACCCGTTGGTTTTCGTGTAAAAGTGTTCCCTCGCAACATAAAAAACTTTTATACAAAGCAACATCCAGTCTGTCACCAAGCGCCTCGAAAACCAATAAGATAAGAATATAAACATGAGAAAATAAGAATATAAAATAAAACATTAAACTCGGTTTCACCGAAGATTTTATAAATAAAACGTGCTCAAGCTCCGTACAGCATAGGTTAGATGCATTTTTGTGTATAATTAAAATGACGGGCAATCGACAGTTGGAGCATTTTCTTATGTAGCACTTATCTGGGCGAAAGCATTCCAGGTTAGAAGCTACTGCTTCTTACCGATAGAATGGGCGTATTGACTAGGCGCACTCAGGATCTGTAGTGGTCTCTGAACGATCTTGGATGAAGCTGCACTGAGGTGTACGCTGAGCAACGGTTTCAAAAATAGAACCCAGCGTCAGGTTCTATCACAGCAATCGAGAGAATGTAGCATTGTAAGATGGCTAGAAAGGGGCTCAAAAGAAAGCAGATATAAGTTTCTGGATGAATAAAACTCCTAAAAAATTTCTACGTTTTTCCAGTGTGGGCAGATCAATTAGGTTTAAACGATGTGTATATGGAGGCAAATTAACATTTGGACTCCAGCCCAAATTACGTAAAGCAAAGAGTAGAAACTGTTTTTGAACAGATTCTAACTGTGCTTGATATACCATATATTGAGGACTCCAAATACAGGAGGCATATTCCAGTATTGGACGGACTAAAGAAGTAAATAATAATTTCGTGATGTACGGATCATTAAACTCTTTTGACCAACGCTTAATAAAGCCAAGTAAACCCATTGCCTTGTTGCAAAATACGTCAATGTGAGTTGCAAACGAAAGTTTCGTCTCAAATAGCACACCAAGGTCATTAATATAAGAAACCCGCCCAAGGACCGAATTTTCAATAAGATAGGAAGATAAAAAGGGTTTGTACGAGCAAACGACATAACTTTACATTTGGTACAGTTAAGCACCAAACCGTTGCGTTGACACCAGTGATGAAGCTCATTTATATCACTTTGCAATAAGTCATGGCCAGCAGGACCATTGTAACTCAAACACAGTTTGACATCGTCAGCATACATTAACGTGTAGAGTGGAAGAGTGTAAACAGAAGTGGTCCAAGGTGACTACCCTGAGGCTTACCAGAAAGAACGTTAATTGTGATTGATATACAAGAGTCAAAAACAACATTGTGTGCGCGACTCGAGATACGATGAAATCCAATTTAACAAATTTGATGGAAAACCAAGGCACCTTAGTTTGTGAAGCAATAACTGATGGTTTACACAATCGAATGCCTTGCTAAAATCTGTGTAAATCACATCTGTTTGTAAGCCTTTTGTAAAGCCAAGATTTACTAAAGATGTTAATTCTAAGAGATTAGTAGACACTGATCGATTTTTTAGAAAACCGTGCTGGGCAGGAGAAAAAAGAGGTTTACATGCAAATTGCAGTTGTTCGGTGACAATTTTTTCAAAAAGTTTAGGTATTGCACATAACTTAGCAATACCTCCGTAATTCGATATGTCTTGTTTACTACCTTTTTTGTGGAGAGGAATAATAAAAGACTCTTTCCAAATCTTTGGTACAAAACATTCCTTTAATGAAAGTTGAAACAGGTGCAATAAAGGATTACACAAAGAATGTGCACACATTTCAAGCACACCAGAAGGTACATTAACTAAGTTTAAGAGCAAGTAAGTGTTTTAAAATTAAGTCATTAGATACAATAGGATCACATATATCGTGCAAATGTAAATTAACAGAGTTATTGGTACTTGTGCAATAGTTACTAGCAGAGTAGACTGATTGGAAAAATTCTGCAAATAAGTTTGATGCATCTTTCGAAGATGCCGCAGTACGATTCTGGAAAAACATATTAAAGGGAATAGATGATGATTTACGTTTCGAATTAACGAAATTGTAAAAAGATTTAGGATCTTTTCGAATATTGTTTTTTATGTTAAGTAAATATGTATTATTGGATCGTCTGTTAGCAGATTGAAAATTAGCCCGTGCTACTGCATATTTTGCATAAGTGTGAGCATTTCTTGACCTTATGAAACATTTGTAATAGCGCGACTTTATATTTTTTAAATGACATAAGCGGCGTGAAAACCAAGGAGGGCTTGAAAAAACTTTAGGTACATATGAAGGAACACAATCAACAAAGTAATGTTGTAAAACATCATAAAAAACTTTACACGCACTTTCAGTACCAAGATCTTCAAAATATAAGGCCAGTTAGTACCAAGCAATAAAGAATTTAGCTTAGAAAAGTCAGTTTTACTAAACCGGCGACGAACTGTTGTAGGACTGTCCCTGATCTCCAATGTATTGGTTATAGTTACAAGCAATTTAAGCGTTGGGTGATATTTATCTTCAGGAAATGAAACCGGAGAAGTTCTAGAAACTTCAACATCCAATGTTCTATCAACAAATATAAGGTCAAGTAATCTATTTGAGCAGTTAAAAATATTGTTTATTTGAAGTAATGACATGGTGAAAAGTGAGTTGAAAAATTGTAAACTTGTTGATGGTATCAATGAACACGAGTTTTCGCAATTTATCCAAGATATCCTAGGTAAATTAAAATCACCTGTAACAATAAGGTAATCATTTGCTTAAAAAGTATTTGCAACAGATTGAATAGCAGATCCGTGCATATGATAAACGTTATCATTAGATGCTGGCGGAATATAAGAACAAGTACTAAATATTCTACAGCATCGAAAGCGAAAAAAAATTCAATATCAATTGAAGTACCGTCACAGTATAGTTCAGAAGTAAGGCTTGTTTTAACTGAAATAAGCACTCCACCACCTTAACGCATGTTTCGATCCTTTCGGTAAATTAAATAGTTATTTGATAAAATTTCTGAATCTAAAATATTTGGTTCTAAGCAAGTTTCAGTAAAAATGAGAATGTCAGCATTAAAGCCGATACTTTTGAGATATAAATCAACTAGTTTACTCTTCAGGCCTCTTACATTCTGATAATTTAAAATAAGAGGATAAACTACTTTGAATTATTTGATGGGATCATCATCTTGACGTGGTAAAGTTGCAGTTTGACGAGACGATATAGGCTTCCTTTTTGGCACATATTCCTTGACAAGTGTAAACTGTGGCCAAAAAGTAGTATTTCATATAGTTTCGAAAAATTCAAAAGGAACGCTGAGCTTAAATGAAGCGATGTTCCTTGAATACGTGAAATTGAATTTTTGAACAGCTACACTTGAAGAAGTTATACTGCTCTTTGAAGTAATAAACTCCAAAGTGTCGTCAGCAGATGTACACTCGGTGAAGCGCGAGACAAAAATGTGTTTGCGTGGCGCTACCGTATTTAATATTTTAGTTGTACGCAAAGAATTTATAGCGGGTACAGCTGGATTCGGTTTAAGACTAGTCGACTCATGTAGATCGGGAGGTATGCTAACCGATTGCAGAGAATCGATGGTTTTAGTTGGAACAGTATCGGCATACACCTGCGTAGGTCCAACACCTGATAGCTGCGACGACGTGGAAGACTCAATTATGGGTGGAACCACTACTGACATTGTCGGTTCTTGTGACGAATGAAAATGGGTGGGAGTACAGCTCATAGACGCAGGTGACGAAGTTAAATTTATAAGTGGTAATTCGGAAGGTGCAGTTTGAGAAATAGGTAAGTCAAGAGGTTTGGACTTCTTTCTTCTTGGCGATTATTGAAAATCATTCTCTCCAAACAATTTCATATTTTTGTCCAATTCTTTAGAGAGCTGCTTAATAGTCTTATCAATTGCCGATACGCTATTTCGCACTGTATTAAACATTCGAGCGAAATCACCTTCAAGTTGGAAGCAACGAGGACATGACCAGCGTAAGCCTCCCGGTTTATCCGTGTCCGATATGGTGAGTCGATCGAAGATTGTGCCATTTACGCCAGCACATTTGATGTGCACAGTTTCATTACACAACCAGCAGCACACAAAACGAAAACTGGAGTTGTCGTATTTTTTTTTGTTTGAACATATGTTGTAGCAACACAGCATTTCAAAAATGTTAAATAAAATTACAATAAAATAATTTAATGTAATAGAACGATGTAGCTGGTAAGCCTAAATTTCGCAGATAAGCCTAAAAGTATGCCATTTATAATGTTTTTTACAATGTTTTTACAATGAAAGGTGAACTTTGAACTCAGTTTATATACTCTATCTCTTTCAATCACACTTGGCAATTAGAAAAATTTCTTGGCGCTTCGCTGGCCGAAAATTTTTACAGAGTTATATTTTCTTTAGAACACTTCGTACACTAAGCACTTCAACTTTTTTTATTGTCACTGAAGATTAACTAATTCGGTTATTTTTAAAACAATAAATTGCAGTGCAATTAACTTTATTTTAAAATTAAGAAAAATAATAACAGCAGCGAACAAAACATAAACAATCGCGTTGAGAAATATTAATACTTTATAACTACATAATTTCAATTCAGGAAATAAAAATGTAGAATATATAGATGCATTTTGTATGAATTTCGAATGAATTCATATGAAAATCGGAAACGTTGTTTTAACTAAAGCAATATAGCACAAAAACCAAAAAAAAGATAGAAAGTTGCGCTCTTCGAGAGAAAAATATACAAATATGTGCATTTTCTAGGATATTGCAACTTCCTATCTTTCCTATCTATTGGTTTAATAATGGTGCAAACAAATGTTGCTCTAATTGCGTGAAAGAATCATTTAAAATGTGTGAGAAAAACGACTGTAGCTCAAAAATTAGATCAACATTTCTTCTTCACATGCTTAAACCAAAAGCTAGAGAAGATAGGATGCTGAGATCTTGTAGAGAAATCTAATTTTAATTCAACAAATTGAGACTACTCGGTTATCTAGAAAAATATATCTAACAAATGGCGTTGCACGGATATAGAGCGGTTCTAACTTTTATAAAAAAGAGTGCATCATTTAAGCTGTGACCCACTATACATGCATAATTGCGGTAAGTTTATCGAATTTTATATCATTTAATTTATTATTTACGGAGTTCACATTGCGCTGATAGTTGTCATATTCTGCTACTTTTAAGTAAAACTTTTGATGTTGTTTTACATATAACAAAAAAGTACAATAGCAGGGCTGCAATTTTGCTAGTTTGCAGCTTTTGTTTTTAGTGTTTGATAGTATCAGCTGTTTTTTTTAAGAAAGAAAAGAATTGAAAGCTTGTTAATTAAAATTAAATATATAAAATAGACGTTTAAGAGCGTGATAATTGATTTAGATTTTCTGTTGTTGTTTATGCGAAAATGATTTATTCAGATGCTTTTTTATTTTTTTTGTTTGCTTTTTTTTATATATTTTTTTTGCGTTTACTTGGTTGACGTAAAAGCCGCCTAAAGAGCGACTCCTCGAGGTGAGGTTTGTCCGAGGGTGGTCACCAGCGAAGTAAAACTTAAATTACACTGTGTCTAATCTAAACAGATATACTCCCGTGGCAGTCTCAGAGGTCTAAATCCATCCGTGGATAATTCCACGGCAGGTGCACGGATTCTGGAAACCCCAACTTCCAGTAGAGCGGAAAAACATGACG
>JAEIFJ010002064.1:0-13832 GCA_018903435.1 Leucophenga varia | reverse complement strand
CCGATGCCTCTTTTAATGCGTTACAAACTTTCCGACAAACTGATATTACCCTGGGGGGTATAAGTATAAAAATGAAGTCGTTGCCAGAATAAAACCTTTCAAATTTAAATATTTAAAACTTATAAAATATAAACCTTCAGTTCAGCTCAAAGCTATTCTTTTTACAATAAAAAAAAAACTGTTGTATTGTGTCAAAACTTTAGACTGAAAAATTACGTTTCGATTGTCTCTACGTGTGCAATTTGTAGTCAGCTCGTTTTGAGTAAATTTCATGGTATGAAAATAGTACACCACGACTACGATGGCTGCGATGGTTACGGCAATGGCAAGCATAATAATGCTCCCAGCAAACAAAGCCGTTAATGGTCTACCTCGCAGCATTTCTTTAATGGTGTCGCGCTGATATTTTAAAATATTGCAACGCAGTAGTCGTACACAAACGGTGCCATTAATGCTTCCTTTCGTATGTGTGTGCATTAAGTTAACTAAAATTTGTTTTTGTATGGTTTACAGCACTTTTACTGTCAGTTCGAAATTTGTGCAGAGGTGCAGCTTTGTTGCATGGTTTCATTTTGATGTTGCCACATTTTAGGTTGTGCAATTTAATTAGCAACGTAAAGGGGCTTTCCGCTCTTTATCGTTCTATAATTTCCAATTCAGCGATAGATAAAATGTTAAATGTTTTTTTTTGTTATATATTTTCTTTAGAATTTGGCTTTATTTACAACCAAATATTTCTTATAATTTCTTAGGTCGTATCAACATTTTAACTGATTTACAAGAATATTCAATGCCATGGAAATGCATCCATACAACTCCTTGTTGACGTGGATTACTACCATCAGCGGAATAGACTCCATTTAGATTACTAAAAAAAAAAAATAGATTCATTTTAACTAAATTGATTAAAAATATTCTAATAAAAAAAAATAATTACCTATCATAGCAATCCTTATACCACCAGGCTCCCTTGAAACCGATTGCACAACTTCCGGTAATCTGATCATTATCATGATCGTATGTACTAAATTTCTGTGACTTTTGCCTTGACAATGAATCTCCGGCATTGCCCGAATATGTACCCAATATTTTCAAAGCGTATTCTTCGCTTTCACTATCGATCTCAAATCGATCGTATTGTGCATATTTTATAACATTATCAAAATCTTGTAATTCGATTCGTAATTCATATGGCTCGTAGCTTGTCAATTGGTATAACTTTTCCAAGCCAATGAAAAATTCACCTTTTAAACGTCCAAAGCCAGAGCGATATTCGGACCATGAGCGATAAAAGTTAACGCTGCCATCAACGCGCCGCTGAAATAGTATCCAGCCATCGTCACATGTTACAGAAAATGGTTGTACATCGCCAGCAAGTGGCAGCTCGATTTTTAGTATGCCATTCGGTTGACCAACACAATTTGTTATCGGTTCGTTTAAGTCGACAGTTTGCGTTGCATTCTTGAAATTTGTGCTCAGATATGCTGTCAGCGGCTTAACATCTTCATAAAGTGTATGTAAACTAAAGTAAAACTAATTTAATTATTATTATTAAAAAATTATGCAATTCTTAAACGAACCTCTCGGATAAATGGTCAGCTTGTTCCGTGATTAAAGTGCAGTTTTTTTCTCGTCTAGAAAGTACATTTGTAAGTAAGAATTTAAAATGAAAAGGAATTAGTTCTCACCGCAGTTTAAGATTTTCGACTTTCAGTTTTGCAATTTCCAAACGAAATTCCGAGTTCTCCAATTCAAGTTTAATCGATTTTTCCTCAAAATTTACGCTTTCGTTGAATTCTTTCGAAAAAGCTTTCGTTGCGTGCATTAAAAATAGCACCAAAAATGCAACGACGTATTTCATGATTGAATTTAAAATTTGTCTGAGAGACAACTGCTCATCTATGCTGAAATATTCAAACTGATTTTTGGTTTAAATTTTAAGTCTTACAATATTTCTTATCATTTCAAGTGTGTAGCAATAAAAAACAAAAGGTCAGTTCTATGTTCATATCAGCACATTTAATAATTTGTCAAATAAAGTATTTCAATACTAGCACCAGCTAAGGCGATAATCATTCAAAAACACAAATTCAATTATATATTTTATTTACTTGAATTTTAAATTTATTTAGTTGTTTTTTTTATTTATTTATTTTTCAGAATAGCCCTGCTATTCCCTACAATGTGGCAAAAATGTCTCTAAACAAACAGAAAAAATCAATTGAAGTGGCTTTCATTATTCGAAACGATGATATCATGGGTCCATAGGCACAATGCGGTGCAACTAGAAATACCACAAATGAAGCTACACGTTAGAGGTAACAAGTAAAATGGTGTAGTACTCCGTTTCTATCTCTTTCTATCTGACATCTCCTAAAGGTCGGACAGATATATGAATTTTAGTAATTTATCTTTCAATATTAATTCAACTTTTTAGATGGAACTCTTAAATAGCACAAATAAAATACGAAAAACAAAAGTCTAGAGATTTACTGGAGATTTAAGTGACACTCCTGACAATTAGGTTCTTGCAACAGTGGAAAAATGCAAAAATGCAAGAAAAATATTGCATTACTAACAAATCAAATCTCATTAAAAAAAAAAAAAAAATCGTGCAATACTATGAGCGACTTAGACCCTTAACAGAAGACTGCTTTACAACAAATGTAAAAAATTATCAAGATTTTTTTTTTTTAAATGAACTGAAAGCATTTGTACATAAGAAACTTCAAAACACGCTTACCGCCAATATTAGATTACTTTGCAGATGGCGTAATAGCAGTACTGCTGATCGAGTAACAAGAAGAAGTAGGCATGATAGACCCCATAAATTATATACGTATAGTCCAGTTTTAGATCAACTTTGGAATAGTTAGGCTGTCGTTACTTCTGTCTGTTCGTGTTTTTGCACACTTCTTAAAAAAAAAAAATAATACATTTTTATATAACGAAAACTTAAAAAAAAACAATAAAAGCCAAGTTTATACTTGCCGCGTCGTAAATGTGTTAGCTACCAAAAACTGGCAAAGCAGTACTCTAGAAGTGGGGTAAAACAAAACGCGCAGAATTATAGGCGCTGATCCGCTAATGCTTGCATGTTATTACCAGTTGCGGCCAATAACTGCACCCGTAAGTCTCAACTATTTACAAGTGCAGTAGTATTGCGAAAAAACAAAGAAATTGGCACAAAGAAAATGACGTTCGTATTTGTTTGCAGTGGAAATGCACAGTTCTGCTGACGAAATCAAAAAGAATCGCACATTCTAGAATACAGTTATGAATTTTAATCGAGAAAAACAAAATTTAATTGAAACACTTGGGCTAATTTAAAACAGCTGAGGTGGTGCGACTGAGCCTAGATCAAACAAATTGCATGTGCATCCAAAAAGAAACTGATAACTAATTCAAGCAGTGCCACAGCAAGCAGTCGATCATGATAGAACTGGTCATTTGCTTGTGAAAGATCATTCATTTGTTCGCGTAGATAAGAGAGTTGTTTGTAAAATTTGATGAAACAACACGTAATCTTTGAAAATGCAAGAGTAAATCGGGAAAATTATTGCAAACTTGCTCTGAATTTAAGAAGAATACAAAAGACCTCCATTCTAAATAAAACATAAGTTCTGAGTGCAAGTATTAATATGGTTGGTTGGAAAAACAACATGGAATTCATCGATCGAAAAGAAGTAAAAAAATGGAGTGCGCTGATTATCAGTATGGTACGATGCGCAGAGGCCGAATTCCGTAAAACCTGGCAAAAGCCTAAAAGTGAAAGGATTTTAACTAAACCTTCATATTTCACATTACTTTTAAAAAATTCAAAATGGCAGATCCAAACTGGCCGCCATCTCTAAAAAAATTGAAAAGATTTTAACTTAACCTTGGGTAATTATATTTTTGGGGTCGCAGAGTTCATATTTCACATTACTGTTTAAAAATTCATAATTTCGAATTCAAAATGACCGTCATCATTTTCAAAATCCAATACAAATGAAAGGATTCCGAAAAAATCTTGAGAAAAAAAATTTTTATTCATTTTATTTCTTATATTAAATAAAATCACATATTACAGAGTCATAAGATAATATTTAAATAGCAGCTGACGATATCTTACCAATTTCTTTTTGGAGGGTCTGAAAGTAGATTAGAAATGAAAGGATCCGAGGATTCAAGTAATCAATTCATAATATCTGTCATTGTGTTATCCTAGAAGATTTTCGTGAAAAGATTACAATATTTTTTAATGTCTTTATTCCTCGACTCCTGGGCTTCTTCGGAAAGGTACCCGATCGGCAGTAGTGCCGTGGAAAACCATGTATAAGTACTTCATGTATTGAAGTCTGCATTTAATACCACGGATAGCTTTTGATTAATAATTTTGCAGTATTCAAGAAATATTCCTAAAAAAATTCACATCTACTGCGAAACCAGAAGATAAAAGATTCATTATGACGTGAACTCGGTTATGATAGAGGCAAGCTCAGCAAAAAACGGCGCTTATCAGCCGCGCGCTAAAAGATAAAAACTGCAGTGGCGGCTGGTGGCAGCTAACTTCGATTGAAATTGTTAAAAAGTACTTCCCATTTTTATAAAACAATAACGTAGACAGCGCATCTCGACCAGGCTCACAACTTTTTTCACTATTTATTGTGGTAATTGAATACGTGAAAAATCGTCATGAACGGATATGGCGAAATCGACCACTGTGAGATGTTCGTGAAGGACCTTGATGAATTTATAAAAAAAAAAAAAACGAACAACTTACCACTGAACAGATCTATTATGCAGACAATTATTATGGAGCTGTTTATCTCAGATATCGTTGGCTAGTGGTGATGAATACTAACTTGAAGGATACAAGTAGTACATCAAGATAAGAAATTGGAAAACAGTACTTATCTTAGAGCTGTGACCGATCCATTTAGGTCAATTTCTGATCGACTTGTGTGAATCAATCACTACCGAACCTGTGAGACTATCATTTTTGGCTCTGGTCTGACTCACTGACAAGGCTATCCTTGCAGAGAATAGAAAATTGATTTAAAAGTTCATCGAATATTTGGTTTATAATTTTTTTAGCTACCTAAGAGCCCTATAGTTTCCTATAACTTCAAAGCACATAAATAACAAAATTTAATAAAAGAAATATATTTTCAAGCAACACACAATAATACTAACAATATTTTTATTTAATTATTTTAATTCAGAATGTCTTATTGCTTAAGAATGGCGCGTACCAATATCGGCAAAGTCGGTCCCATATGCAGCTATGATGAAAAATTTGAATGAAAGTAAAACAATCTGAAAAATTTAACTCAATACTTACATCAATAAAGATAAAATCTTCGAGTAGTTGATCGTGCTTATAATATTTCGATTCAGGTTTTATAATGCCCATGACATGCATATCGACGCCTGAAAAATTTGAATGATATCGTGTAAATATTTTGCACAATGTAAAATGATGTTTGTGATCGGCATAAACTGAGAGATTGAGACTATTATAATAGAGATCAATTAATTGGCGATCGGTTCGTGTTAAGTCACGCTGATGTTTAATAAGTTCGTCCAAATCAAAGGAATGTGCATGTTTCACTTTCGGATCCATATCGGCATCGAGCAAACGTTCAAACATATTTCGGTATTTATCATCAAAGAACTCCGGTGCCGTGCACTTCTGTGCCCAATAGATGAATTTTTTATCGTCACTGAAAAAATGTTCAAAAAATTTATTAAAAAAAAAAAAAAAAATTAAATTTCAAACTCACTGTTTCTCAACTTTAAAGTCAACATAGAGACCAGGTATTTTGACGGCAGTTCTAGCGGCAGCAATTAATTTTCCCGGACCAAAGAAATGCAGCTTGAAACTGAAACGTCTAAAAGTATTCAATTTGAGTACACCCAAATCTAGAATGTGTCCATGCAACTCGCAGGGTATTGGCTCCACAACGAAATGCTTCAAATTCAGCGGCAATTTATCATCTAAACTCTTTTGTGACTTTAAATATTTATTGTAGACTTGCTGATGTAATTTATAAAGCTCTATATTTGCCCTAAGCTTTCTGATATACTTCAATGTCTCAAGTAATTGTTTCAAAACGATGGCATTCGGCAATTCTTCATTATTATTGACCAGCACATAGGTTTGTACAATTCTATAGAATTTAAGATCGTGTGCACGTATACGTGCCGAGTCCATGCTTTCATCCGTATCCGAAAAGCTAAAATTTATGCTAATATCTTCAAAGTTTTCCATTCCTTCTTCGGGTGCTAGTTTTTCTGGTTCAATATCAACTTCGGTTATGCTTTTGAACATTTCATATTGATAGATTATTTGCAATAGTTTATATTCTTCGGCGATTTCGTAAGGATCCTGTTCAATCATACTCAACAGCGTTGACATGCATAGTATAGGCATGACACCTTGGCCGCGCACATAAAAGAAGTCCTCATCACAATCGTTTACATCTACACGAAAAACACGCTTAAAGCTGTCACTGAAGCCAAGTATTACATCTAATTTTATTTGTGAACTTCCGAAAGGTTCCAGATTGACATTCGCATCACTTTTGAGCTTTGCAAAGCCTACCACAAGACGTTTATCCGTTGGCGGTGTTTCAAAATATTCTTCAATTCTTAAACGAAGTTCATATTTTGTGATATTATAGACGCGTAATTTGCTTTGACATAATTCATACCAGGGCTACAAAAAAAAAAAAAAAACAATATTTTTTGAAAAATTCTTAAATTTTAAGGTTTTTAAATTGATTGAAAAATTTGTATTTTTCTCTGTGGTTGGCACTTCTACATAATTTCCTAATACGCTACACAATTCTGCTTTCCAGATGACAGCAACGCACTGGGGCCAGGAGTCTCCAAATGTGGCAAAAATATGAAACAATTATTTAATTTCAATAACACTTCGTAGACGGTTGTTTTTCGGGTCTCTGATCACGATTATTAAGTCAATTTTTCAAAATTCAAAATGGCGAATCTAAATTCTTTTTTTTTTTTTAAATATTAATAGATTTTTATGAAACTTCGTATATGGGAGTTTTTGGGGTCCACGATTGCGAATATGAAGTCAAATCTCCAAAATACAAAATAGCGTATCCAAAATGGCGATGGGATTTTTCCAAAAAAAAAAATTAGTGGTTTTTATTAAATTTTGTATGCGGGGGTTTTTGGGGTGTTTTGATTTAATTATTCAATTTTTTTAATACACGTTTAAGTAGTTTAAGTCAGGTTGTATACTCATAGCAATTGTTTTAGTGGAATTTTTAATTTACCTGCATTGTTTACTTTCAAATGTACCAGTTTTGGGGCTAATCCGTTGGACGGTTTTAACGTAAAGTGCGGATATATTTTAAATAAATAGATAGATAGAAGATAGAGAGAGATTAATATTTTATATAATAGTTTGAAAATAATCGGAAGTATGTATGGGGGTTATAGCTAAATATGGGCGTGGACCTTTGATTTTGACATTGGATGATATTAGAAGAGTTTTTAACCCATTTGTAGTGAATATATTCATACATAATATCTTTTATATAAAAATTCGAAAATGGGAGGTAAGTTTGTATGGGGGCTACATCAGAAATGGGCGTGACACCTTTATTTTTGAACTTAGCTTAGTCGTTGGCGAGAAAGTTTAAGCTCCAAATTTCGATCTTTATAATTTCATAGAAATATACAGACGAAAAGATAGTCGGACATGGTTTGATTGATTCATCTCGTCGAGCTAATCAAGAATATATATGTAGCTGTTCTCCTTAAATGCGTTAAAAACTTTCAGACTTTGAACCCATCGCTTTAAAATTTAAAAATCTAGTCAGCTGTAATGTATTTTGAATATTTGAATCTAAATCCATGTCCAGAGATTCAAAACTAATTCGATTTTTTCAGTTATTTGAGGATATACTGAAAACGCGAAACAAATATTTGGATTCAGCGGACCCGAAATGACTACCCAGGTCCGCATAAAGTTGAGGTTAGAATAAAAACGTGAATCAACTTTGGAATTCTGATTTAAGATTCAACTGATTTCAGCGACCCATAATACATTAGAAGTGACTACCCTGACTATCTTAAACTTATCATTTTTAACGAAGACCAGTGACCCCAAAAAACATCTTATACGAAGTTTTTTTAAAATAAATAAAATTATTAATTATTTTGAGACAAATATTGCGCCAGTTACTAAATGCTCAGACCTCGCAGCCGCATTGAATGTAACATTTTTGAGCAAAATTTAAAAGGTAGCATAAATGCCTCCCAAGAGTATATACTAATCTCAGCAACAAAATGACCTCATAGTTATTTCACTATCATGCTTAATGGAGGTGAATGACTAATTAGAAGAAAATTAATGTACTAAGATTTTTGTAAAAATTATAAGTTTCTTATACGTAGCTTCATGTCAGCATAACATTAAGTTTAAGATTTAAATCACTTTCTCTTCGAAGGAAAACGATGAAAAAGTAATGATTCATAATAATTCAAAAGTTACAAAAATTTTCCACAAACCACATGGCTATGATTTATATTTGGTTGTTCAATAAGTAATGTCGTATCTGCGATTGAATTTTGACGCTTTATGTAACATACTTAGAATTATCCGATTTAAGTCAAATATGCACCGTTTTGTTCGCAAACTGGTTGCCATTTAGAAGCCAATTACATTATGCCCCTCCTTTTAAAACCCCCTCCCTATTTGCAAAAAACTCAGAAAAAACACGAATTAACGGAAAAAAAATATTTTGGATCGCTTAAATGCTTGTGATACGCTGCTGAAACGGAACGAACTCGACCCATTTTTAAAGCGGATGGTGACTGGAGATGAAAAAGTGGATCCCTTACGATAACGTCCAGCAAAGAAGGTTGTGCTTGAAGCGCGGCGAGCCGACCCAAACCATCGCCAAGCCCAGATTGACGGCCAGGAAGGTTTTGCTTTGTGTGTGGTGGGATTGGAAAGGAATCATCCACTATAAGCTGCCCAACTATGGCCAGACGCTTAATTCGATCATCTATTGCGGGCAACTCGACCGTTTGAAGCAGTCGATTGACCAGAAGCGGCCAGAATTGGCCAACAGGAAGTGTGTAGTGTTCCACCAGGACAACGCTCGGCCTCATCCATCCTTAATGACCCGCAAGAATCTACGAGAGCTCGGATGGGATGTTCTATCGCACTCACCGTATAGTCTGGACCTGGCACCA
The DNA here is from genome assembly GCA_018903435.1 of Leucophenga varia. Taxonomy (NCBI): domain Eukaryota; kingdom Metazoa; phylum Arthropoda; class Insecta; order Diptera; family Drosophilidae; genus Leucophenga; species Leucophenga varia. The sequence continues at coordinate 4,613 of JAEIFJ010002064.1, read as the reverse complement.
AGTGATTACCACCTATTCCGGGCCATGCAAAACGCTCTTGGCGGTACTACGTTGGCCTCAAAAGGCTTGCGAAAACTGGTTGTCTGAGTTTTTTTGCAAATAGGGGAGGGGGTTTTATAAGGTTGCGAACAAAACGGTGCATATTTGACTTAAATCGGATAATTCAAAGTATGTTATATAAGCGTCAAAATTCGATCACACGAACAATTAAATATTCAATTAATTTATTTACAACTTATCTACGTATGTCAAAGTAAACTTAGGAAGTCTACTCTCTTTAGTCTATTTCAGTTATCAAATTTGTTCAAATTTTGTCACTTTTAAGGGTATCCTGGCCCACTGATTTAGCCTAGGCCCAAAGATTTTATTATTTATTTATTTATTTGATAATAACTACATTAGAAAGAACAGTTGCTTAAACAATTTGATAATATAGACTAAAATTAACCTAAATAGTTTTAATACAAATATGGTAATATGATATAAAAAAAATAAAACTAATTTACAACAAGCTAAATTAAGCATTAAGAACAGAGCTTTTTCTATAATTTAATGAAGAATTAAAGATCAGAAAATTTTTATAGATAGAGCAGAGAGAACGAAGTGAGTGATGGAAGGCATAGTTACGTGTAAAGCGACAGAGAACATTAAGAGATAATTGCTGAAGCAAGAAGGGGAGAATCGACTTCACCACATATAATCTTATGAAGTAGAACGACCGAGAGCATACGCCGCCGTGAAACTAGGGTCGGAAGATCAATAAGTTTCAAACGATCAGTATATGGCTGGAGATGAACATCTGTTGACCAATTAAGGTTTCTAAGAGCAAAGAGGAGAAATTGTGGATTCAAAATAGATGAATAATGAATAAGTTAAGTGATATAAGGATCATCAAACTCTTAAGACCAACATTTTATAAAACCAAGAACTTCTTTTGCTTTATTTACCATTACATTAATATGTGTATGGGCTAAATAGTTTAATTTAGGGTCCATTAGAACACCCAAAACACAAAAACTAAACTCCCTAACAAGTATGTGTTTGTTTAGGAGGTAAGATGCTAAATCGGTTTTCTGTAATGAAATGTCATACATTTGCACTTTGAAATGTTTAGACTGAGAAAGTTTGCAACACACCATGAATGCAATGAGCTTAAGTCTGCCTGAAGTAGACTATGCTGTAATGCATAAAAATAAGATAAGCACAACTTGACGTCATCAGCCTGCATAAATATATCTGCAGGTTTAATCGCTAATGGGAGATCATATATGTAAATTACAAAAATTAATGGTCCAAGACGACTACCCTGGGGAACACCAGACAAAACATCTATAGTTTTTGAGAAATTACTATTGAAGAGCACTCTTTGTGTTCTACCAATTAAATAGGATTCTAACCAGTTGATCAGAATATCAGGAAAACCTAAAGAGGTTAGTTAAAAAATAAGGTGTTTATGACAAACACTGACGATATTATTAACAGTTATTAACAGACGATTAATTAGTGTAAGTTGATTGAAAAAAAGTAGCAAACAAGTCGAATATTTGACTATCACAGGATGCCACTCTTTCATCAAGAAACATATTTTAAAACCAACTGTATCTGTTGTGCTTACCCGAATACTTAGATAAATATTATCTCGGCTAAATTGAATTTTCTGTGGCAAATTTACGACTGTAACATTCAGCGTCTGACTGCGACCAGCAATAACATCCAAACGAAATGTTGCAGTCGCTTCATAGGAACGTCTTAAATATGGCAAATGCAGCAGGCACTGACGCTGTTCACCGGGCTCAAGTGAAGCTGCCTTCTCATAGAAGAATATCGAATGTTTCGGAAAACATTTCTCCGATGAGACACTCGATTCGGAACAACTTGATTCTAATTTTAATTTTCCAATTATTTCACTTATTGTGCGACGTATAAAACTAGAAGAATGCTCTAAATTCTCTGGAAGCGGCTCATCTAAATGCACCACATAACGATTATGCTCCAAATCAAGATTATTAATGATCTCATCTAGAATATCCAATATATCATTTCTAGTTTCCGTTTGCTCTTGATATTTACAGCGATATTTGCGATAACGTAAAAGTCATATTCATTTCGCTATCATCTTCACCCAATTGATAATCGACCATATTTATTATTTCCGATAGAAGATCTGCTATAAAATCACGTGAATTATCAAATTGTCCTATAAAGTATTGTGCTTCGTTTAAACGTTTCCATTTAAAATCGGCCTTCATGCAGCCCACATTTGCAATTTCAACAATGCTATTGAACTCACGACCCGGCGAGAAGAGTATTAGCTCTGGTATTGGTATAATTACATCTGGTACGAGCACGTTTACTTTTAACTTTAATGGACGCTATGCGGGAAACTATGTGAAGATATACATTATTTTTTTTATTAACGTTGTAAACCCACCAGCGTTCTTCCGTAAACTACAATATTGATAAGACCCTCTAAAGCCTTGCAGTAAATATCACGTAATGGTGCCTTTTATTGAGTATAACAAATATTTCCTTGCGACTATTTGGTCCATTCGAATATAAATATCTTTGACGAAATTTGTTCGAAGAGTTCTTCATCATTCGAATGGACCAGTTACTTGAAGATAGATATTTTCAACAAGGTATACTATGCGGTTTTATTAGTTCACATAATTCTGAAAATTATATAATTAGTTTCTACAGTTTGAATAAAGTTTAACTTACCAATAAAAGGTCTATTTTGATTGCAAGTTGTACGATTGTAGTTAAAATGTAGCACTCTTCGTTGGCAAACTAGATTCGAGTGCATAAAAGTGCCCGTCATAACGACACGCATCGTATAAAACCTTGGGCTGCGCATATTTTGATCGATAATTTCAATACGAAATTCAGTCTGACAGATACATTCTTCATAGCCGCTTGCAACAATGCTTAAAATAATCAAGGGACTCGGGTTCAAGCGTAAGACTCTTGGGAAATATATCCAAAACGTGCTGTTACTGTTGTTGTGCTGCATATAGATGGTCTGGTCCCCGGTGCTGCGTTTAGTGGTGTTATGTCGTCTTCAGACGTGTTATAGCCAAACGATAGGCACGTCGGCCCAGATTGGAAACCTTTACAATTTGATTATAATTATAAATGTTTGCATAAATGATCTTTTTGCATTCTGTTAGAATTATGCCAGCATCGAAACCTTCTTTTATATTTGGTTCAAAGAATATTGGTACACCTTCGCATAAGAAACTTATTGGTATTTCCTTTGGAACAAAATTGTCATCTTTGAGTTACATAAGTAGCGGTGTTATCGCTGACTTACCATAACATGATTAAATTGTAGATCAATATAAAGTGTATTCGTATAGACATCTGGATCGTAAAATTTCATTATTAAAGTTGTATACATGCTCTGTCCAGTCGCAGCTAAGATACCGCCACGTGTTGTTAAATTGATCCGTATCATCTGCCTTTATTTAATTAATTTAATTGTTAAATAAAATCAAAAATAAATGTTGAAGTGAATTGACTTACCAGATGCATTAGCAAAATTGTATTTGTTGGCGTGCATTATCTATGTAAATATGAATTCGACTCTCTTTAAAACTTGAATACGCTGACGTAGCGTATTTCGGGAAAAATTCTTATCTGCGTTGGTAGCACATTAGCAACAATGTGAAATGGATAGGAGCGACTGGATCCAACTATTTTAACGCTAAAATGAATGTAAGAATTTTGACTTAATATTGTACAGCCAAACCTCTAAGAAAGAACCATAACCAAGAAGAGCTTGACAATGCGTCAGAACCAAAGTCGCAACCAAGACAAGCAAGTGTTCAAAGTGAAAGTACAGGTTCACATAGTAAGTTTGCACGTTCTATCTGTGACCCATAATACAGAGTTTGAATATGAAGGAACGAGCACAGAGTAGCCCAGTTTATGCTAGGGCTAATTGACTAAGGTCTGCACTCACTCTTCCTCTTTGATAAGCTTGACTAGGTTAAAACAGTGATTTTGATAAAGTTCTTAGATCAATTTATCTTGGCAGAGGCTACACTCTTTTCTGTGTGGACAAACCCATTTTAATAAAATGTAGCCTTGCTGGATTGTGACCAGTGATCAGCTCAATGAGTAACTCAAGTTCAGAATGGGGGTTTAATGGTCTTACCAACTGCTATGCCATTATTTAAAGCACATTCTAATTAGAAAGTTGGCCGTTGCTCAGCTAAGTCCACAAAAAGGATTCAGGTTCAAACATGAGGCTTGAAGAGCGAATGCATGAAAACACTGTAGACCAAACCTAGAGAAAAAGTTCCAGAGTTCAGTGCTTTAATAGCTACTTGACTATCCAAGAAAATTATAAAATTTACCCCGTAGATTATAGTCTGAGAAGACGACGAAAGTAGACTTCTTCGACAATAGTCCAAAATAGAGATTAATCACAATTTTTGATTACCTAATTTGCAAAAGATCCACAACCAAAATTTCTTAAATACAAGAAAAACGTTAACATTGATTGAACCTGTTGTGGGTACCTGTCACACATCATTTGACGTAGATATATCTTCGTGTTACGCCATTTGTATATAATTTTATCTTAAAATACTAAACGAATTAAAAAT
>JAEIFJ010002063.1:0-129688 GCA_018903435.1 Leucophenga varia | reverse complement strand
GTCATAAAGAAGGCAAATGATTTTTGACCACATCGATTTGTCGACAGATATTTTCTTACTCAACAATTATTAAATATATTTTTGTAAAAATATAAATAGATTTCGCATATCCTGAAAAACGAAATAAACGCGAGGAGTATACAGTGGAGCGAGTACTAGGCCGCCGCATATATCGCATTTAGCTGCAATATCTCATAAAATGGAAATATTTTCCAACAAAGAGAACTCATGGGAGCCAGTCGCCAATTTGGTGTTGGCAACTGGTCGAGGAGTTCGACTAGCAATATTCTGAAATGGCAAGGAGGGCTACGAGATTATCGCAAAAACGCCGATTGCAAAGATGTAGATTTCCGGTGATAATGACGATTCTAGCTTCCAAAAGAGGCTTTAGACGGTAAAAAATGGTGACGAAAACAAAAAAAAAAAAAAATAATAATTAAAACGAATTAAAAGCAAAGGAAATGCATTGACTTAAAATAAATCGTTTTAAATTGTTGTAATTATTATTGAGATTTAAAAATGAGTTTACGTCAGCAAACTTTATTATGTTTCCACTGACATTATCGTTCGCGTTAGCATTACCTTGATGCTATCGAAAGCAACATACTCTAGATTTTGAGCAAAACATATCATCAGAAAGATTCGATGCCCTATCTCTTTTAGTTTTTGAACTACAGTCGATGTGCATAAAACCTACAAAATCTCATTTCATCTCATCCAATTGCACCAACATTTTTTCACGTATTTGTTTGATCAAAATCTAGAGGAGATAGAAAAATTAAACATTCTAGAGAAATGTGGACAACCGTACTACTATTTTCGTGAGCACATCTGTACAAATGCATATCTATGTAAATCTTTTTACCTGACTGACTTATTCATTCATTCATCTATTCATTCACGGGCCAAACGGCTACAGAGAGGAAGCTACAATTTTTACAGTAGATTCGTTTCATGGTCAAAGTGAAGCACTATCAAGGAAACCGGAAAAGCCATATCTTTTGGGTCTGTAATACTTAGTGACTTCATAGGAGTATTTGAAAGGCAGTTAAAATATATTTTAGACGATTCAAACGATTCCAAAATTTGGACCTGGGCCCAATGGGGGGACCAAATATAAGTTATTTTTACCTTTTTATACCCGTTGCACATAGTGAAAACGGGTATATTCAATTTGTCCGAAAGTTTGCAACGCATTAAAGAAGTCATCGGAGACCCCATAAATTATATATATTTTTGATCAGCTCGATGAGACGAATCGATCTAGCCATATCCGTCTGTCTCGGTTGCGATGCGTTTTAGTCGGAAAGAGTTTAAAAATATTAACCTGAAATTTGAAACTTAAGCATTTTGTGCTCCTAGTTAGTTTGTATGTTGAACCAAGGTGCCACACCCATTTTTTAGATATGGCTCCCATACAAACGTACCACTTTTTTTCGATTTATCTATGAAAAATAGTTAAAATTTATGAATATATTTACCCTTCTAATGGCATTCAATAAAAAAGGTGCCACGCCCATTTTTTTGATATTGCCCCGATTCAAACCTAGCGCCCATTTTTCACGTTTTGTATGAAAATAGTTCCTATTTATGGATATATTCACTCCAAACTTGGTAAAATCACTTCTACTGTTCTCCTATTTCCATTTTTCTATTTTCCATTTTAATTTTTAAAGAAAATGACTAAAGTTTCGTGTGGCGTGTATTTGAGCTTGGGAGCAAATAAAGTTAACGTTTTTGCTTTTTTTTTTTTTTTTTTCAAAAAAAGTTTATTTTACTTTTTAAATTTTAAATTTTACTTTGTTATTTTGTCTAAACCAAATTTTATCTATTTGTGAACTAAATATATTCTTAATAAGATGTGAGTCGATGTTGCCGCTCGGCGTTTGTCCGCTCAGCGTATAATAAATTAACAAATTTACAATGCTAAACATTGGACCCGTTTTAACCATCTTCTAATGTGCCTAGTATCAAATGTCTACGTCATTTCAAAGATATGATTTTAACTTAAAATTTTGTCCGGGGACCTAATGGGGCCTTAAAGCCAAAAACTCATATCTTTGGAATGAATAAGCGTTGAGTTGGAATCCATTGATGGACCAAAAATAGATTATTTGACCAAACTTTGTTTTTTTTTTTTTTGATTTCAGGTGAGCACTAAGACATGATGTGGTAAATTTTTGACCCGTGGCTTAATGGAGGCCTTAAAACTGTTAAAAGTTGTTAAAAAACCAGCTTTAATGATTCTCTACTCAATTATATGTTTGTAGCGTACAAATTTTTGCTTTCAATCTTTAGCCGTTTGGATTCTAGGCTGACCGTCTGAAAGATGAAAGAGATCTATATATATATATATATATATATATATATATATACATATATATTTTTTGTAGCGTCAAATTCAAAAACTTTTGATAAAAATAGGCAAAATTGGACTGAATCAAAAACAACTTGACTAACAGTTTCAGGATATAAAATTATTCATACAAACCAAATTTCAGTTAAATTACTTAAAAACCCAAACAATAAAGATCGACTATTTAGCAGATATACGAGTATGAAAGAATGATCCAGTCCGAACCAAATTGGTAAAATCGTTAAAGAAACCAAAAAATATGTTTACAAACCGAATTTCATTTGAATACGTTCGGTTATAGACAGCTATATGAAAGAGTGGGCCAAATCAAGCAAAATTTAGTAGGTCATCCTGGGGACGCCAAATATTCACCTAAACCAAATTTGGAGTAAATAATTTAAGAATTGTAATTTAAGCCAAAACACTTACCTTTCGGAATTTGAATGGCTTGAACTGGAGCTCTTTCTTCAATGTTTGTCGGATACTAGATCGAAAATTTAAAATTCTTTAGGGACAACGTTCGAAATTGGTTACACATCGAGTGCCGAACCCTGCATACTCTGCATTTTCGAATATTCGTGCGTAATAAAGTGTCTAAACATTTTCTCAGATTGAGATGGTAGTTTTGTAACATTATTATACCAACCTATTTATATTCATTGTTGTAAGAAACTTTTTCAGAAACAAAATAAGTAAATCTTAATACAACCCCATTGCATACGCTTTTTAATTTTGCATTTTCACTGACTTTTGCTTTAGCGTTAACCTGTTGCTATCGTACGCAATGCCTACTGTAGACGTAAACATTTTATACCCTGCACTTAAAGGGTAAAGGGGTATATTAAGTTTGTGAGAATGTATGTAAGAGAAAGAAGGAGGATAGATAGACCCTATAAAGTAGATATATTCTTGATCAGCATTGGAAGGGGAGTCGAACTAGCTATGTCTGTCGGTCCGCCTGTCCTGCTGTCTGCCGTATGAGAGAGATTATCTCGGAGTCTTTAAGATATAGGGCCACCATAGTTGAAACTATACTCGACTTCAGCGTTCTAAATTTCTGGGAGTTATGTAATATTGGATACGATTGAAGGAGGCGTTGCTTTCGATAGCAACAGGTTAACGCGAACGCAAAAGCCAGTGAAAATGAGCTATAAATGTCATATAGTCATGAAAAATAGTTTCGATAAATTTATTTTGATCAGTTTGAAGGATTTACTAATGTTATTGTTTTTTTTTTTTTTTTCATGTTTCTGGAAAGCCACCAAATACCTCAAAAGGCCAACCACGAGGAAAGTTCCCATTCGGAGCTCAAATGGCTCGTGGTGCAGATCAAGCGTGGAGATGGCTAAGGAGTTCATGTCGCATCTGGCAAACACTTTCACCCCCTTCAGTACATGCAGCGCTGAAGAAGCTGACGCCACCCAAGCTTTAGTGGAATCTCCATGCCAAATGGCCCTCCCCATCATCAGAGGCACGCCAGAAGATGTGCAACATGAAATTGACACACTAAAAACTACAAAAGTCCCGGCTATGACGGAATTGATGCTTTCACTATAAAGTATCTCCCGTCCAGAGTAGTCCTGTTGCTGGCTAATATCTTCAATAGGATCCTTGACCTAAGCCACTTTATGATCCCTAAGCCACTGATTAAGATCCCTAAGCCTGGGAAACCGGAACATGAAGTTGCCTCCTACCGGCCAATCAGTCTGCTGTCGATACTCTCCAAATTATTTGAGAGAATACTTTTGGCTAGAATGTTACCGTTACTTGAAGAAGGCAATCTGATTCCAGACCATCAATTTGGATTCCGGCGACATCACGGTACACCTGAGCAATGCCACCGCGTTGTTCAAAAGATCCTCTGCTCTATTGAGGATAAGAAGTACTCCTCCGCGGTATTTTTGGATGTGAAACAGGCCTTCGATCGGGTGTGGCATGCTGGACTACTTTACAAAAATCAAACTCTTGCTTCCGGCTCCATATTACCTTATACTCAAATCATATCTTCTGGACAGATGCTTCTATGTCCGATGTGAAAGCTCCAACTCAAGGATAGAACGTGTAAGGTCTGGCGTTCCACAGGGCAGCGTGCTTGGGCCTATCCTATATACCCTCTTCACTGCGGATCTACATGTACTTCAACATGAGCAGCTCCTTGTGCCTTCTATGCTGATGACACAGCCTTCATCGCCTCAGCAGCGGACTGCCGGAGGCCTCGGAGTCTGAAATGAAATTTGGAAATTCGAACCCGCTACATCTCCAGATTGAGGAAATGAATTAAACTGGTGAAACCATTGTCCTTGTTTAATTTTGTAAATTAATTGTAAATATTTTTTTAATTCATTTCGTTTATGAAATGAACCTGTGATGTTCCCCTCATGTGATGTATTATTTAGTTAAAAAATTTTGCTAATTGTCTTAAAAGACAGATTGTAAATAATCATAAAGTTTAAAAAAAATAAAAAATAAAAAAATGTTACAATTTTGTGTTATTAAGAAAAATTGCAGAACATACATATCACACAGAAGCAACAACAACACAGAAGCATCAAAAGATTATTCATTGATTTGTTTTTGCATACTCGTATGTGCAAATAACAAAACAAATCAATTAATAAATTTGTAATTTGTTGTTCATGCTATTCAAATTTAATTGCTCATAGCTACTCTAGACTTTTATTCACTTAACTTCACACTGGCTACCTTTTCATTGTTCTAAAAGATAAATTACTGCCTTGAGTTGACTGCGTACAATTTTGCGCAACTCAAAATGCGTTAAACTGATGAATTTACGAGAACGTGTCTTGTAAACAACAGCAACAGCAAATTGCAACTCCGTTAATTGTAAAATATTAGCAACACTTGAGGCCGTGAACAAACGACGCAAATAAGAGTGTGAAATTGAAATTGAAAACATAAGAAAAATGTATCTACTTGTATGTCTGCATATTGTATAATGAAGTTGATATGCCATGCGATAGGCGATAGGCGATAGGCAATGAGATACATTTACCCTTTACACTGCAGATTGTTCTGTCATGAATTAAGTGTGTGTGTGTGTGTGTGTGTGTGTGTGTGTGTGTGTGTGTGTGTGTGTGTGTGTGTGTGTGTGTGTGTGTGTGTGTGTGTGCGCAGCAATATATTTTATGTTTATAATTAATTTATATACTCTCGTAATACGCGCGCCGTCTGATGAAATACAACAATATCTGCGAACAGTGAACATACAATTAGCTCATAAATGCATTTGTATCTTCAGTTGTCTTGTTGCCCACTTCTTGTGTAACATGATGACCCGAACCGAACCGAACCGATCCAAACCCGACTACTGCTTCTAGGCAAAAATTCATAAAAAAGTTTTTCAATATCAAATAAGAAAATTCTCGAGATATACACTTCAGAAACGGTTATTGTGCGTGTAATAAGTTTGTGAAATACAAAAGAGTACATCATACGATACCTGGCATTGCTTAGTCGTTGGCTTGGTTGATCGTTCGCTCCTCCATTTAGCACCAAGGAAAAATGAAATGCTGCCTAATAGAATAACTGAAGGAATAGATACACGCATACATATGTACGAGTATAACAGAAGTTTGCTTAAGTAGTGAGTTTATCGTTGGCGGTTTCTTGCTGTTTAAATGTCTATAATTAAATAAAATAAAATTAAAAATGCTAATAAGCTCAGCAATTGGAGTATCTTAACATCGTCTTGATATCGGCCTCTGTGTTAGATGATATACTTTACGCAATTTTCATCACTTCTAAACGCGCTGGCGTGTTTCGGCATTATATATCATTAAAATTAATGCACAAGTAGCGTGTTGAAATCTTTGTTCACAAAACTTAAGAATAGCTAGCATCTTGCATGCATATTAACATAAGTTAAAGTGGGCTTCATTAATATTTTCAAAAGCAAAAATATATATGTATTTTGTATCTGTAGTTCAACACATTCGGTATTTCTTTCTATACAATTTGTTTTGTTTCTTTGTTTAACAAATTGTTAGAGGCAATGTGAAATTATATTGAGCTGTGATATTCAGCATCGCTTTAACTCTCTTTCTATTTATCTTCTTCTCTCATTCTGTCTCTCTCTCTCTCTGTCCATGTAGCTATTAAGCATTAAGCTACTAAGCAAAGAGAGGCGATTCTTTTTGTCTTTTAATAAAACTGGCATTTGGTACCAAATATGTTGAGAGCGAAAGATCGCTTAGCTTCACCTTTGCAGGTTCTTGCAAAACAATGTTTTCTGGCCAGAGAAACAAAAACCAAACTCTACAAGACGCTGATGTATGGCTTAGAAGCATGAGTAATGCCAGAAACGGATTAATCGGCGTTGGGCGTGTTTGAGAGGAAGATACTTCGGAGAATCTTTGGCCCAGTTAGAGTGGGAAATGACATCCGTATACGCACGAACAATACGAGCTGCACGAGCTATAGGAGTGAATGCCGACATCGACATAGTCAGAAACATCCAATACAGAAGTCTGTTCTGGGCTGTTCACCTATGTCGGATGGATATAGAGGCTCCGGCAAGCAAGTTTATAAGCACGAAGTGAATCAAATCGAATCCGAATAAATTAACTTAATGTTAGTGGAATCTAATTGATTCGTTTTCCGCTCAAAATAAAAAAGTTGAACATTTTTTACGAAAAAAACTACATAAATTGAATTTTCGTACAATGTACAAAAGTTGAGTTCATGTAGTAAAAATTTCATAACACAATCTTTTATAAAAACAACATCATAAGAAACATTGCCAACATATAACGAAATCACTTTTGACAGGTAAATTTTTTTTTGCGAATTGTTCGATTATTTTTCTACATTGTACGAAAAGATTTTTATAATTGAACGAAATAATTCAGTGCGAATTGAAACGAAATTTTACGAAAAACAAGGAAAAACGTTAACTTCGGTGGAACTGAAGCTGAAATACCCGTTACATGGGCGTGGCGTCTTGGTTTGGACCCCGGATGACAAAAGAAATGTTTTTACCCAATTGGGAGCGAGAACATTCATAAATAATTACTATTTAAAATTAAAATCGAAAAAAATCGATAAGTTTGTATGGGGGCTATACCTAAAAATGGGCGTGGCACACTTATTTTCGAACTTAACCTAGTCGTTGCTCAGAAAAGCTTAAGTTTAAAATTTCAGCAAAATATCTTTATATCTTCATCGAATAAATCGCATAACAAACAAACAGACGGACAGACAGACGGACATGGCTAGATCGATTCGTCTCATCGAGCTGATCAAGAATATATATACTTTGGGGGGTCTCCGATGCCTCATTCAATGCGTTACAAACTTTTGGACAAACTGAATATACCCGTTTACACTATGTGTAACGAGTATAAAAAGGGAAGTGAGATATTTGACAACCTTATACCATCAGGCATGTGTGAAAGAAGGTTTTCCGTAAAGTACATGGCTATATAGAGTATTTTCTGAACACAAGTCGAAAAGTTGTCTACAGTGCGAACTCCTGTAATCGCAGCCGATCTAGGAGTAAAAGTGTCTCAGCCACGTTTGGCTTAAAGAAAAGCAAAAGTATAGAAGTAATCCTGCAGCAGCCAACGAAAATAAAAACTCATTCTCGACATCCATTCGAATGAAAAGTCTACAGCTTTTGAGCTATCTAGGTTATTTACAATTAATATGATCAAATGCTTCAGTGAAGAGGCTCGTAAAAATTCGAATAGTTGCCAATAGATTCTTTGGTACAATTTGTGAAAGAAACAAATATGTGAAAAAAGATTTGTAGTTGTTGACCTATTTTAGGAAGCAAGCGAGTTTCTACCACCAATTAATAAATTTTGTGTCGATTTTAAGTGCGTTGCCATGCACTACAACGTCTTTCAAGGGGTACACTTCTCAGAATCAAAAAGCTGGAGGCGGATAGGAGTGTTATGGCTTTTCGATACAAAAATTTTGTTGATGAAAACCGTGACATGATTGAAAAAAAAAACAATAAAACACGTCAACTTCGATGGAACCGAAGCTGAAATACCCGTTACACAACACTTTTAATAGTTTATATGTTCACCAGGTGCTTAGATTAAATTTCACGATGATTTTGGTCAAATTTGTATGGAGGCTATATGTTATATTAGCCCGATCCTTACCATATCGATAGTGTTCACTAAGGTGGACATTCGAATTGATTTTACCAAATTTAATTGAATTCATTCAGAAATAATAAATTTTTCATACAAAAAATCGAAAAAAGTGGTAAATTTGTATAGGGGCTATATCTAAAAATTGGTGTGGCACCTTGGTTCTGATATACAATCTAACTAGGAGCACAAACGCTTAAAAACTTTCCGAGTAAAACGCATCGCAACAGACAGACAGACGGACAGACAGACGGACATGGCTAAATTGATTCGCCTCATCGAGCTGATCAAAAATATATATACTTTATGGGGTCTCCGATGATTTCTTTAATGCGTTGCAAACTTTCGGACAAACTGAATATACCCGTTTACACTATGTGTAACGGGTATAAAAAGTAAAAATAATTATAGGGGAGTTTTTTGGGGGTTGGGATTTTCATGCATTAGTATTTGACAGATCACGCGGGATTCAGACAAGGTGTCAAAGAGAAAGATGCTCAGTATACTTTGACATTTCATCATGAAAGACTTTCTAACGAGCAACCCTTGCAAATCATGAATAATTTTATTACCAAAATCAGTGTTCGGTTCGAAATGTGAAAATCCGCTTTTTTATCGACAAATTTTGTTCAGCGATGAGGCTCATTTCTGGTTGAATGGCTACGTAAATAAGCAAAATTGCCGCATTTGGAGTGAAGAGCAACCAGAAGCCGTTCAAGAACTGCCCATGCATCCCGAAAAATGCACTATTTGGTGTGGTTTGTACGCTGGTGGAATCATTGGACCGTATTTTTTCAAAGATGCTGTTGGACGCAACGTTACGGTGAATGGCGATCGCTATCGTTCGATGCTAACAAACTTTTTGTTGCCAAAAATGGAAGAACTGAACTTGGTTGACATGTGGTTTCAACAAGATGGCGCTACATGCCACACAGCTCGCGATTCTATGGCCATTTTGAGGGAAAACTTCGGAGAACAATTCATCTCAAGAAATGGACCGGTAAGTTGGTCACCAAGATCATGCGATTTGACGCCTTTAGACTATTTTTGTGGGGCTACGTCAAGTCTAAAGTCTACAGAAATAAACCAGCAACTATTCCAGCTTTGGAAGACAACATTTCCGAAGAAATTCGGGCTATTCCGGCCGAAATGCCCGAAAAAGTTGCCCAAAATTGGACTTTCCGAATGGACCACCTAAGACGCAGCCGCGGTCAACATTTAAATGAAATTATCTTCAAAAAGTAAATGTCATGGACCAATCTAACGTTTCAAATAAAGAACCGATGAGATTTTGCAAATTTTATGCGTTTTTTTTTTTTTTAAAAAGTTCTCTTAAAAAATCACCCGTTATTTGGTCCCCCATTGGGCCCAGGTCCAAATTTTGGAATCGCTTGAATATGTCTAAAATATATTTTTACTGCCTTTCAAATACTCCTATTAAGTCACTAGGTATTACAGACCCAAAGACATGGCTTTTCCGGTTTCCCCCGATAGTGTTCAATTTTACCATGAAACGAATCTACTGCACATTGGGCTCAATTGCCGTTTTTTTGGCATAAAGTCGAAAAATTCATTGAAAAGAAAATCATTTCTAATGTTACAGATTTGTAGTAGATAGTCTATATATAAAGAATCGATAAAAAATATAGATTTTTTAAAGCCCTAACATTTTTTTCGACTTTCAAAGTCTGCTGTTCAGTGAGCGGTCTATTTTTATGAAATTGGCGGGAAATTTTTGTTCACTTTGTGTGCGTCTAACTTTTTAACCGTTGGACTAAAAGTAAATATTTTAAATGGAAATTGAAGGCCAGGGTATGTAGAATAGCAAAACCAAACTTGTGTTCTTATTAATCATTGTTTTAATGTTATAAATTTGTGTTATTTGTGTGTCCAATAGCAGAAATAACTAAACCAAAGTGTTCGTCTTTTGTAGACTATAACTAATTTGGCGCAGGGTTGCGCAACATGTATGTATGTTTTGCCTTTACAGCTTATGGTTAGCCTTGGCAGCACGAAGGGTATCAACCCAGATGTTATAGTCCTTTGCCACTCGATACCAATTCTGGATCCTGATCTTCTGGACGTCCTCCAGAACCTGATCCTTCCAACGCAGCGGCGGTCTTCCCCGCTGTCGTGCCCCTCTGATTTCGTCCACGTTTTTATCGTGTACCGTTCTCGCCGGAGCGTCTTCATCCATTCGAAGCACGTGTTCAGCACAGTGCAATCGTTTATACCTGATGCGCCTGACTATATCGATGTCATCATATAGCTGGTACAGCTCGTGATTCATGCGAGTACGGTAATCATTGTCCACTCTGACAGGGCCAAGGATTTTACGAAGAATTTTTCTTTCAAATGCACCCAACGCCGATTTATCAGCCTCTGACATGACCCATGTTTCTGCGCCATACATCAGGACTGGGATAATCAGCGTCTTGTAAAGTTTGATTTTCGTTTTTCTGGATAAAACTCTACTCCTGATTTGCTTACTGAGACCAAAGTAGCATCGGTTAGCCAGAGTAATTCTTCGTCTAATTTCTAGGCTGGTGTTAGTGGTCTTGTTTTTTTGAGAGCCCAAGTAGACGAAGTTTTCTACAACGTCGAAGGTGAAATTCCCCAAAGTCGCAGAATCCTTAGGTCGTGTTATTGATTTGCGAGAGGATACCAAGTACTTCGTCTTACTTTCGTTCACCGCCAGTCCCATCTTGCGGGAATTCTCTTCAATATCGTTGAAAGCCCAGCTCACCGTACGTGGATTTTTGCCGATTATGTCGATATCATCGGCATACGCGAGCAGCATAGTTTCTTTTAAGAAAATGTTGCTCGTCAAATCGACGTGTGGGCATTTGCGTAGTATATACTCTAACAAGAGATTGAAGAAGTCGCACGACAACGCATCTCCCTGTCTGAAGCCTCTCTTGGTGTCAATGGGGTCGGAGAGATGTTTACCGATCCTGACAACGCTTTGAGTGTTTGTCAGCGTCATCATACAGAGGCGAACGATTTTTGCAGGGATCCCAAGTTCAGTCAATGCTTTAAAGAACTTTGATCTGATTGGCGTGTCAAAAGCGGCTTTGAAATCGACGAAAAGGTGGTGTGTGTCGATATGCTTCTCCTTGGTCTCTTTCCAGGATCTGGCTCAGCGTGAACATGCGCAACAAACTTTTTATCCGGCTTTATCCGGCCTTGGCGGTACTTTTAACTTATAGGTAAGCTTAAGTTCTCGAACGCTTTTAAATATATGGCTGGACAGCAATCGAGACTTTGGCTCATTGAAGTGCTGGATTTTCGAGCAGTTAAGGAAGTACCATCTAAGCGCTGAAAATAATACTGAAATACATAGCAAGATAAAAAGTTTTGAAAAATTTTTTAAAAGAATATGGAAAAATGCTCATACAACATCCGGACATTGATGAATAGGCATTCAAACTGGCTTTCGTTGAGCCTCACGATTATATTGAATAACGAAAAGGAGGAGCACAGCTGTAAAGAAATGGGTCGTCCAAAACTTTCTTATGATGCTGGAGGAGAAAGACTAAAAAGAAAATTGGCTGCTGAGTTAGCGGACACTCAAGGAAATAGCAGCAGTTTTCTAATGCATGCTGCCGCAGTTTTAGCCAAAAGAACAATGAACATGACACACCATACGTCCTAAAAAATGCAATGCTCACCTTGAATGGACCAGAGGAAGTTAAGAGAAAATTATTTGTATCGGAACCCATACCTTTATCCCCTAGTGACGCATTAGAGTTCATGTTTTAAGATTCTTTGAGCAAAAAACAATATATATCAATGCGAAATCGGAATATAAAGCAAAATAGTGACATATATCCTAGCTATAAATTAATTCAGGAAGCAAAATTACAACTAAGGCCTACGGGGATAATTGCTACTGAAACAATGGTTGAAGTTTCGTTGCAAAACCTGCTAAATCAAACTGCTAGACGGATTGTACTCATGCAAGATGAGATTTTAGGAGGTCTGGACATTAGAGCGCTAAATTAATTGTCAGCTACGGATTCGACGGCACAACTGGCCAGAGTTTGTATAAACAGAACTTTGGAACGAACGAGCCGGCCTCCCTTGATCAATCATTGTTTGTCACTTCACTTATTCCCATTACATAAATAGACAGTTCAGAAAAAAGTTCTTTGGTTGAATCGAACACCACAGTCTGTGCGATTTTGCAGACCCGTAAAAATGGAATTTGTCAAAGAAAGCAATGAGCTCATTTTAAAGGAAAAAGAAAATTTAGACAGACAAATTAAAAACATGTCCTCGTATGTGTGTAAAACCTCAAACGACAAAGAGATTACCATATCATACGATCTGTATATGACATTAATAGACGGCAAAGTCTTAAATATTTTATCTGGGACAAAATCATGTCAGTTATGTCCAATATGTGGAGCTGGACCTAAGGAATTTTTGGCAGCCAGTGAAATTTCTAATTCGATATTTAGACCAAAACCTGGTACTCTACAATACGGAATTAGCCCATTACATGCCTGGATTCGTATATTTGAAATGTTGCTGAAGATATCTTACAGAATGCATATAGATAGATATGCATTTGTACAGATGTGCTCACGAAAATAGTAGTACGGTTGTCCACATTTCTCTAGAATGTTTAATTTTTCTATCTTCTCTAGATTTTGATTAAAACATATACTTGAAAAAATGTTGGTGCAATTGGATGAGATGAATTGAGATTTTGTACGTTATATGCAGATCGACTGTAGTTCAAAAACTAAAAGAGATAGGGCATTAAATCTTTCTGATGATATGTTTTGCTCAAAATTTAGAGTATGTTGCTTTCGATAGCATCAAGGTAATGCTAACGCGAACGATAATGTCAGTGGAAACATAATAAAGTTTGCTGACGTAAACTCAATTTTTAATCACAATAATAATTCACAACAAGTTTAAAAATGATTTATTTTGAGTCAATGGCATTTCCCTTGCTTTTAATTCGTTTTAATTATTAATTTTTTTGTTTTCGTCACCATTTTTACCGTCTAAAGCCTCTTGGAAGCTAGAATCATCATTATCACTGGAAATCTGAACATCATTGCAATCGGCGTTTTGGGATAATTCCGTAGCCTACCTCGCCATTTCAGAATATTGCTAGTCGAACTCCTCGAGTTCTCTTTGTTTAGAAAATGTTTCCATTTTATGAGATATTGCAGCTTACCGCGATATATGCGGCGGCCCAGTACTCGCTCCACTGTATACTCCTCGGGTTTGTTTATTTTTCAGATATGCGAAAATTATTTTTTATTTTTACAAAAATATATTTAATAATTGTTGGAGCAAGAAAATATCTGTCGACAAATCGATGTGATCAGAAAAATCATTTGCCTTCTTTATGACGTAATAAATAAAAATAATCCTAGAAATCGTACTTTTTTAAAGTATTTATTACCGGCTGCTTTGCTTTTACTTTGTTTCTAAAACTGCGTATAAAAAGTAAAAAAAAAAACAAGTAAAAACGTTAACTTCGGTGGAACCGAAGCTTAAATACCCGTCACACGAATCTTTGAATAGTTTAGTGTGATCATCAGTGGCTTATATACATTTATAAATATATATTCGAAAATTATTACTTTTTCATACATTTGTTCGAAAATAATAGATTAGTTTGTGTGGGGACTATAGCTAAAAATAGGCGTGGCACCTTGGTTTTGTTATTGGATATCATTAGAAGTGTTTTTACATAAATTTGAGTGAATAGTCTCATAAATAATACCTATTTTTATACAAAAATTGGAAAACGGTCGTTAAATTTGTATGGGGGCTATACCTTAAAAATGGGCGTGGCAGCTTGGATTTGACATGGGATCACATTAGAAGTATTTTTACCCAACTTGGTGTGACTACATTCATAAATAATAGCTACTTTCATATAAAATTCGAAAATGGACGGTAAGTGGCGTGGCAGCTTGGATTTGATACTGGATGACATTAGAAGTATTTTTATCTAACTTCGAGTGAGTACATTCATAAATAATTGCTATTGTACATTAACGTGCACACTTTTGAATTCTGTTATAGAACTCCAAAAGAAATGTTAATATACATTTAAATTTAATGTTTTGTAATCTCACTTGGAGAGAACAAACATGTTTGAGTAGTTGTAAGGTACTAATTTTATTTATGAAAATTACATGCTTATATACAATTTCTATTTCTATTATAAAGTGGACTGTATGTGTAGAATTATATTATGTGTATGTTTACAATGAATATGTTAAAAATAGCTTATCAATTTTAGGCGTAGAGTTTTATCGTTTGTGCAGGAGTCAAGAGTCATCGCGTTGCTACTTAAATGCTGAGCATCACTTCGCACGATCGTAAAATGTTATAACTTCTGGTTGTGTTTAAAAATATTGTCGCTGCGGGATATCTTGTCTATTCTTATCGCGTATTGAATATGATAATCCACAAGCAGCACATGTTCATATTTGAACAGCTATTTTCATACAAAAATCCGAAAAAAATGGTAAATTTGTATGGGGGCTTCACCTTAAAATGGGCGTGGCACTTTTAACACTTGAACTGCTTAGGACTGAGAAAAAGCTTAAGTTCAAAATTGCAGTTCAATATCTTTAAAACTGAGCGAATGAATCGCATAAATACAGACAGACAGACAGACGGACAGACAGACGGACAGACAGACGGACAGACAGACAGACGGACATGGCTAGATCGACTCGTCTCGTCGTGCTGATCAAGAATATATATACTTTACAGGGTCTAAGATGTCTCCTTTAATGCGTTACAAACTTTCTGACAAAATGATAATACCCTCCACACTGTGTGTGACGGGTATAAAAAAGGAACATAAAAACTTTAACTTTTGTAAAACTGAAGCTCAAATACTAGTCCCATGACACTTGTACAATAAAAAAGGAATGGAAGGTAACCCTAATTTTATATAAATAGTTTATGTCTGATCATAAGTGGTTTAGATAACATTTCCAGATTTTTCTGTTACAACCCAATTTTAACCACAATATTGACACCAAATTTTAAGATAAAAATGCAGATATAACAACAATTTTCTTGAGTAAATCAGAAAATGGGAGGTGTGGCGGATGTCGATTTTTTTTTAAAGAACATTCGTTTTATTTTGTTTAAGCAAATATAATGAAAAACAGTTTTAGTATTTTCTTTAATTAATGAATCGAGCGATTGTGACACCCTTTATTTTATTAACTGTATTATGAGGTGATGTTGTAGTCATGAGCATGCATTAAATGCTGGAATAATACAGTTAACCTTTGCTCGATTTGTCTTTACTTCTGCATAGAAAGTGAAATGAATGTCATTGAGCAAACAACAGTGATAAAGTGCACACGTCGCCGCTATAGTAAATAAAATATATATATGTATATATTTAAATTAATAGTGAAATTTTACGTGGTTTAATTTGTTCAAAGGTAATATGCAGCTCAAATTATTAATTGCTGCCAATACTTTCAAAGTTTAGAAAAACCAAAAATAAAATTGATTTAAACAATATATTAAAAAGGTGCGTCAAATAAAATTCTCATTTTTTTTTATATTCCAAACTGTCCATGGAACTATAAGTTATCAATTAATTCTTTAGCGAACGCCATTCAGATTAATTGCTGAGGAATCTTATAGTGTAATTTTGTTGGTGGCTACGCCATTTGGCTTGCGCTTGGCGAGAAACCTACATCTACGGACACCCTACACAGCTTTTAGTCAAGCAATAGGGGATATGATTCGTTGTAGGAAGCACAAAGAGCGTATGCTCATGCGATCTCAAAAATTTATATAATGGCGAAGTCCAGGTTTTTATAATATTTACATAAAAAGACAAAGAATTTAAGAACGTAAACCAAAAAAAAAAAAAAAAAAACAAGCAAGAACGTTAACTTCGGAAGCACCGAAGCTCAAATACCCGCCACACGAAACTTTATTCATTTTCTTGGAAAAATAAAAAAATAGAAGGTGAGTTTGTATAGGACTATATGTTATAGTGGCTCGATCCTTGTCATATCGGAAGCATATTTATAGGATAACAGTAGAAGTCATTTTACACAGATTGGAGTGAATATATCCATAAATAAGAACTATTTTCATACAAAATCTGAAAAATGGGCGCTTGGTTTGTATGGGGGCTGTATAAAAAAATGGGCGTGGCACCTTTCTTTTGAAATTGGATGTCATTAAAGTGCTTTTATCCATATTTGTTGTAAATACATTTACAAATAATAACAATTTTCAAACAAAAAATCGAAAAAAATGGTAAGTTTGTATGGGGGTTATATCTAAAAATGGGCGTGGTACCTTTCTTCTGATATTGGATGGATGGATATTGGATTAAAAGTGTTTTTACCCGATTCGTAGTCAAAACATTCATAAATAATAACTATTTTCATAGAAAAATATAGAAAAAAATGGTAAGTTTGTATGGGGGCTATATCTAAAAATAGGCGTTGCACCTTTCTTCAAGTATTGGATGTATGGATATTGGATTAGAAGTGTTTTAACCCGATTTTTAGTAAAAACATTCATAAATAATAACTATTTTCATAGAAAAATATAGGAAAAAATGGTAAGTTTGTATGGGGGGCTATATCTAAAAGTGGGCGTGGCACCTTGGTTCTGCCATACAAATTGCCTAGGAACACAAAAAGCTTAAGTTTAAAGTTTCAGGTCAATATCTTTAAAACTTTCCGTGAAACACGCATTGCAACAGACAGACAGACAGACAGACGGACGGACGGATGGACGGACAGACAGACGGACATGGCTAGATCGATTCGTCTCGTCGAGCTGATCAATAATATATATACTTTATGGGGTCTCCGATGCCTCCTTTAATGCGTTACAAACTTTCCGACAAACTGATAATACCCTTCACACTATGTGTGGCGGGTATAAAAAAAAAAAAAAAAAAAAATTTTTAAGTGTATATAAAGAAGTAATATGAATATAAAATACAAAATTTCAGTATTGTACGAAAAGAGGTCAATATGGACTAACTAGTTTTTTTTATACTTAATACATTCAATATTTCAATTAAATTGAACTGGCAGAGTAAACAAACACACAAACATGTTAAGAAAAATTTAAAAAGTAAAAATATAATATGTAATTAATTTAGTTTAATTTCAAATTGTATAGTATAGTCAAATTTGTTATTCTTCTGTCACTTAACATAATTTAAATTATGCCATGTTAGAAAACACATATTTATGTTAAGAAACAGCGATCTTTCAGACTTCAAGATTTGTTTTGTTAAAAGAAAATATTGTTAACATAAGTTTTGTAATTGCTTTTGGCATATAGATTTGCTGGTTGTTGGTTTTAGGAATGCTTAAATAATACATTATTTTCAGAGCAGTACATATGGTACATATCGGCCTGGTTTGAGCTCAAAACATCGCCTTTTCCCCTTATTCATCAAAGATAAGAATATGTCAGCGCGAGTAAAAGCAAAGACAAGTAAGTCATATTAAAACCAACAATGTGCACTCAGTTAATTAATGCTAAGACCTATTACATTATTGTATTACTATAAATTTTATTTAAAAATATGAAATTATTTTTTTATCATAATTAATATTACGAACAAAAATTGTTATAAATTAGATTAAGTGCATTGAAATGTGTAATTTAGATAACTTTGAATTTAATTTAATAAGATTTTGAAATGAATTTCTAATTTGAGTATTTTTCTTGGTAAGATGCGGATGCTAAGATGGTGTACAGTAGCAATGAAATAAATAACTAAGCTATATAAGGGACAATCTTAAACATTTTAGCGCAACGATTGTCATGGCGTGATCGTTAGCTCTGATCAATTTGGGAGGGAAAATAAGCGCTTAATGGTCTTCACATCTGACCATATTATCTCTTTATATCAGTCTGTCTGCTTGCTAAATACAAACATCATATCCTGCTATGTGAAAGCCTTGGCATGTATAAATTATTTTGTTGTTTGGTGATTACTGCGGTATAGATAGTTACATGGTCAAGAACCTACCCCATCCGGCGAGACTAGCTTACAGAAAAACATGCCAAGCGAGACCACAAAAACCGTCGAACTCAACCATCCGTTTTATATAGAAATATATTAAATCACTATCACCCCCATAACAGAGGTGAGTTTGTATGGGTCTATATACATATTATAATGGCCCGATGCTTATTAAATCGGTAGTTTATACATAGGATTACATTACAAGTGTAAAATAATTACTATTTTCATACACAAAAAATCGAAAAGAAACGGTCAGTTTGTATGGGGGCTATACCTAAAAATGGGCGTGGCACTTTCATATTCAATTTTGACCTGGTCATTGTCGAGAAAAGCTTAAATTTCAAATTTCAGCTAAGTATCTACCGTAGTTACCGAGCAAATCGCGTTGAAATAAACAGACAGACGGACAGACAGACGGACCTGGCTACATCGACTCACCTCATCAAGTTGATCAAGAATATATATACTTAATGATGTCTCCGATGTCTCCTTTAATGCGCTACAAACTTTCCGACAAAAATGATAATACTCTTCACACTATGTGTGGCGGGTATAAAAATGTGTGAGCGTGGTAGTGCTTGTCAGCTCCGGTCTAGATCATTGTAAAAGAGCATATTCACGTTAGTAAGAGAGAATTGCACAGATATATTGAGTTGCCCCAAAAAAAACGGCGATTTTATAAAAGTAAATACATTTTTTGTTTTTAAATTTTAGAATGAACTTCATATCATATATTTTCCATTTTGTTGGATGACCTTTCTCCATCTTTAAGGCAACATCAATATTCCACACTCATAGAACTGCTGGCCTTTATCTGTAAAAAAACTGAACCAAGTGTGATTTTATAGCCTCGTCATTATCGAAAGATTTACCATTTAAGGAGTTTTGCAAAGGCAAAAAAAATCATAAAAATGTAAAAAAAAAGTAAATTAGAACAAGTTTAGTTTCTTTGTCAAGTGAAAGTTATTTTATATAGACGCGTAAATACTCGAGTTGTGACATTGCTGACCTAAATTTCTAGTCTAAGCTGGTAAAGTAAAAAAACTTGAATGAAGTAAATTTTGTAAACAAAAAAAAAACTTTGTTCCATCTTTAGATGGGGAAATGTAGTAGGCAATACTTTAAATAATCCATTTAGTCAAAATAAATATAAAAAAAAA
This sequence comes from Leucophenga varia, assembly GCA_018903435.1. Lineage (NCBI taxonomy): Eukaryota > Metazoa > Arthropoda > Insecta > Diptera > Drosophilidae > Leucophenga > Leucophenga varia. The sequence continues at coordinate 110,032 of JAEIFJ010002063.1, read as the reverse complement.
ACTCCGTAAAAGCTTAAAATCATCAACGTGGCTGCTGCGTCAATGCTGCGTTGACGACTAGAATCTTTCTTCGATGACATTCCGAAGACAGCCACAAGCAAGTCGTTAAGACATTTTCACAAAAACGTCGCTTTGTCTTGGATGACACGTCTTGCAAATCTTCTTAAATGACAAGTCTAGTAAGTTTTCTTTGGTGACAAGTCATGCAAGACTTCTTTGATGACAAGTCTTGCAAGACTTCATGCATCACATCTTGAGAATGACGTATCGCTTTTCTATCAAAATACCGCAAAATTTTGCATAAAAAGATTTGTAGATTATTAATTATGAAGGTAAAAATATAACTTCAAAATGTTTTAATTTTTATAATTTTCAAAAACAAAATTGCTTTACGATTTTACAAACGAACTTGTATATAAAATTAATAACGGGTGATTTTTTAAGAGCTTGAAAACTTTAAAAAAAAAAAAACGCATAAAATTTGCAAAATCTCATCGGTTCTTTATTTGAAACGTTAGATTGGTCCATGACATTTACTTTTTGAAGATAATTTCATTTAAATGTTGACCGCGGCTGCGTCTTAGGTGGTCCATTCGGAAAGTCGAATTTTGGGCAACTTTTTCGAGCATTTCGGCCGGAATAGCCCGAATTTCTTCGGAAATGTTGTCTTCCAAAGCTGGAATAGTTGCTGGCTTATTTCTGTAGACTTTAGACTTGACGTAGCCCCAACAAAAAATAGTCTAAAGGCGTCAAATCGCATGATCTTGGTGGCCAACTTACCGGTCCATTTCTTGAGATGAATTGTTCTCCGAAGTTTTCCCTCAAAATGTCCATAGAATCGCGAGCTGTGTGGCATGTAGCGCCATCTTGTTGAAACCACATGTCAACCAAGTTCAGTTCTTCCATTTTTGGCAACAAAAAGTTTGTTAGCATCGAACGATAGCGATCGCCATTCACCGTAACGTTGCGTCCAACAGCATCTTTGAAAAAATACGGTCCAATGATTCCACCAGCGTACAAACCACACCAAACAGTGCATTTTTCGGGATGCATGGGCAGTTCTTGAACGGCTTCTGGTTGCTCTTCACTCCAAATGCGGCAATTTTGCTTATTTACGAAGCCATTCAACCAGAAATGAGCCTCATCGCTGAACAAAATTTGTCGATAAAAAAGCGGATTTTCGCATTTCGAACCGAACACTGATTTTGGTAATAAAATTCAATGATTTGCAAGCGTTGCTCGTTAGTAAGTCTATTCATGATGAAATGTCAAAGTATACTGAGCATCTTTCTCTTTGACACCTTGTCTGAATCCCGCGTGATCTGTCAAATACTAATGCATGAAAATCCTAACCTCAAAAAAATCACCCGTTATCAATTTAAAAATGTCATAAAAAATAGTTTCCTGACAAAAACTGGTGCAGTTAATGTATCTCATATCGCGTTCAAACTTTAACGGATTCATGACTAAAATCCATAAACAATCAAAAAGTGCGACAAGGTCCTCGAAGCAGCCTAAAATTCGTGGTAGTATTTATATACAACCAGGTATGGTGCGCCGTAGTGCCCGTTTAATGGATAAAAATGTTGTCGAAGAAATGCAATTTTTAAAAGGGTTAAATAAAGTACAAAAACTTAAAACAAAAAAATATATACGATATATGATTCCCCAAACTGTGACCATCCTTCTTTATGAATTAATTGCATAAACATATTGTGAATTATAAACTCAACAACTCACCACTCAACCGAAGATATTTCACCAATCAGTCATTATTGACCAAGTTATCATTTAAAATTTTACCGCTAGATTATAAATAAGCAAAATTCAATCAAAGATTGTGTTGCTTTAATATGTTAATTAAATTACACGTTAGAAAATTGAATTACAGGCTTCGTTTACCAGGTAAGTTTTTTAATAACATTTTATATGTTAAACTTAACTAAATCGATGTACTTATTAATTTCAGAAAAAGGAAATCGAATATCGAAACAACTACGCCGCCCAAAGTTCGTCGACTCATGCAGTGACCTGTGTTTTTGGCGCTTTGTGGATAAAAGTCTGTTCAGAAACGGGTCATTATATTTTTTTTAGTGAGTTACAAGCTTGCAAATGCTCTATTTAAATAATAAATTTTTTAACCAGCTTATTGTCTTTTATATCTTGGGAATAGGAGACCAAATCTTTATTAATTCGGAGTACTTTTTATAACTTCTTAAAACATTCTTAAATTCGTATTTAAAATATATCGTTTTATTAGGTTTTCACAACTATTTCATTAAAGTACCCATACTTATACTCAGAGCATCGATATTATACCATTATTTCGATATAAGCAAATTAAAAATCGAAGCTTTTATAGTTTCAGGAATTTGACAATTTTGAGTTGCATAAAAAAACTAAATTTATTACACAAATAATACAAATTATTTGAATATTTTTTAAAAAAAATGTTTTTTTATAGATTTATTTTTAAGCATTTAAATTTAAGTTATTTGGTTTTTTAACATTTATTACAGCATAAATTAACTAAATTAATTTTACAAATATTTTACTTTTAATGATTTTTATAATATTTTTGGCTTTACAAATCGAATCTTATTATTTTGTATGAAAAAAAGTTCTTATTTTTGAATATATTTGTTCCAATTTGGGTGAAAATCGCTTCAACTGTCATCCTATGTATGTACTACCCATATGAGAATGAATGGTTCACTATAGCATACAGGCCCCATACAAACATACTTTTTTTTTATTTTTTCAAGAATTTCAAGTATTGTTATATCTTAATTTTAACCCAAAAATTTTATATACACATATATGCTTTTAATTTGAGCCCCAACTTGAGTTTTCCCCACCCAACTCCTTTGCGGAATATAATCTACGTCACTGATGACCATACATGAAATAATTTAATTTTTGTGGGGCGTGTATTTGAGATTCGGTTCTACCGAAGTTAACGTTTTCCCTTGTTTTTTTTAACCTCTTGCGGATTTTTAAGATATTCCAGCGAATATTTTTATGGTTGTCCACTATGACAGGTACACATATTTTATTCTCTCAAACGTTTTTCGTACAATCTGAATATACCCGTTTACACTATATTTAACGGGGGTACAAAAAGAGGGGCAGTTCGAAGCTTTGAGTAAGAGGCTTGTTATGTTTTGTTGGTCTTAGTTATTAATCTTGTTTATTGAACACACCTCGTATATCTGTAATAAATTACCATATCAGTTATTGCGATGTTAATAATTCAACAATTAGCAGCATTCAAGTTGTCAAAAGACTGAATAAATATGTCATGCCATCAATTCAATTGGCTGACATATAGTAAGTCTATGATAAGTAATTTCACAATATTATTTATCACAAAATAAACATTGAAACAATGACATCGAAGGTTCAAAACATTCAGTTAGGAATTATGTTGGGTGTCATTAATGATTCATTATCAGCAACGGCAACGGCAACAGCAACAACAGAAATTTTCCGTTTTGAGTTATTATGTCTGAAGACATTCCAAGCTAAATGATGAAATGATGAAATGAAGAAATGCTCGAAATAAAATACACTCGCTATGCGTTCCTGTTGTTGTCTTGCATTAAAACCGAAAACCATTGCTTCACTTCACCTTGCATCAATTGTGAGCAATTTCTTTTGCTGCTGCTACCGCTGCTCCATTGCTGATGTTGTGCACTATCAGACTTGATTATATAACAAAGTTTAGCGACAATTCATGCATGAAATATGCGCGACACTCAGTCTCAGCCTTTGCCCTACAATTCTGAAAATTTACGCTGGTTTTAGTCGCAATCGAACTGTAAAGTGCTTTTATACACACGACTGAAACGATTCATGCTATGCATTATCAGCGCCGCAACTCAAAACCACTCGCCTTAAATCAAGTACAAAGCTTAGGCATAGGTTTGCATCATCGCCAAGTTGAGCTCGTTGCACACATACACGCACACATACACACACACTACATATGTATGTACGAGTATGTATATAGGCACTCGTACGACTCATATCCTTTGAGGTGATTTAATGAAGAATACTCGTAGAACTCGTAGAACTTACCTATACTGCCTATCTGCATACTTCTCTGTGCATGCAATCAATGCAATGCAACGCAATATAGAATTTATGTAATCGCAAATCGCAAATCGCATAAACGCAAACCGAATGAAGCGTGCTTTGCATTCGTTTAGTTTGATAAATGTCTGACAGATTGCTCATACGCAGTGTTTGTCGTTGCTTAATTGGCGCTGTAGCATTGGATTGGATTGGAAAGGAACAAACGAAGAAATGAAGAGAAGAAGAAAAGGAGAAGAGGAGAAGAAACAAACGGGCAAACGGTACCAAGAAATATTAACGCGCATTCTGCGAAATCAAAAAGAGACTCATTAACATATTTACACCTGAATTTCAAGACAGCAATATAAAATGCCTAAAAAAAGAGTGACCATAACATTCCAAGATAAAATACGATAAAATTTCCGATTATGTTGTTGGTTTGATAGATCAAGAACAATGAGCGATACGATGAGATTAAAATAATCTGAAGGGCAAAGATGTTGCGTAAGGAAATGACTAGGTCAATGAAGGTCTACGGAGTGCTTTTCCGTTGCTACGTTGAAAGGCGAAATGCTTTTTTATTCATATTGTTTATTTTGTCTTTAGAAAGGTTAGGTTATATTGGCCGACTCGAATATTCGTGACATCACCTAGGCCACATTAGGCCCATTGTGATACCATATGATCTCTTAAGTGTTTATTCTCCCTACTTAAATCAGCTTGATTTCGCTATTAGTGCACTAATCTTGACTGATGTGATTTCCGCCAGACTATCTAAAAATGGCCTACCACGAACGACAAACCTACTCTCCCAAGGGCTGTTCAGTGAAGTGAGTTACAGTCTCGTTCTCTTACTCGTTTATATAAATTCTTCAAATGTCGTTGGGTATTACTCCTAGTCAAGTGGCATGTCTGCCAAACAGACAGTATCCTGTGAGAGCTCCACCAACATGAACAGAGTCCGATTGTGGTGACCTATGTATTGGGCAGTTCGCTTGTTTTGTATTCTGGCCACATAGATTTTCAGATATTGCATTTGGGATTTGTGGTCCACATCATCTCAGCTAGCTTGGATATTTTCCGCTTCACTAGCAGCTTCAGAGTGGTAATGCGAACTTTTCTCAAACTCCTCCCTGAAGCAATACGGAATTTGTACCTTCTCTGGCCAACCTATCTGCTTCGCAATTACCTAGAATATCTTCGTGTCCCGGAACCCACGTGAGGAAAATATCACATTGCTCGGCCATCTCGTTAAGAGATATGCAGCACCAGGTGGTTGTTTTTGATGTTTTGTTACACGAGTCAAGTGCTTTTAAGGCAGCTTGACTATCTGAAAAAATTGTATACTTTTTGTTTATTACCTGAGTGGAACTCTAGATGCAGCATGGCGTCGTGTATAGGTCGGGAAATTTGAAGGATTATCTTATCTCCAGTTGAGCGGAAAGATACCTACTCCTAAAAAACACTTCTTATGTCAATTCATGGTATTTCAGGGACGAGTAGGGAACAACAAGCAAATATATTAAAAAACAAGAAAAACGTTAACTTCAGTGGAACCGAAACTTAAATACCCGTCACACGAATCTTTGAATAGTTTAGTTTGATCATCAGTGGCTTATATACATTTATAAGTTTATATTGGAAAATAATAACCTTTTCATACATTTGTTCGAAAATAATCGATAAATTTGTATGGGGACTAAGGCTAAAAATGGGCGTTGCACCTTGGTTTTGTTATTGGATGACATAAGAAGTGTTTTAACTCAAATTTGAGTGAATATTCTCATAAATAATACCTATTTTTATACAAAAATTCGAAAACGGACGTTAAATTTGTATGGGTGCTTGGAGTGACTACATTCATAAATAATTGCTATTTTCATATAAAATTCGAAAATGGGCGTTAAGTTTGTATAGGGGCTATAGCTAAAAATGGGCGTGGCAGTTCGGATTTGACATTGGATGACATTAGAAGTATTTGTACCCAACTTGAAGCGACTACATTCATAAATAATTGCTATTTTCATACAAAAAATTCGAAAAAAAAGGTAAGGTTATATGGGGGCTATACCTTAAAATGGGCGTGGCACCCTAAAGGGCGGGCGTTTTGATTTTAACACTTGAACTGCTTAGGACTGAGAAAAGCTTAAGTTCCGAGTTTTAGGTCAATATCTTTAAAACTAATGAATCGCATAAATACAGACAGACAGACAGACAGACAGACAGACGGACAGACGGACAGACAGACGGACATGGCTAGATCGACTCGTCTCGTCGTGCTGATCAAGAATATACAGTATTGGGCAAAACCTAAGAAACACTGCTTGGATTTAGCTTCTGAATCAAATTATTTTTAAATCAACATATTTAAATTCAATGTTTTAATGCAGTTTTATTAATTACTGTGTCATACAAAATTAAAAAAAAAAAAAAAATTGGTAATTATCTTTCACCTAACGGTTCTTATAGTACAACAACAAAAAATACTCAAAAATTCACTGGGCAAAACCTAAGAAACTTTTAATATTTGGTATAATAATCCTTATTTTTTATTACTGCGGCGCACCGACCCGGCATAGATTTGATTAAATTATCAATTATTTTTGGATCTATGCGTTTCCATTCATCCTTCAGACACGAAAACAAATCGTCTTTGTTGGAAAATCGTTTTGATCCAACGTTCCTCTTCAATATTCCAAATAAATTTTCGATTGGGTTTAAATCGGGCGATTGGGCCGGCCAATCAAGCACTTGAATCCCTTTCGATTGTATCCAGTCCTTGACCAACTTCGATGTGTGTTTCGGATCGTTATCGTGTTGAAACACCCACCGAAGTGGCATGTTCCACTCGGCATATGGCAACATCTTAGATTCTAAAATGTCCCTATACACAAATCTGTCCATTTTAGTAGAAATTCTGTGAAATGTTGATTTAAAAATGTGTTTCTTAGGTTTTGCCCAATACTGTATATACTTTATAGGGTCTACGATGTCTCCTTTAATGTGTTACAAACTTTCTGACAAAATGATGATACCCTCCACACTGTGTGTGACGGGTATAAAAAAAAAAAAACAAATTATCGTCTTTAGCATAGCTTACAGCTTTTTTCATCGGCATGGTCACTCTATTGACTCAGTCGACGCGTATAAATATGCTTAAAATAAGTCTAACAAAAGGCGTAACCATTGAAAACGTTTATTCCAATTAGTGCCGGGAGTGCTAGGATATCAATCGCATAGTCATGAGGCATATTTGTGCGTATCGATTGTGGCGTTCGCACTTTGTTGGCTTGTTAGTACCTTACATAAGCCATGTATAATATCGTTTAATGCTGGCTGTCGATTTCGATTAATGAGTGTACACGTACAATAAGATTCTTGAACAAGTTGACAGGACACAATAATTAAGCATACTATAAATCGGTTGAATAGCGATTAAGCGTTTAGCTGTTGTTACTTGCATCTTTCAACTGCAACCAGATTTGCAACAACAACAACAACAACAACAAAAACAACTGCAACAACCACAACAAGACTTGATGACAATTCTGCTGCTTCTGATTGGCAATTTGTAATCGCACGAGACAAATGTCGTTGCTAGCTTGATCATCGATGGGTCTACACTGGAGTAGTAAACTAGAAACACTCCACTACTACAAACTAACTCAGGCATTTATCTTAACGCGATTTTTCATACATTATACGAGTATATCGGAGATTTGCTATTTAATCGAAAGCTTTAAGCTAAATTCATCCTGTTAACATCTTCAATCGATCGCCAGCTACTACTCACATACTCACATACATACATACATACATACATACATAGATACAAGTCTGTATGGTATTATGCGAGACAAACTTGATTAAAGTCCCATTGACTGCAAGTGCAATTTACACTTGAACTTGAGTCTGACGTGCGGCATCCGATGACTTTTAAGTTAATTAAGTTGTTACAAATCGGATCGAGTTGACTGGCTTCGGTGGCTTCCCGTTGTCTGTCTGTCTGTCTGTCTGTCTGCACTACACTGCACCATTGCTACGCTACATTCGATGGAATGGATGTAGCATGTGCTATGAAAATTGTTGCCACAAACAGCTTTAAGCCATTTTCAACTCGTCTATACGTTTGCTATCATAACTCATTGTGCTACCAATAAGACAGTCCACACGACGGGCACACGACAAACGACAAATGACAAGAAGAAAGACAGACAGACAGACAAGCAAGCATCGAGCTCACAGAAACCGGACATTGGTGTCGCCGCCACCGACTTAGCTCATTTTAAAATCATATCTTAAACTTTTCCGATTACTTTAGTTCGGTTCGATTCGATTCGGTTCAGTACAGTTTGGTTTGCTTCGGTGTTTTATTCCAATTTATGTGTGTGTACCAACTAGACTCGTACAGTAGCATCTTGTGATCAATTTGTTTTGACATATTTCGCTATTGACAGCGCTTTAATGGATTAACATTTGTAAATGTCGTGTTAGCCAGTAGGGTAGTAAAGTCATCGCCATCGTCATCGTCATCAAGTTTACCTTAGCCCTTTGCTTATTCGCAATCAATCTGACTGGAGTAGCGTTGCAGCATTGCGAATATAGGTACTAATGGCAATATTCACGTGTAATCGAATACTCTGCATATTGCAAATCAAGTTTTGCTGCGGACATAAAATATATTGTTGGAAATATGCTCATAAAATATTTTTACAATGAAAGCTGTCCACATTGAAAACAAATCGCCAGGCTGCTTTTGTAAAAAAAAAAAAACAAAAAAAAAAAAAAAACAAGAAAAAACTTAACTTCGTTGGAACCGAAGCTGAAATACCCGTTACACAACACTTTTAATTGTTTACATATATGTTCACCAGGTGCTTAGATTAAATTTCACGATGAATTTGGTCAAATTTGAATTGAGGCTTTATGTTATATTTGCCCGATCCTTACCACATCGATAGTGTACACATAGCTGGAGATTGGCATTGATTTTGCCAAATTTTAATTGGATTCATTTAGAAATAATAAATGTTTTCATATAAAAACTCGAAAATGAGCGGAAAGTTTGTATGGAGGCTATACATAAAAATGGGCGTGGCGCCTTAGATTTGACATTGGATGACATAAAAAATGTTTTACCCTATTTGCATTAAATATATTCATAAATAATAGGTATTTTCATACAAAAAATCGAAAAGAGTGGTAAATTTGTATGGGGGCTATATCTAAAAAAAGGGCGTGGCACCTTGGTTCTGGTATACAAACTAACTAGGAGCACAAAAAGCTTAAGTTTCGAATTTCAGGTCAACGTCTTTAAAACTTTTCGAGTAACAGTCATCGCAACAGACATGGCTAGATCGATTCGTCTCATCGAGCTGATCAATAATATATATACTTTATGGGGTCTCCGATGCCTTCTTCAATGCGTTACAAACTTTCAGACCAACTGATAATACCCTACACACTACGTGTGGAGTTTATTAAAAGAACTTTAGTTTTTTCAAATATTCAAACTTTTTCGTTATATTTAGGCAATTTTATTTTGAGTGAGCTATCAACGAATACTAGAACAAGAGAATAAGAGAAAAAGAGAAAAAGAGAGAGCAATAACTATCGATATCGGTGCGCCTATTTAAATTTAGTTTAAATTTAGTTAAATCTCAGAAAGAATTGAAACGTAAAAACTTGTTTATTGGAAAAAAAAAATAATAATAATAATAAATAAAATAAAAGAAAAAAATGAACAAAATTCTGATCAAGTTGTTTCGACACATTTATAGATTTTTGTAGTAAAATCTACAAATATTTCAAAACTTAAAGTCGCCTTAGAAAAATATTTAAGCTGACAATTTCAAAAATAAAACACTTTTCGAATCGTGCATAACAATCGAAATTTATTCGGAAAAAAATTTCAAAAATAGTCTCAAACGAAACGAAATGGGATTACAATTTTTTTATCCTACACCACCACTACCACCACCCGGCACCCAAGGGAAACATTCGTTGGTGACTTATTCCATTTTGGAACTATATTGGTCAGTTCCATTATGATTGTTCTTGGAGGTGCAATGATATATCTAATAAGTCGTGAGGCGTTTCCAAATGGAAGGGATATTCTCAAAAAGACGATTGCAGCTGTAATTACTGTTTATGCTCTAGCAACCATTTTTTTTTTATTGATGAAATATTAAGATCACCAAGAATATTGCACAAAACTGGAAAATAAGTAAAATTGTTCGTGTTTTTTATTTTTGTTTATTAAAATGTTAAAATTCAAATAAATGTTATCATTGCAGTTTTTCTATTTTTGCAAATTGTAGCATCTACTATGGCCGATAGTATGGCGGAGTACGTCAAGGCTGCATACTTCTCAATTCCAATTTTACTCACAAAAATATCTTTTGAAGTTGAGTAAATATTCCCAAAACAAGTAATTTTATTATGGACAATAAAGTACCCAAGCCCTTCTATTGTACTGTAGACTCCAAATGTGTTCGAAATTAAACTCTTCATCAAAAAACAAATGGCTATGAGATGGTGTCACCAAAACATTTTGCCGGCACGGCGCGTACCTCTGAAAGAATGTGTCATAAACGTAATTTTATCGGCAAGAAAACTTTATTGGCCTTATTCATTTGCTGGGTAGATGGTGCGAATAAACTAAACACTACCCTAAATTCGGTGATTGCATGATTAGTATGAATACTGCGTTCAAATGTTATAGACGTGTAAACATGGAGTTCACTATCGCCGGAATTCGCGCTATTTTGAAGTTTTCCTTTGTTAAAGCAAATCCGCCAGAGAAACGTTCCATGAGATTAATGGTGTTTTGGGGGGATGGTACTCTATCATTTCGAACCGCGTATGAATGCTTTCGACGATTCAGAGCCGGTGAAAACGACACCATTGATAAGCCAGCCGGCGGAAGACCTGTGACGACGAATACCGATCAAATCATGGAAAACATCGGGTTAGACCGGCAAACCATTTTAAACTATCTGCAGAAGACTGGACAAAAAAAACATTTGATGTTTGGGTACCGCATTATTTGACGCAAAAAAACTTTCTGGACCGAATCAACGCCTGCGATATGCTGCTGAAACGGAACGAACTCGACCGATTTTTGAAGCGGATGGTGATTGGCGACGAAAAACGGATCACAAGGGGGTATTATGAAGTTGCCGTCTAGATGGAAAAAATATTATCGAACAGAGCGGCGCATATATGAACTAAATCCGATCACTGTTACACTTTTTTATAAAGCATTGAATAAAGAGCAAAAAAGGGGAAGGGAGATATTAGACAGCCATATATTACCCATTTGATGCGATCGGACAATCAGAACCAAATTAAGGGTAGTGCTTAGGGTCATGTTTAGATTATTCGCACCATCTACCCAGCAAAGATAAGATGGAGAAAGACGAAAGTCTATGAGCGATTAGAAAGGGCTCTACGATAGCTGCCTCAAGTATTACATTAAAGTTGTCATCGGTTATTTCAACGCACAAATTGGGAGAGAAGAAATCTTTCGCCCTACCATCGGTAAATTTAGCCTACATGACACCACCAACAGTAATGGAGAAAGGCTAATCGACTTTGCTTTGGGCGGAAACATGATCATAAGTAGTACCAGATTCCCACATCTCGAGTTTCATAAGGCAACATGGCGGAGTGGCGACCTAAGTATCCGCACCCAAATAGATCATGTGGCGATTGATGCCAGGCAATCTTCAAGAGTGCTTAATGTACGAGCGTACAGAGGTCTTAACATCGACTCAGACCACCACCTTGACCACTACTAGCGAGCTACCACACAACGAAAACTAGATGTTGGTAGGTTGAAGTCACAGCAGACTGCGGCTGCCTTCTCAACAAGGGTCTCACATCTACTCGAGAGAATCCTCCGGCCTCCGACTGTATAAACGATCAGTGGAACCGTATCTCAAACTCATTAGCCACGGCAGCCAAAGAGGTTATTGGCTATACTAATCCTCGAATGCAGACATGGTAAGATGAGGAATGTCGCGTCGCTACTGCAGAGAAGAATATGGCACGACAAAGAACTCTGCAGGCGTGGGCAACACGAGCTGTTGTTGAGCGATATATAGAGAAACGGGGAGAGGAAAAACGTCTGCTCAGACGGAAGAAACGAGAACTGGAAAGGCGTGAAGTGGAGGAATTGAGATGATGGGTAGCAGAAACGAGAACCGTGGTTTTTTTAAAAAAATCAAACGTATGACCGATGGTCATAAGCAAGGAGCTTCGTTCTGCAAGGATGAACAAGGAAACATGGTAACAAATGTCCAAGAATCACTAAGGCTATGGAGGTCCCACTTCTCTACCCTACTTGGTGGCGATGACGGGAACAATACCGCTGGTGGAGATGATGAAAATCTGGATCATCCGGCCGATGATGGGATTCCTGTGGAGCCACCAGACTATGACGAGGTCTCAAAAGTCATAGAAAGGCTTAAAAATAACAAAGCGGCAGGCGCAGACGAAATACCCGCAGAGTTATTTAAGACCGGCGGCGACGAGTTGATTGGATGTATGCATCAACTCTTGTGCAAAATATGGTCTGGTGAGCGTATGCCTGATGACTGGAACCTAAGTGTCCTGTGCCCAGTCTTTAAGAAAGGAGACCCTGCAGTCTGCGCAAACTATCGCGAAATAAGTCTCCTCTCTATCGAATACAAAATACTATCTGGCGTAATATGCAATAGACTGAAACCGTACGTAGGACGTATAGTTGGACAGTACCAGTGCGGTTTTAGACCAAAGAAGTCAACCAGCGACTCCATATTTACGCTGCGACAGATCCTGGAAAAAACCAAAGAAAAGCAAATCGAAACACACCACCTATTCGTCGATTTCAAAGCCGCTTTCGATACGCCGATCAGATCAAAGTTTTTCGAAGCATTTAAGATCTTAAAAATCCCGTCAAAAATTGTCCGCCTCTGTATGATGACGCTGGAAAACAACCAAAGCGTTGTCAGGTCAAGATCTCACCGACCCCTTTGACACCAAGAGAGGCTTCAGACAGGGTGATGCGTTGTCGTGCGACTTTTTCAACCTCCTATTGGAGTACATCCTGAGGCGGTGCCCAAACGTCGACCGGAAGGGCAATATTTTCTATAAAGAAACTATGCTGCTCGCATATGCCGACGACATAGATATTATCGGCAAAAATTCTTGAGCGATCACCTGCGCGTTCTCAGACATCGATAAACAATGGGCTGGTCCAGCAAGAAAAGTTTGGAAGCAAAACGTAAATCAAATTGGAGGGGCGCGGCAGAGAGGACGTCCGCCGCTGCGTTGGGAGGACCAGGTCCTAGATGACATCCGCAGGATCTATATCCCGAATTGGTATATTGAGGCACCGGATTACAACCGCCGGTGCCAAATCTTACGTGCTGCCAAGGCCGACAATCGGCTGTAGTGCAACATATATATATAAGTCATTTGAACCTTTTAAAACCACATTTCCTTTAAAAATGGCAAAAAGTTTCACAATTATAATTAATACTTGTTTGTTGGCACTACTTTACTGTGGAAAAATCAAATTCCATAATACAAAAACATTTTTTATCCTTTAAAATGCAAAACTCAAAATATCTCGAGACAGGGAAAATATGACTTATACCACTTTCAAAATCAAGGGCTCATATATGCTTCATATTTTTATAATAAAAATTGTTTTAATTTAAAATTGTAATACAAAAAAGTAAAATTAGCCTACCTCTAACATATTTAGAGGGAAGATACTTCTTTCAAATAAGCGCAGGTTAGCTTTATAAATTTATCCTTTCTTGAGATATTTGATAATAACTGATAAACTACGAAAAACCCGGTTTTTAACGATATCCCCACTTTTTTTTGACCTGTACAATTTGTTTGATATTTTACGGAAGTCGATATCGGACAAATGTCCGCCCTCAACAGCGACGGAAATATTTGCCCCTTTTTATACCGGTTATACATAGTGTAAACGGGTATATTCAGTTTCTAGGAAAGTTCGGCTACTCGCTTTTCTCACCAATGACTAAGTCAAGCACGAAAATGAAAGTGCTACGCCCATTTTTAGGTATGGCCACCATACAAACTTTTCTATAATTTTTAATTTTTTTTATAAAAAAGTTAGTACTTCAAATTGGGTAAAAACTCATCTAATATCATCCTATGTTCTCACCACCGAGATGATAAGGAACGGGCCACTATAACATACTAGCCTATACAAGTTTACCTCTCTTTTTCTGATAGTAAATATCGCGTTTAACCGCAGATATGCTGGAAACTGTGAAGCAAAATTTACGAGAACGGGTATATTTTTTGCTGCAATACTGAAGGTGGTCATTGTTGAACGTTATCTTTAAAACATGATGTTAACAAAATAGAAAGGAACGAATAAAGTTTGTGTGACACAAAAACTAAAAGAAGAATAGCTTTAAATAGGCGACTATAATCCACAATGTCATCTAGGCTCCAAGTTTCATTTGATCCCGCTGTTATATGCAACCATGAAAGACCCCATTATTTATTTCCGGAAATTTTTAAAATTTTTTTAATTTTTTTGACCAAAAAAATTTATTAACCTTTTAAATTTAATAAATTAAAAAAAAAAAAAAAAAAATTAATCTGCCTTAACAATTTTTAAAGTTTTTGTTCTTCCACCCAAGTTTGACACAAGATCAAATATGGAAGAGTTATTACCTGGAGAAAAAAAATTTTAAAAAAATAATGTTTTCAATCAAATGCGTCATTTTGCTGGACATCCAAAAACGTTGATATTAGACCTTCTAGATTTGCATAATTAAAATTAAAAACAAAAAAAAAAAATAATAATTAAAACGAATTAAAACCAAAGAAAATGCCATTGACTTAAAATAAATCGTTTTTAAACTTTGTTGTGAATTATTATTGTGATTAAAAAAATGAGTTTACGTCAGCAAACTTTATTATGTTTCCACTGACATTATCGTTTGCGTTAGCATTACCTTGGTGCTATCGAAAACAACATACTCTAGATTTTGAGCAAAACATATTTCATCAGATAGATTCAATGCCCTATCTCTTAGTTTTTGAACTACAGTCGATCTGCAAATCACCTATAAAATCTCATTTCATCTCATCCAATTGCACCAACATTTTTTCACGTATTTGTTTTGATTAAAATCTAGAGGAGATAGAAAAATTAAACATTCTAGAGAAATGTGGACAACCGTACTACTATTTTCGCGAGTACATCTGTACAAATGCATATCTATGTTAATCCTTTTTACCTGACTGACTTATTCATTCATTCATTATTTCATTCACGGGCCAAACGGCTACAGAGAGGAGGCTACAATTTTTACAGTAGATTCGTTTCATGGTAAAAGTGAGCACTTTCAAGGAAACCGGAAAAGCCATATCTTTGGGTCTGTAATACCTAGTGACTTCATAGGAGTATTTGAAAGACAATTAAAATATATTTTAGACATATTAAAGCTATTCCAATATTTGGACCTGGGCCCAATAGAGGACCAAATATGGGTTTTTTACCTCTTCTCTTTTTTTGGGCCGATCAGAAATTTTGCGAATTTAATTGGCCGTTCAAAAATAATTTTTGGAGTGTATCGCTTATTTCGAAACTCGAACCTTAGACCCACTTAGGGACCCAAATTCAAACGTAACATCTTTTTTTAACTATTTTGTTATAACTCTGTAACGGAGAGATCTAGAGACTTGGTGTTTGAAAAAGTGTTTAATAATATGTTTAGCGTGTACAAGGAATCTCCGAAATTAGGACTTAGAACCCTAATAAGTGATTTGGAAAGCTTTTGGCATGCGGCCTTATGGGGCCTTGAAACCAGAATGGAATGAAAAGACTTGAAACTTTACGCATTCGAAAGATTGTTAGAACATATTTTTTGCATTTTTAAGGGATTTCCAAAGTAAACAGTTGCCACTAATTATTGAACCCAAAACATATGTTTTATCAATTTGAAAATTTGTTATTCTATTTTTTTCTCTAAATTCAAAATAAGACAAAAAATTATTAAAATCTGGATCTGGGGTCCGGTGAGGACATTAAAACCGCTGAAACCAAATCACTAGAATTAATGGACCTAGGGGGCTTGATATTGGCGTACTTGAAAGATGGTTGAAAATTATTTTTGACCTGGTTAAGGGGTTTCTTTAACTTAAACCGGGGGACCCAAAACCCCAATTATATCAATTATTTTTTTTTTTTTTTTGTATTTTGTGATTACTTAGACATTTGGCGGACTGGGCAACATCGGCTCGTCTCTTACTGCTTATTAAAAATATATTTAGTTGTCACGTAAAAGCAAAAAAAAAAACAAAAAAGAATCTCGAGCAAAGACTCGGGTACAAGCTAGTGTACGTATAAAAAACTGCTTTTACATACTTATTACTTGCCTTTACTAGGCGTTGCTTTCGAAAACAACAGGTTAACGCGAACGCTAACCTAACTATAAAATGTTTCAGAACAAATTGTTTCTACTTTTATAAACAATATTTTTGTTGTTTTTTAACGACACAGCTCATTTATGTCAACCAAACCCAAACCCAAACCCAAGTCAGGCTAGCGCCCTTGGTTATCTAGACTAGTAAAGTCCATAACCCAAATAGTGTAAACATGGCATAACTTCTCTTTCTGTTTTGAGTGAAACACCTTTAAAGCACTTATTACACAAATTGGAATGCATACATAACAAAAAAAAATATTCATATATAAGCTCAAAAATAGGCGGTTGGGTAATGTGCCTAAAAATGGAAGTGGGATTTTGGTTTTCATTAAAAAAGCAGTCATTGCCGCGAAAAGCTTAAGTTTAAAATTTCAGCAAAATATCAAAGCTGATCAAAGATATGTATACCTTATAGGGTCTACGATGTCTTCTCTTGTGCGTTATAAACTTCCCGACAACACTATATGTTACTGGTGCAGAAAAAACATAACCGAGACACAGAACTCTATTGTTTTAGTTGGAAATCTCGAACTATATACGAGTATGTATATGCTGCTTATATGAGGCCAACATGCTCTAAAGACTAGAGTTAATGAGTGGCATTAATGAGTACAACAAGTGGGCTGTGCCATTATTTTGTAGAAACAGCAATAAATTGCACTTTTATTCGGCCAGGCAGGCAGGCAGGCCAGTCTAGCAGTCAGGCAGTCAACTGTTTAACTCATGCTTTGGCAAAAAGAAGAACCCAGGCAATCTGAGAATTGGCGTAACAAGTGCAACTGCAACTGCAACTGCAAATTGCCATCAATGCGGCATATATGTAAGCACCTTTTTAATATTGTATTATAAAATCACCGCATTCAGTTAAGCCGCGAATTCAGTTCAGTTCACCAATTCAATTCAATTCAATTCGATTCAATTGGTTGCGTTCCGATTTCATGTGACATTGACGACCACCGCTAAATTATATGGAATCCTGGATGAACGCGCATCGCAGCCAAATAAATTAGCAAGCGAAAAGTGGTGACATTTATTGTCAAGCGAAACACTTGCAATGTTAAACAGAACTTGCTTGCTTGCTGGCATGCAGGCTTGCAGGCTTGCAACGCGATATGCGATACGCGTCGCACGCTTTTGACCAACTTCGAAGATTTCAGCGGCAAACGACACCAAAGACAATGACAGCAAATGCCTTTCAAGTGGCGTGTTGCACTCACCAAAATGGCAATTCCAATTGCCTGTGTCGCATTGTCAGGTATCATCAACAGCAAAAGCAAAAGCTAAAACAACACCAAGCACAACCACAACAACAACACCAATACGAACCGAACTAAAATTCGAACGGCAACACCAAACATTGGAACACAACACACGTTGTAGTCCTTCATGCCTCTCCAATTCAATCTAAACCAATTTAATTTTTTAATGCTTTTGCGTTATGCGTTGCGCTTATTTATTTCGGTAGCACCGAAGCTCAAATACCCGTCACACGAAACTTTAGTCATTTTTTATACCCGCCACACATAGTGTGAAGGGTATATTCAGTTTGTGCGAAAGTTTGCAACGCATTAAAGAAGTCATCGGAGACCCCATAAAGTATATATATTCTTGATTAGTTCGACGAGACGAATCGATCTAGCCATGTCCGTCTGTCAGTCAGTCTGTCTGTCTGTCTGTATATTTCTAGGCATCTTTTTTGTTAAAGATATAAAGATATATATATATAAGTGCCGATTGTCGGCCTTGGCATCACATAAGATTCGGCACCAGCGGTTGTAATTGTAAGATAAAAAGATATTTAGCTGAAATTTGGAACTTAAGCTTTTCTCGGCAACGACTACGTTAAGTTCGAGAATGAGAGTTCCACGCCCATTTTTAGATATGGCCCCCATACAAACTTATCGTTTTTTTCGATTTTTTGTATAAAAATACTAATTATTTATAAATGTATTCGCTCCCAATGAAAAATTTTTTTTTTCCCCAGTGAAAACAAGATGAGGCATAGCCCCCATATAAACTTTCCGCCCATTTTCAAATCTTTGTATGAAAATAGGCATTATTTATGCATATATTCACTCCAATTTGGCTAAAAATACTTCTAATATCATCCAATGTCAAATCAGATGTGCCACGCCCATTTTTTGGTATAGCCCCCAAACAAAGTTTCCGCCCATTTTCGAATTTTTGTATGAAAATTGTTTTTATTTATTCATGTATTTACTCCAAATTGGGTAAAGACTCTTCCAATATCATGGTGCCACGCCCATTTTTAGGTGTCTCTTCCATACAAACTTAGCGCCCACTTTCAAATTTTTTTCGAAAAAATTGTTGTACAAATGAGCCGTTCAGTGCACACATCGATTAACTCCACTTTTTGAAAAATCTTAAATTTAAGTGTCAAAGCCCTTGGAATAGTCATAAATTTTTATATTTTTAATAAATTTCCTGAATAATAAAGATTAGCACCGTTAAATGGGAATTTTTTTTGCGATTGAATAATAAGTAATTTTTTTCAGAAGCCATTTCGATTAACTCCATATTCTAATGTAAATCGTTTCAGTAACGCTGTATATGTTCTCCATCAGCTCCATAAATTTATTTCAGTGTTATGTAAACAGAACTATCGTTGGCACTATCGAACACTATCGTCAGATGATTGGTACCATATCATCAAAACATGTAAAAAAGAAAGCGCCATTTCATCTAATCCAAATGACTCACCAAGATTTTTTGTCAACAAAACCTTTAGAACAGTCTATCATTAACAGAAAAGTAACCGTCACAGGGCTTCCAGTAAATTAGTTTAAAATACGCTGGATAAAGTTAGAAAGGTCTAAACCCTATCTCGTACAATTCAAATGTGACTAAAAAAGCAGATACAGAATTTCAAGCCATTAATAAAAGAAAATCTTTAGTGGGTAGACCGCAAAGTTTGAAAAAATATAGATCAGCCTTTATTATACCCTAAAGGTAGAATTGTGACAAAGGAAAAATGGAGAGACATGATGGACCTGCTAAAATTCATTCCTCCTGTTCAACACGATTACTATAATAACTTGTCAACAAATCGAAATGAATCCTCGCATACAACTGATGAAGAAGACATTGTTTATAATATTGCTGAATCATCTTAAAGAATAATCCCGCTAACATAAAGCTGCTATGAATTAATTACAAAAATTATATTATTACCGAATTGCCAACATTCATTTTTATGGAAAAGTTGTAATAAAAATGTATAACTAACTTTTTCTGTAATAAAAAACTTAAAAATGTAAAGACTAAATTTAATTTTATTACTTTTTCAGTTGCCAAATCGATTAACTCCACCAGTTTGTTGGCTATTCTTTCTTATTAATTGTATAAACCGTTAAATGAAAGCTATATCTGCAATTATGCATTCCACATTATTTATTTTAATTCATATTATCAGAGGAATTTTAAAAAACAATATACATTACATCATCGTTTTTCTCAACTTTTTGTATTATGGAGTTAATCGATTTGTGCACTGAACGGCTCAAATATGTATTTTTAGCTCAAAATTTGAAATTAATTTTGTGTGTAAACTTGGGTGGCCACTGATGATTACACATAAACTCTTTAAAGATGCGTGTGACTGGTATTTAAGCTTCGGTTCTACCGAAGTTAACGTTTTTTCTTGTTTAAAAATTTAAAAAATTGAAGGTGAGTTTGTATGGGGTCTTTATTCATAGGATAACAGTAGAAGTGATTTTACCAAGTTTGAAGTGAATATATCCATAAATAAGAACTATTTTCATACAAAACCTGAAAAATGGGGGCTAGGTTTGGATCGGGGCAATATAAAAAAATGGGCGCCCAAGTGACAGACAGACAGACGGACATGGCTAAATCGATTCGTCTCGTCGAGGAGATCAAAAATATATATACTTTATGGGGTCTCCGATGCCTCCTTAGATGCGTTACAAACTTTCCGACAATCTGATAATACCCTTCACACTATGTAAGGCGGGTATAAAAAAAACAAAGAACAAAATGAAAACAAGACTATGAGCTCTCCACAGTAGAAATTTACTACTTCTTAGGGAGAGACATTCTATATATCTTTTATTGAGCGAGTTTGTCTTGATTTTAAGGGATTTGCTATAATTTCGAGTAGCAATTTTTAATCTTTGGGGAGAATTTGTGATTGACATTCCTTTTGAAGACGACGTTTCTCCAATACCAGCCCTTCCATCCGACTATTTAATAGTCTTCAGATGTAAATGCAAAGCTGCTCCAACAAGTTGCACCGAGTTAAAATTTTTAGCTGCTGATTTATGGGTTAAAGGTTATTAAAAAAATCAATAAAAATAGTACTTAAAAACGATTTCGTTTTATTTTATTTCAACAACAGTAAACGCCTTGAATATTCTGCAAATTTATCAAATATTTTGTTTTCAATCATGTCACGGATTTCATTAACCAAAATTCTATGCTCGCTTTTAAGGCAAGGCCCGAGAAGCTTTTGCTCTCCCACTAGCCAGGTATATGTGGGTAGCCACGAGGAGTATTTGGATCATTCATGACCCGCCCTTTTTTAAAATTTAAAAATATACATGATGACTGCAAAAAGCATGGTTCCGCAAACCTTTATCTGACTGCAACCCTGCAGCAAAGGCTTGTATTGACGACGTACCCGTTGATACCCAAAATAATAATACATTCGATTATTTCATGTCTGATATTTTGTGAAACGCACGATATGCAACTCAGGGGAATGGTATATGTTGAAGGAGTTTTAATATATTTAATAGAGTTGTAAAGTTGTTCTGGTGACAATAAATTGGAAAACCATTTAGAAAAAAAGCCGCCGTAACGCACTTTATATCTCACCAAGAACGATTAATTAATTAAAACCCTCATAACTGTCTACGTTCAAAGTGCTGACCCCATATTGGCGGATAAAATAGCTGATATAGCTCGAAAAGATCAGTTTTTAAATGGTCTGCGTTTTTATGATAAGACAAAAGGAATAATAAGAAAAATGCTCAGAAATATACAAGGCTATTGAAAATTCTCTGAACACTTTTTGGAAATTGTTAAAGCCACAAACACTAACACAAGAAAGTGAATACTGGCGATGAGCTATAATTATGGTATACCGAATCTGGACTTATTCTTGACTTATTTTTATTTAATAATACTCCAGCTTGTTGAGCTATCTAAACTACATCCATTTCATATGATCAAAGCGACATATCGTGCGTTCCACAAAATATCACACATGAAATAATTTAAAGACATTATTATTTTTTTATCGTCAACGGCTTTCTCGTGACAATTATACAAAGCAGTACATTATTGATTTGCACCTTCATGTTTCGACAAATATTTTAAACGTAAATCAAAAGCAATTATCTCTAACAATTTATTATACAATATAACTCTTGTGTAAGTCAAATTGGTTTTATTGAACCAATAAACTGAATATTTGTCTTAAGAAAGCTTGTTATTCTACAGAAAAAAAAAAATGATCTAAATTGAATGTATCCATTGGCCCAAAAGGGAAAAAATTACCCCATCCATTACTCGAAAACCGTTATAGATAACCAAGCCGTACCAACGAATTTTTCTTGATTAAGTTCCAAATTTCCAAAATTCAAAAAGGTTTAATGAGATCGGATACTGTGACGAAATAGGTACATGGGTTTACATTTGGAGTACATAATAGATCCCTGCATGAATCTATTCAATACCAAACATTAAATGAATATATATATTTTTTTTTTTTTAATTCAATTTGTGAATTTAGAACATCCATGGGCCACTACATTACGTTCCTCAATAAATAATTAAGTAAGAATTCAATATTTTTCGATTGTTGGGAAACAAAAACGAGACGTGAATTCATTTCATTATCAATTCAAGCATAATCATTCAAGTTTATTCATTCATTCATTGGAATGTTTCAAAATTATTCATATTGTCGAATGTCTATTAGGTGGACAAGAAAAGGAAGGTCTAAACAGATTTTAATATGTTGTTTTACGAAAAGTGGAAAGTATTTCAGTAATAAAAAAACAGTTTCAGCTACCTCTTCGTAGATTCCAGAAATGGCCACCAAAAAATTGTTCTTAAGAACCGCTTTCGAAAATCTTAGAAATTTTCGCCAATTTTGAAATACACGACTACACGCCAAAACGGTTCAAAATAGAAAGTTGGGAATTTTTCATCAGATTCGCTTTATGATGAAATTGAGCACTACGACTGTATTTTGAAAAATTTTGATAGGGCCCTAAAACCGAAATATAGACTTTGCCCTATTTGAAAAAAACAAGCAAAAACGTTAACTTCGGTAGCACCGAAGCTCAAATACCCGCCACACGAAACATTAAAAATATTCTAGAAAAAAACAAAAAAAAAAAAAACAAATGGAAGGTGAGTTTGTATGGGAATCTATATGTTATAGTGGCCCAATCCTTGTCATATTGGTAGCATATTTATTGGATAACAGTAGAAGTGATTTTACCCAGATTGGAGTCAATATATTCATAAATAAGAACTATTTCCATTGAAAATCTGAAAAATGGGCGTTAGGTTTATTTGGGGGCCCTATCTATAAATGGGCAAAGCACCTTTCTTTTGATATTGGACGCCATTAGATGCGTTACCCAATTTGTAGTAAACACATTCATAGATAATAACTATTTCATATCATACAAAAAATCGATCGATTCGTCTCGTCGAGCAGATCAAAAATAAATATATATATATATATACTTTATGGGGTCTCAAAGCGCTCCGTGACAATTCAATAATATAAAACAATTCAGGTAATATAAAACAAAAACATATAGTAACATTTATTTTGTCATTGCGAAATTAAACTAAATATCATTTTTTGCAAAAAAAGTAAAAAAATAAAAATATTAAATATATTCTTCATACTTCTTTTCTGATGTTAGGTTTTAAAGGAGTCATGCCGCACTAATTTGAACGAAAATTAACCAATTATTTTCATCATCAAATTCATAGGCCTACATGGAACTGCCGCCATTGTTGTTGCCGTCATTGCTGCCACCGCCATTGTTGCCGTCACCATTGTTACCGTCTAGAGCCTCTCGGAAGCTAGAATCGTCATTATCACCGAAAATCAGAACATCATTGCAATCAGCGTTCTGCGATAATTCCTTAGCCCTCCTCGCCATTTCAGAACTCCTCGACCAGTTGCCAACAATTCAAATTGGCGACTGGCTCCCATGAGTTCTCTTTTGTTTGGAAAATTGTTTCCATTCTATGAGATATTGCAGCTTACCGCGATATATGCGGCGGCCCAGTACTCGCTCCACTGTATACTCCTCGGGTTTATTCATTTTTCAGATATGCGAAATTATTTTTTTTACAAAAATATATTTAATAATTGTTGGAGCAAGAAAATATCTGTCCGGCTGATTTGCTTTTACTTTGTTTCTAAAACTGCGTATAAAATTAAAAAAAAAAAAAGAAAGGAACATAAAAACTTTAACTTTTGTAAAACTGAAGCTCAAATACTCGTCCCATGACACTTGTACAATAAAAAAGGAATGGAAGGTAACCCTAATTTCATATAAATAGTTTATGTCTGATCATAAATGGCTTAGATAAAATTTCAGATTGGTCTGTTACAACCCAATTTTAATCACAATATTTACACCAAATTTAAAGATAAAAATGCAGATATAACAACAATTTTCTTGAGTAAATCAGAAAATGGGAGGTGACTTTGTATGGGTCTATATGCATATTATAATGGCCCGATGCTTATTATATCGGTAGTTTATACATAGGATGACATAACAAGTGTAGAATAATTACTATTTTCATACACAAGAATTCGTAATTAAACGGTAAGTACGTATGGGGCTGTACCAAAAAATAGGCTTTGACATATTAGTTCCGACATACAAACTACTTAGGATCAAAGCGAGTATAAATATTAGATATGTCCATACAGAAACTGGAAAATGGGCCTAACATTTGTTTGGGATATACATCTTAAAGCTGGCGTGGCAATCTGATTTCAGCATAAAAAATATTAAAGATCAAGAAAAGCTTAAGTTTCGAGTTTTAATCAATGTTTTTGAAACTGAGTGAATGAATCACCTCGCAATCAGACAGACGGATATGGCTAGATCGATTCGTCCATTCGTGTCTATCAATAATTTATTTACTTTATAGGCTCTAGGACGTCTCCTTTAATGCGTTACAAACTTTCTGACAAAATAATTATATTCTATTCTCTATTCTATTCTTAACTGAGCAAGCATTGCTTTTAACAAAACTTTCAAGTGAAAATATATTTCTGAATAAAAAAAAACAAAGAAAAACGTTAACTTCGGTGGAACCGAAGCTTATATACTCGTCACTCGTATTTTTAAAGTGTTCATGTGTTATCATCAGTTTTGATTTATCTTCTTTATTATATAATCAAAATGACTCGGTTCAATCTCTAACCGACTCATTTTTTTATACCCGCCACACATAGTGTGAAGGGTAAACAGTTTGTCCGGAAAGTTTGTAACGCATTAAAGGAGGCACCGGAGACCCCATAAATTATATATATCCTTGATCATCTCGATGAGACGAGTCGATCTAGCCATGTCCGTCTGTCTGTATGTCTGTCTGAATAATTCTCTGTATATCTTTTTCGTTGAAGATATACAGATATTAAGCTGAAAATTGGATCTTAAGCTTTTCTCGGCAATGACTAGGTTAAGTTCTAGATTGAGAGTGCCACGCCCATTTTTAGATGTAGTCCCCATACAAACTTACCGTTTTGTTTATTTTGTATAAATATAGTATTTACTTATGAATGTATTCACTCGAAATTGGGTAAAAACACGTCTAATGTCATCCAATGTCGAAAAACAGGTGCCATGCCCTTTTTAGATATAGCCCCCATACAAACTTACCGCCTATTTTTCAATATTTGCATAAAAATAGGCATTATTTATGAATGAATTCACTTTAAAATGGATGAAAACACTTCTTATGTCATCCAATGATAAAATAAGGTGCCACGCCCATTTAGTATAACCCCTATACAAACTTACCGCCCATTTTCGATTTTGTTTATGAAAATTGGATATATACATGAGTTTATTCATACCAAATTGGGTAAAAACATGTCTTATATCATCCTATTTGCACACCACCTATATTATAAGGAATGACCTATATTAACTTACACAAAGCCCCCATATTAACTTACCTTCCATTTTCCGATTGTTTTAAAGAAAATGTTTGTTTATCTGTCTTTAGCTTAAAATTTGTAGATATTTTTGTGTCTAAACTTTGATTATTTCGGACTATTGACTCCCACCACCACCTTCTCCAAATTTTACTTTAGCCACCGATAATAATAAATAAACTATTAAAAGATTCGTGTGGCATGTAAGAAGCTTCGGTTCCATCGAAGTTAACGTTTTTCCTTGTTTTTTTTTTAAATTAGTAAGAAAATTGGAAAATAAAAATATAAGCACATGTGCATTTGGTTTTCAGTTAGTCTATTTTGGAAGGCCATGAAACAAATTTGAGTATTTTTTTGTTTATTAAAATAATAAAAAAACAAGAAAAAGTTAACTTCGGTTGGACCGAAGCTTATATACCTGTTACGCATCATTTGACGTTGATAGACCTTCGTGTGCAGCATTTGTATTAAATTTTATCTTAAAATAGTAAACAAATTAAAAAATATTCTCAAAAATTTAGAAATTCGCTGTCCGATCTGAACCAATTTTAAACTGAAGATTTGGCATGGTATAAGAAGCATTTGTACCATATTTGAAGTCATTCACTTTATAAATACATTTTTTTCTTATAAGAACTTGACAAAATGTTGAACTTTTGTATGGGAGCTATACCTAAAAGTGGGCGTGGCACATTGACTTCAACATAGAAAGTATACAGGACCTAGAAAAGCTTAAGTTTAAAATTTCAGCTTAATATCTTTAAAACTGAGCGAATAAATCGCGCAGCAACAAACAGATGGACAGACGGACGGACGGACAGACGGTCATGGCTAAATCGATTCGTCCCATCGAGCTGATCAAGAATATTCGATATTAATTTAATAATCGTTTTACATAAATTAAACTTTTGTTGGTTGGGTCGTATAAAATCTGAATAAAATATGTAAATATAAAGTCTACAAAAAGTCTACAAAAAATGTTCAGCTTTGATGAGAACCCCTTACAGCTATTAGCAAAACTGTTTTCGAACAATGAAATCTTTCGAAGTCCTGTGACACCGAGATTTTTTTTTAGTGATTTACAAACCAACCGAAGGCATATTTACTAGAGATTTCGACCCTGCCGATTTGGATTCGGTTAAGAAATTACCTGAACCATTTGACGTCGCTTAAAAATGTCTAATTTTTTTTATTGTCTGTTCGCCTAGTATGAGAAATTAATCAAACGCAAAAGATTCAAAATTGTCCTGGTGTTTTTAGCTACTCTTGTTGCCGTTTATACATACACAGTATATTCAAAAAATAAAGGGCCATTTTGTTTTAAAACATGGAACACGTAACGCCATCTATTGAACGTTGGTTAACATTAGAAAGGTACAGGTCGCCCTTTAAAAAAATTCCAGTTTTGACTCGGTAACAAAGTGAACCTATTTTTTTCGACTCGCTTAAGGAATGAACAGAATCTCATTGACTCGATTGAGAAATAAACCGGTTCAGCTCTAACCGATTTTAAATTAAATCGGATAGTTAATGTTGTTATTCAGTGTTACCCGATTTTCGAATTTTCCGATGCAGGGCTCTTATTCTATGTATACACTAAGATCGGTCCATTGGGATATAGCTTCACACAAACTATCTTTCCAATTCTTTTGTATTTCTAGCTTAAAAGTTAAAACATATTCATTGTCTTATATGTAACATGAAATGTATTGTGCCATTGATCCAATCCACCCCTTTACAAAATATTCTCTACGCCACTGATGTGCATACGTATATGATTCAAAGTGTGACAGGTATTTGAGCTTCGTTTCTATCTTAATTTTAAATTTTTTCCTTGTTATATTACATTGCTGTCTACTGCAGTACTCAGTACTCATTGCTGATCAAAACTATTACACACATTACAAAACTGCAAAAGTTATGCATTTAATTTTTACATAATTCAGCTGAAAGAAAATAGTTTAACGCTCGCAACTCCAGTGCAATGCCCAAATTTGGCACTGCGTAGTCATGACGTTGCGGCTAGATAAGCTATTTTCATGCAAATACTACAGCTACTGCTGCTGTCGGTGACTGACTTAACTGACGGAGTTGACAACGTTGTCATAAGGTGCGCATGTCAAATAGAAATATGGACCTAACCGTAAAAGTCTTTAGCTATACGAGGGCTGCTATTTACATTTCGATAATCTACATAGTACACCTGTCGTCTTGAAAAATCGGATGCTGCCTCATAATGATCGAAACAATTTTAACAAAATATTTAACATAATTATTAAATTTGAAATTTCATGGGATATTTCATTTGTTAAATCGATAAACCTTGTGTACAAGTAAAAAAAAACAAAATAAATAAAGAATCATACCTGAGTTATTGAAGTCCATTACTTTTACATAAAAAACCAAAAAAACACCAACAAGAAATATTTAGTTCAGTCTTTTGTTTCATATAAACTCGGTAATCACAAAATTCTGAGAACTGATTGAAGGAAAAGCACGGAGGACCACTACGCGCTTCCGGTGTGTTTGTGGTAGGTGAAGGGTTTGATAAGATCTCTCGGAAGGGTCTTGTAGCACTCGACATGTTTTTTATGTGTTTATTTTAAGTTTTTTACATCCAATTCTGCCCCAATAGACAGCGCATATATTTTGGTTGCCTCGGACAAATATGGAGTTGATTCTTTCAAAAGATGATCTTCAGCAAGTGAAATCTTTTTCTCCTTAACATAGTCTGCGATTTAGTTCTCAATGATGAGTTTAGTACTGACATCATCAATGTCTTCTTTTAGAAATTTTGAAACTTGCGGTTTAGCACTTTGCAGTAATTTCAGATTATATACCAATTCGAAATTTTCGTGTTTTAAAATTCAGTTAAGAAGGACACTATTCGTTCGTATTGAGAAGCGCGGATTCAGAAACGTCGCCAAATCTACACATTTCATCGCACGGTCGTGTATTTGCCACGGCCACGCTGAAAAGTTTTCAGGGTGAACCGAAACCTCCACTAGAGTTTTAGTTTACCGATGGCACCGAAGTACGAAAAGCAGTAAGACAAATCGTTTAAAATATTCCGGTCATTAGGTATCAGCCATTTTTATACCCGCCACACATACTATAGTTTGAAGGGTATTAACAGTTTTTCGGAAAGTTTATTACGCATTAAAGGAGGCATCGGAGACCCCATACAGTATATATATTATTGATCAGCTCGACGAATCGATCTAGCCATGTTCGTCTGTCTGTATGTCCGTCTGTCTGTGTATCTGTCAGTTTATTTCTACGCATTTTTTTCTGTGACGATATGAAAATATTACTCTGAAATTGTAATCTTAAGGTTTTCTCGGCAACGACAACTATGTATATTAAAACCAAAGTGCCACGCCCACTTTTAGGTGTAGCCCCCCATGCAAACATACACCTTTTTTTTGTTTTTGTATGAAAATAGATATTATTTATGAACATATTCGCTCCAAACTTTTGAGAAAACACTTTCTAAATCATCCTATGCCAAAATCAAGGTGCCACACTCATTTCCTGGTATAGCCCCCATATAATCTTATCACTTTTTTTCGTTTGTTTTTATGAAAGTAGTTATTATTTATGAATGTATTTACTACAAATTAGGTAAAAACACTCCTTAGGTCATTCAATATCAAAACCAAAAAAGCAAACTCAAAAAAATGGGGTAAATTTTTATGGGGGGCTCTACCTAAAATTTGTTGGCCCTACCTATATTGGGATATTTTAGTAGGACTGTCATATACTTAATTTATACTAAATTAAGACTTTCTAGAGTAAGAAACAATGTCACATTTTTGCAAAAACCCAAATTGGTGGGGTACATTTGTATGGGGGTACTCCTTAAAATGGAGTTAGAGTACAAAATTGACGGCTTAGAAGATTCTAGGTTTCAAATAGGGAAGCTCTATCTCTTAAAGTCACCGATATAATCGTTTTCATAAGGCAGACAGCATGACGGACGGACTGACGGACAGACAGACAGACATAGCTAGTTCGACTCTCTTCCAATGCTGATCAAGAATGTGTATACTTTATAGGGTCTATCTAGCCTCCTTCTGTCTGTTACATACATTCGCACAAACTTAATATACCCTTTTACCTTTTGGGTGCAGGATATAAAAATGGCCAGATTCCTAATGCAGAAAAATTTAAAACGATTTGTCTTGCTACGTTTTGATCACAGTTGTAAATAGAGTTCCAAGGTTTCGTTTTCAGTTCGGCGGGTCGACAATTGGAATTTTTATAAAAATATTAAAACAATGGGCTACCCTATGCAATCAATGAAAGCCAAGGCTGCAAACCGGTTCAAAAATGGTTCAGTGTAAGGTGACCATGCAAAACTTTTTGCTTATTTTAAATTAAAAATGCATTTATTGCGTAGCAAAAATCATTAAAAACTTTATTTAAGCAAGTACATTATACTAACCTGGTTGTGTACAGATTCAACAGACTTCTAATCTGTTTTTAATTGAAAAGCAATTAATAAAATACAATATGATTGATAAAATAAGGCAACGTTAATTAATAAATCACCAATGCTGAACAGCCTTGATGAAAACACTCGAAATATCTGTGTCACGGTGTAAATTTTCGACTATTTACACCAAAACACTTACACCCAAAACTCTGAGATTTTGGTGTCACCTCTGATTAATACCAATTCAAGAAGATTTTCATAGATTTTTTTATCTAAATTTTAATAACATAACAAGAGGCCGATATTGAAATAAAAAATTCTCCTGTCGATATTTAAACGGCCCAAGTTTCTTGGAATCAGCGCGCCAAAATCTGTTGGATCCAGTCTTTGCTTTTTAAATACTTTGCCATGTATAACTAAAATTCAGTAGCAAGATATTTGGTTTTTACCCGATTCTATTTTAGAATATCTAAAACCAGAGAGATAGAATATATTTTGGCAACCCTTAATAATTCGTATACGCGTATACGGATTATACGTATAAGCTTTTTTTAGGAACACGATTCGAAATGTTAAAGACAGCTCTCGTATCTATGCGACTAAGACTAGCCTAGACTTTAGCTATGAATGCCTACATCAATTTAGCTGAGACTCGAATGTGCTTTTTGATGGTTGGCTTCTGTGACAAACTTGAGACGACTTTTTGTTCGTTTCTTCGTTTCTTCGTTTGTTTTAAGGATCGTTTATGCAGTTTTTGAATTTTTCCACCGCCACAACAATTTGGCAACCAAAATTTAAATTGTGGCCTTAAAGCAACTTTGTATCTTAACACAAACAAACATACACACATGCCTACATACATACAAACATACATACATATGGTATACATAGTACAAGTATGTTATGCGTGTGTGTTAATGTGGTGCATGTAGTATTTTATTTAAATTTGCATATCGAACTGGAGACATCTGCGACTTTGTTCGTTTGTCCAAACGTTTAACAAGTGGTGAAGGCGGTCAAGTTAGTGAAAAAGACAAACAACGTTCTACGTTTATCATAGCAGCATATGGCCGAAACCGTTTGACTAAATTTGCTTTATAGAAAGACAGAAAGAATTAGGGAGAGAAGGAGGACATAGAAGGGCAAGACTGAGTAAAGGTGGTTGCATAAAACAGTGCAAATGCACTGACGCAGCAACAGCAAAAAAGGCCAACAAAAAAAAAAAAAAAAAAACAAAAAAATTGGTAACAGAAGGGTAATTAATGGCAAAAAATATTCGGCTTAGTAGGCGATCAGCAGCGGGAAACCGTTTTGGCAAATGACGATCGCGCTAAGCTAAAACTACTTAGTTAGGATAGCAGGTAAACGCAGCCAAGCGTAGAGATGACCCCTAAAAATGAGCTAAGCCAAGCGAAAGCATGTCAGTCTAATTTCGCAGACGGTTACGTTACGCTTAAGCTGACCGGGTCGGTCGGACGGATCGCCTGATCGCCTGATCGCTTCGTTAAGCTATGCAATAAAAATAAAAAAAAAACCTGAAGCACCACTCAATTGTTTCATTGATCGAAGGTTCTTGAGTCCTAACAGTAAATAGTAGCAACCAAAAGTAGTGTAGTGTATGTATGTAGTGAAGTGAAGTGGTGTGAATAGTGTTATAATTGTGTCATATAACTTAAAACGCATTCAAGGCTGTCCGTCTGTACGTCCGACGTAGACATGGTCTGTGTTACGTTTTTAAAAAACCTGTACAAATATATCGCTTAATTTCAATTTCGTAAGAGCAAACAAAATTTTCATTAAAACGATATTCGAAATTAAGAAATAAATGTGACATTCTCTCAATTGTTGTCATCAAGACCAGCAATCAAAGCACTTAAATGGATACAAGACCAACTCAATTTGTTGGATGTTTCGTGATCAAAATGGGACATAAAAGCAAACCACGAAAAGTGTACATATCGCATTAAATATCGAATTGGTGACAGTCCTAAGCATTTACTAAACCAAATAAAAAATAATATAGTAATATAGTTTTTTTTTTTTTTTTTTTCTTTGACTCTTCACTCTACCTAAAAATTTTTCTTCTGATTTACTTTTTCTTATATCTTTCAAATGCCATCATATATCTAAATGTTTCTTCAATTTGATTCTACTTTTTCGTAATATCTTTCGAACAGACCACGTACATAAATGTTGCACTTCTCAATTGGTCAAGTTCTGACCACAATAAACCTATGT
Source organism: Leucophenga varia (assembly GCA_018903435.1). Lineage (NCBI taxonomy): Eukaryota > Metazoa > Arthropoda > Insecta > Diptera > Drosophilidae > Leucophenga > Leucophenga varia. The sequence goes on along the minus strand of JAEIFJ010002063.1, from coordinate 77,616 downwards.
TTGATCGTTTTTATACCCGCCACACATAGTATGAAGGGTTCAAGTTTGTCGAGTTTTTAAGAGAAAAATAAAGTATATATATTATTGATCAGCTCGAGACCAACGAATTAGCCATGTCCGTCTGTCTGTCCGTCTGTCTGTTGCAATCTTTTTTTCTCGGAAAGTCTTAAGGATATTGACCTAAAATCAAAACTTAAGCTTTTTGTGCTCCTAGGCAGTTTGTCAGAACCAATGTGCCACGCCATTAGCCCGTTCAAACCTAGCGCCCATTTTTCAAATTTTGTATGAAAATAGTTCTTTTATGGATACCTTCACTGCAATCTGTGTAAAATCACTTCTACTGTTATTCTACTGCTACCGATATGACAAGGATCGAGCCACTATAACATATAGACCCTCCAAAAAACCCCCCTTCCTTTTTTTCAATTTTTCAAGAAAATGATTAAAATTCCGTGTGACGGGTATTTGAGCTTTGGCGCTACTGAAGTTAACGTTTTTGCTTGTTATGTATGCTATCACCGGATTTCTAACAAAGATTTATATTTTTAACCAATTTTGAGTTTACCCAATATTTTGCAGAGCTGCGAACTAGAGATGAGGAATGATCAAAGCTTATTCGAGACGTTTCGTGTTTAAAATTTAATGTCCTGACTGAACGTGACCTGAAATTGCGCAAAGAAAGACGATTGATTTATATAAATTATATAACATCTTTGTAGGACATCGAATTTAAAAACTTTATATCTTACAAAACAATATTTGTTAATAACAAAATAACTAATTCAGCAATGGACCCATTGGGAATTGAACCCAGTATTTCAAAACGATTTCCAATCTATTATCCAACTACGCTGACGTGGATTTTGTTGAACGGTTAAAAAAAATAAACGGTTAAAATAAATAATGTTCTTTTTATAAAATTCGAGTCGTGCTGATCTTGTCTTTTTTTGACACAGTCCATCCTCATCTGAACTGCAAATTACTAAAATATTTACCTCTTTCTCTGTGAGCTCACAGTGAACCTCGAGCATAAACTTTTACTTTTTTTTTTACTTAAACCTTAAGCGTTTCTTCCCCAACTCTATGGTATAGACTCCACACAAATTTTAGAGTTTTTTTAATGAAAACAAGAAAATAAATTAGTTTCGGTTGGACCGAAGCTTATATACCTGTCACACAAAAATTGACGTGCAATTTCAGCTTAATATCTTTAAAACTGAGCGAATAAATCGCGCAGCAACAGACAGACGGACAGAAAGACAAACAGACAGATATGGCTTGATCAATTCGTTTTGTCGAGTTGATCAAGAATATATATACTTTATAGGGTCTACGATGCCTCATTTAATGCGTTACAAGCTTTCCGACAAACTGATAATACCTGTTTCATGCTATGTATGACAGGTATAAAAATTATTATTTATGAATGTTTTCGCTTCTAATGTTACCCAATGACTAAAACCTACAAAATCACTTCTAATTTTTTGATTTTTTTCAAGTAATGACATTTTTTACATCTGCATTTTTTGCTTAAAATTTTATAGAAGTGGTTCGTTCTTATAGGAGCCCCAATATTGAGTCTAAACTTGGGTTGTATCGAACCATCGACCCCACCTAATCCCTTTGCGGAATATTATGTAAAAATATCTTAAAGAAATAATAAAATATTACGATGACAAATGGTAATTTCCAATTAAAGTTTAAATACCCAACAGAAAATCAAGCAATTTACATTGAGATAAATTTAGATAATAAATGTGTGTCCGGTGACGGAGAAGGCTTTGGGCCGTTCTGGTATATAGTAAAATAAATAATTCATTTAATATGAAATGTAACAAAATGAATTGTGGACTTAATAACCTTTTAACGAATTTAAAGTAGAGCATAGAATTGAAATTGTAGTCGATTAGATCAATAGTCCGTTATGCTGTATTCGTAGTGTTAATTTAACTTGTCCTAAACTTTATCTTTTTATACCCTGCACCCAAAGAGTAATAGGGTATATTAAGTTTTAACAGACAGAAAGAGGATAGATAGTCCCTATAAAAAAAGGAAATTTTTTAAAGTTAGCATTGGAAGGGGAGTCGAACTAGCTATGTCTGTCTGTCCGTCCGTCCATCCGTCCGTCATGCTGTCAGCCATATGAGAACGATTAACTCGGTGACTATGAGAGATAGAGCTTCCATATTTGAAACGTAAACTCACTTAAGCCGTCAAGTGTGCACTTGCAAACGATTTTTCTCTTATTTTAGGGGGTACACCCCATACAAATTTATACCAAAATTTTTGGTTTTTGCACAAAAACGTAATTTTTTCTTATTCTAGGAAGTCTATATTTGGTATAAATTACGCTATTGATAGTCCCAATGAAATATCCTAAAATAGGCAGGATCAAAAAAATTTTAGGTAGAGCCCCCATACAAATATACCCATTTTTTAAGTTTTTGTATGAAAATCCAATACGATGAGGTAAGGTTCTAAGATCGGACCTAACTTAGTTTGGGTACAGAGTATCTTGCAGTCCAGTTTGTATGGAAGCTAAACCTATAAATGGGCGTGGTTCCCTCATTTCTCGACAATGATGTCCTGTAACCAACCAATATGAAACTTAAAATTATACAGTTTTATTGCATATTTGAATTTCTAGCTTAATTTAACTAAAACATTGAAAGTCTTTAACTTTAACGGTGGAACCGAGACTTCAATACCCGTCATACTATGATTAGATTCATTTTCCGCGTGACTTCAATTTGACTTCGATTGCCCAATGTCGTAGGCTGATGTAAGAAGTAACTCATATTAAAACTCGAAAATTTGTATGGGGCTAAGCCTTAAAATATACAATAAGCGTCAGTGTAAGAGAAAAGTTTAAGTTTTGTCTTACAGGTCAATATCTTTCAAACTAAGCAAATGAAACGCATAAATGCACACAGACGGACAGACATAAGGGGAAATTAGTTTAAATTTTTAACTTTTGATATGAAATTTGTGTCTTAAAAATAAGCTTAATGTATACGTACAAACACAGATACAACTCTCACCTCGATCCCGTAATCGAGCAACCTCGACTGCAGCGGTCATTTTGGCTATTACGCCGCTGCTACTTAATGGATAGGCCTACTCAATTAGCGAATGCAATCTGGATTAACGCAATAAAGAAACATTTAGGCCGTTATAAAACAGAAGCAGCCAGCCTCATTGTATATATTCGAATATCGAATATGTAACTTAGTTTTTCGTTTATCGTAAAACATGAAAAACCTTTTAAAATTTTCCAATAGTCAAAAAACACATTTACTCTCTCATACAGACAGAAGCTAAATTGAAAAGGAAAAGAGCTGAATTGGAGCGGCGCATTGAATTGGGTTGAATGGGTTGCTGGGGCTTATCAATTGTTATCGATTGCCCAATGTCGCGGCAGTGTCGATGATGTCGGGGATGCGGTTGAAACATTTACTTCGTCAATGTTCAACTTAACGCTTTTCAATTTAGCAGACAGCACTCACAAATACACTTAAACATAGCCACAGACACAGATACACACACACACATTAAGTCAGTTTGCAACTCATGCATATGTATGTATGTACGTATGTATATGTATAGTATGTGTGTAAGTACAAGTAAAAGGCCTGATATTTATTTATTTATTTATTATACGCAACAACATTTAACAAAATCAGTTGCTAAAACTAATCAAAATGTAACTTTAAACTAATTTAATGGACACATAAACCTGATTGGGGATTTTGGTAAGGCCCACCCGGTGGACAAAAGAATATAAAGAATATAAATGATAAAGCTGATTATACACCGCATAGAGAGAACGAAGTAAGTCATGGCAGACATAATAAGACATTACAAGAGGGAGCATTAGGAAATAATGCTTGAGGCAAAAATGGAGAAACCAGGCTGAAATAAGAAAATTAGAAAAAGTGAATAAGTGCCTCGAGGCACTCTTTTGGTTAGCTGTGCAGCTTAAATGCATATAACATTTTGTGGAAATGGACTGTGCTTGCGAAATTTTACAATGCTTGCAACATCTTCCACTGTCTCGATCCAACCAATGCATTGCAATGCGGGGAAATGGTTTATCTGGTCAAACCGTAAACCGATAATGGATGCATCGATTTTCAGCCTAGCTTAAGTCGTAGCTGTGGAGATCGGAGAGGTAGGTCTCTCAAGTGGTAAAAAATTCGAGTTGCGGCATCCCAAGGTTTGGCTTTTATATGATAGCGGCTCATTAGTCCATTCATTAGGTCTATGCCACCCACGTGAGCATTATATTCATTAACAATTTGGGGACAATCAATTTCGATTTGTCGATTAGACTTTCTATCGAAACGATGAGTCTTTTGCTGTTCCATCACGCGGATTAGTCTGTGCAAATGTCTTAACATCCACATAAGCCGACAAGAAGCGAAGGACCTTGCTGTCCTTCCACAGCATATTACTAATTAGCAGTCCGACGGGACTGACTCAAACAACTCCAGCAACTGCTCATCTGACAAGTCGGGCAACTTGAAACAAACCCGCTTTGCCAAATTCTTTTCATATTTAATTTTAATTAAGAAAAATCTTACCATAAACAAAAAATCGGCACATAAATAGCAAATAGTTGTGAAATAGCTGCCGGCAACAAAAGTTCACTTAAAGCCTCATAAGTGTCTCGAAGTCAGATTTCAGTCAGATTTCTAAAATTCAAAATGGTGGATCAATGGCGTCATCGAAAACCCCCGAGTATAAAGTTTCAAGTAAATGTGATCAATTTTTAACATATTCGTCAGCCATATTGAATCCGCCATTTTTAATTTTTGAAATCTGACTGCAGATTTGTAATCAGCGAAATTGAATACCTCTAGGAACACTGCTTCATCTAATATTTCTTACCTTTGGGTGTAGATTAGTTACTATGTTATTTTTCCAACCCCCTAAATATAAAGTGGACCCCCTTCTATAAGGGTGCATGCGAATAATTTGGGATATGGCTAATTTCAAAAAGCAAAGTTCACTTTCAATTACAGACAATAACGGAGATCGTAGCACGTCAGGGTTCTACTCTACAATTTTTTAAAATGGCCTAAAACGCTATTTGTTGGGGTTTCAACCCCTTTTCTCGAAAACCAGACGTGATGGATTTTTGAACTCAGATTTGTGTTCAGCACGAAAATTCCCTTCGGAAACACTAGGTTCCATTTATTTCGCATCCGAAAAAGGGAGATTTGCAGTGCTGTGTAATTAAAAGAAACCCAAAATCTGACACTAAAAATATCTCCAATAGCCTGTGAGTGAATTAAGTTAAAATAACATAAACCTAGATGTACATGGCTATTTCAACTTGTCTCATCGAGCTAATCAAAAATATATATACTGTACTTTATATATTCCGAATATACTCGTTCATAATGGGTATCCATTGAATCAACACATTGTTTTAAAATACAGCTTGGTATGTTCTCAGGACAAGAAGGAAAAGAATATACAAAAACTTTAGAATAACTTTAAAAAAAACAATTTAGGCAATGGTAAGCAAAAGTAAAAAGTGTTAAAACAGTTCGTTATAAATAATTCTATACCCGTCACACATAGTATGAAGGGTATTATCAGTTTGTCGGAATGTTTGTAACGCATTTAAAGAGGCTTCGGAGACCACATAAATTATATATATTATTGATTAGCTCGATGAGACGAATCGATTTACCCATGTCCGTCTGTCTGTCCGTCTGTCTGTTGCGATGCGTTTTTCTCGAAAAATTTTTAAAGATATTGAAATTTTAAACTTAAGCTTTATATGCTCCTAGTTAGTTTGTATGTCAGAATCAAGGCGCCACTTCCATTTTTAGGTATAGCCCCCATACAAACTTACCGGTTTTTTTTTTTTTTTTGTATAAAAATACTAATTATTTATGAATGTATTCGCTCCCAATTGGGTAAAAACATTTCTTTTGTCATCCAGTGTTAAAACCAAGATGCCACGCCCTCTTTTAAGAAGAATCAACTGTGTCAAATTTTATGCCATGTTTACACTGGAAGGGCTATGGACTTAATCTGATTAGTTAACCCAGAGCGTGTACACTGACTCAGTTTAGGGCTAGGGTTTGCTTTGACATAAATTAGGTACAACAAAAATTTAGTGAAGCATTTCAATAGGAGTTCTGATAAGAGATAAGGACTTCTCAAATAGAAAGTACCCCAGGCACCATAGCCCTTCCTTTTTTATCACAGAGAACAGTGTAAAGACTCCCGATGTTCCCGGTTCAAATGCTGGGATAAATTTATATACTGATCGGTACTATGGATGTGTTTCCTCTAAGGTCGTGCCGGATTCGTTGTCTGCGCTTTGCCTCGCTTTCCCTGTTCCACTTCGCTTTATTAAATCTCTATCTGATGGCTGCCCGAATTATGGTAGCAGCTTCTCCCACCGCTAATGTTGCTTCTTACACCGTTGCTGCTTCTCCGGCCGCTGCTGCTGCTTTCTCCCGCGCAATTGCTGCTGATTTTCTGATTGCTGCGGTTGTTTTTGCTTCTGCCGCTGCTGCTAGCTCCTTGGCTTTTGCTTTTTTTTGTCTCGACTCTCACTTGCGTTGCAGAAGCCTAGTGCACCACTTTGTCCAGCTGGTATAAATTTGGGTAGACGTATCGTTTTTCCTCAAAATACTCCATAATATTGGAGGTCGATCAAATTGATTTTGGGCTATAGAGGTCACTTTCAACAAACCCCTTCTTTATTTCGTCTGTTGGCTTACCATCTTCAGCTTCATCTTCTAAAGCTACCTCAATAGTTTACAATAACTCGTTTAAAAAGGAGCAAAAAACCTGAGCTTTGCCAAAGCAATGCATTCTGTGCCTTCATCGGTGTTGATGCGTCTAAGTTAATTGAGCAAAGCTGTGCTATTGGACTAGTCTCTGAAATGTATATAATAATATGTTATATTTTATATATGAATGACATTAATACTAACAGGTTCTTTCAAATGAAATAGCTACAAAGAAACTGTTTTAGTTGAGCTCTGGCGAGCATTAAGCTTTTGGGTTTTGCAGCAATACTCGTCTTGTCCGTGGGTCCAAGTATATGCTGCAAATGATGGCAGATCTCGATGCCAGGAATGTGAATTTGATAATATTAGAATGACCCGAATCGTCTAGCATGTCGCCGTTCAGTGATTGTGAGAATAGAGAAGAAAATAATCACCTTCTGTGCAACAGTAGGGCGGGTCCTCTTTGCGCCAGACATGCACAAGCATTCGAGATGCCTTTTCTAAGAAGCAAACCGCTGCTCCGAACACTCATTACCCGAAGAGGTGGTAACCGGAAGGAGCGACGTTTGAAGAATACGGCGGGTGGTGTAGGGACTTCCAATTTCAGCGTTTTAAAGTAGGTTTGCAACATGTGACCGAGCGTTGTCATGCTGCAAAAATCATTTTGTCGTGCCGTTCTCCTGTCCGTTTTTTTTCGAACGCATGAGTTGAGTCTGATAGAGCTCCCTCGTCTTTCTTTCCTTTGGATTGAGAAGCTCTACGTAAAAAAAAAAAAACTTTTTTTTGTTTGACGCTCGATGAACTGTTAACAAATTTAAAATCAATCCCATGGCTCCTGACGTTTTCTGCCGCACTTTTCTTTATATTAGCATATTGAAAAAATATACTATACTAAGGTCCGTTCGCCACCTACAACTTGAAATATTGCTGTTAGTCAAAATTGACGTGATGAAGGATATCACTATATTCTACGAAAATGATCACAACAGAAATACAGAACAAGATAATGCGTAATACCGTTTTCTGCTCTAACGGTACTTCATTTCGATTCCTCTTTAATAATTTCTTAAGTTCGCCACTAATAACGTCACTTATCAATAATAATTTTAAGCAATGAAAAATGTTAACTTCGGTAGTTCCGAATCTTAAATACCCGTCACACGATGATTAGTGATCCTACTTTAATCATGCATTAATTTCTAAACTTCTTACTGTTCTTTTCGTTTATTACGCTTCTGACATTAATGACGCGGCAGAGTGGAAGAAATCAATTTCATCCATGACCTACGAATTAGTGCATCGTTCAAAGTAGTGTTGGCAAAAAAAAAAACACTTTCGGTGATATTTTCACAGTGATCTAAATATGTCGCAATGCGACTGAAAGTAGTGATTTCCGATTTTCTTGTACCTCAGTGAACATTTTCAGTTAACAGCGATTTTGTGTATCGCTTATCGCGAACAGTGAACCTGTCGCTGATTGTCATTTCGCGAACTGCGATTTTATCACTGTTTGCAGTCACTGCAATTTTCAAGCCGCAGTCGCTAAAGACACTGCTACTCAAAAATCACACAAAACAAAAAGAGCCCAATTCCAATTAAAACTATTTTTTCGATTGGAGCCAAATATATGTCCCATGCGGAGTTTAATTTAAAATAATGTCAATTTTAAGAATTATAATACTATATTTAGGAAAAACGTAACAATGAAAATTGTATAAAATATTTCCGATATCAGGCGAGTGCTTGAGTGCGTACACTTTATTGTACTCCTCAAGGCTCTAACAGTAAACTTTATAGGCCTAGCTGACTTCAATATTGGGACTATCAAGCAAATCCTGAATTTGTCCCATATTTCCTTAATGGAGGTTCCTGGAATCCAGAGCGCTTAACTAAGCGTATAGAGGCACAATGTACCAGTATCAAAAACGTTCGGATGGAACAACGGAGGATCGAAAACACATTTCGGCGGGGTTTTTGGATACGAATTATAGAAATAAATTTTCAATTTGTATAGTCCACCCTCCCATGGTGTGTCTTTCTTGCCGGGAATTGCACCTTTCCAAATGAAAAGATTTAATGTTCCTTTTTTTGTTTTTGTTGGCCTAGCGATGAATCCATCTGGTTCGCGTTTGTTGTTATATGAGCTAAAGCCGCTCTAGACACAATGGATTTCGCAGATGCAGTATCCTTTGGCAACGATCGGTTGGCCAACTTTTTTAAGTTGGGGTACACGTCACTTTATGGTTTAGATGCGTTGTTGGTTTTTACTGAAATGCGCGTATACGTAAAAAAATTTTACTAGAACTTCTATCGAAAATATAAATTTGTGTATTGTACAAAATAAAAATATTTGACTTCACTTTTATGCCAGACGCATGAACAACTGAAAATGAATTTGAAGTTCGATATTGAATTTGACGTGAATAACTTGAAAGATTGGTCTCAAAATTCTCTGAATCAAAATTCTCAAAAAATACTATGTTCATCTCGCTTCTTATTCTTATTATGTCGGGCCTAAAATGGATATATTTGTCGGACCTGAAATAGATCCATTGTGCACGCATTAAATTTCTATTTTTTTCTACTTTGCAATAAAATAAAAAAGAAAATAATAGAATCAAATCATTTCGGATTTGCATGGTCTCTCACCGTTTTGGGTTAACAACTTAAATTCAATATCACTCATTAACTTGTCTGATTTGTAGCACTTGAGGCGTTTACTTCTCCAACATTCAGGAATATTATCCTTTCTTCGTTTTATGAAGCATGAAGTGCTTGAGTATATTTGAAATAAATCGTTTTATAAATAACAATTTCTTCATAAAAATAGTCATAAATTTGATATAATTTTCTATAAGGGTTATATGTTACAGTGATCCCACTCGACCATGGGTCCTTTACTAAGCATGGGTTGATGTAAGAAGTGTTGATTTAGAAGTGTAAATTTAAATGTGGACAATATGCTATAGGCGACCCACCACAACCATGGGTAATTCTATAAACATATGCTGCTGTAAGAAGTGATTTGACACAAATAAACCATTTTACTATAAAGAAAACTCAAACACTTTAACTGCGTAGGACTGAAAAAGCTTAAGTTTTGAATTTCATCTTAAGATCTTTAAAACTGAGTACATGAGACGTGTAACTACAGACAGACAGACAGACGGACATGGCTAGATCGATTCGTCAACAAATCGAGAAATACCAAGTACTCGACATGTGAAACACCCACAACCGTTGACAGGGTAGGAAGGACTTGACCGAATTCTTCTATTCTAAGAGAGGCTTTACAAAGAGGAATGCGTCGTCTGGAGATTTCTTTAATCTTCTGATAGAGTATTTACTACGTTAATTGCCAGACGTTAACAGGTCCGGCAAAATTTATATATAAAAATATAAAAATATGTTACTCAGGTATGCCGATAACATCGACATAGTCTACATAGTAGCCAGCAAGGCTTTTGCGGAGATTGAGAAAGAGTCCCGTTTAATGGGGCTAGCGTTGAATGAGAGTAAAACAGAAACACAAAAATTGCACTCTACACAACGCTGATAATAACAGCCCTGCTTTATGGCGCAGAAGAGCATAAATCAGTGATAAGAGTGTTCAAGAGAAGATTCTTCGAAAAATATTTGGACTGGCCATAGATAGAGGTGATTATTGGACAATCCCATACAAGTATCGCTAGATGCTCCGGTATAATGGGTACCTACTTCAGTGTTCGTATAATCGATGAGCTTTTTTGAGTTTTTTATGATGTTTGGTTGATGATTGTATGGTGACACTAATGAACACAAAACCCTTCCCAGTTATTCGGACAGCGTAACGAATTTTCACACAATTTTCTCAATGTCTTTGCAGTAGCCAAGGTCATCAGAGAGTAATAATTGAAGAGTAGAAATTCTCGCATAACTTGAAGCTGAGTGTAGACATCTTCAAACACTTAAACTTTTTTACAGTGCGTTTCTATTTTATTTTATTGTATTTTATGACATTTCTGTTTCTAATCGAAGTAAAATTTTTGCAAATTCTAAAACATTACAGATTATTCAAACAAAAGCTGCGTATATGCATCGCTGCACTTACGATATATCTACTAATTTAACAAAAACAAGAAAAAACGTTATCTTCGGTAGAACCGAAGCTTAAATACCCGTCACACGAATCTTTTAAGAGTTTATGTGTTATCATCAGTGGTCACCCAAGTTTATACACAATATTAATTTCAAATTTTGAGCTTAAAATACAGATATGTATAACAACATATTTCTCGAAAATATCAAAAAATGGGCGTGGCACCTTTCTTTTGATATTGGATGCCATTAGAAGTGAACGCATCGCAACAGACAGACGGACATAACTAAATCGATTCGTCTCATCGAGCTGATCAATAATATATAAATTTATGGGGTCTCCGATTCCTCCTTTAATGCGTTGCAAACTTTCCGATAAACTGATAATACCCTTCACACTATGTGTGGCGGGTATAACAAGTTTGATTAACTTAAGCCGACAATTGCAAAGAAAGCAACCTAGAACACAATTGTTTTTCGTTAATAAAATTTTGTGTGTAATTTCAATTTTAACAAATAAAACACTGGTTTTATTTGGTGCAGCGAAACGGTTCACTTAGCGGCGATTTTGTGTACCGCTCTTCGTGAACGGTGAACCTGTTCCGTAATCGTTTAGTACCACTTTTGAAGAAGAATACGAAGAAATAAAAAAAAAACCAAAACACAAAAATTGCCGTGAAATTTTTAATTTGTTTTTTTTTTTGTTCATTCGAAACTTCAATAAAATTTATTTGATGCATGACAATCAGCCTGATTATGAAAGGCATCGTCGACGTCGTCGTCTTCACCTTTCCATTAGCCGCGTTCCGCGTTACGTTAAAAATCGAAAACTCGCGTTAAATCGTATACAAAAAGATAGGCAGCTAGGTAGGAAAAGTCCGTTAATTTTGAACGCGACTTTCGATTCAAACCGATTTCACACCGATTTCAAACCGATTTCTCTTATCGGTTCTAATAATTTGGCAATCATACTTATGAAAACAGCTGACAAAGTAACCGAAAAAATAAACTTACAAAAAGCTGACGGATCCTATCATGCTCGTATTGGACAGCAGTACTAAATGAACAACACCAACATCCATTCGTTATATTAAAAGTCTGCATTTCAAAAAAAAAATTTTTTTAACCTGTACAATCTTTTACTACATAACAAACAAAATCAGCTTAATCTATTGCACCGTCCGTTTTTTAACGCGATAACAAAACGCGGCTCAGTGGAAATGCGACATAACGACGTCGTCGTGTCTCAATGCTAAATCGGTATTAGCTAACAGCAACGTGACGACGTCGACTATTTATCGATAAATTTAAGTGTCACCTCTGATTTTTGCGTTAAAATTTTAAAAATATAAAAATTAATTTTGAAAAATGTTTTTCATATCGGACAGGTCCACTGATGACGGAACTATTCACTTTTTTATCGCACCGACGCACTTTTCTTTCGCATCTATGCAATTTTTTATCGCACCAATGGAATTTTTTATCGCGCCTATGCACTTTTTCATCGCACCTACACCCAAGAGAATTTTGTTGCCACATCATTCCACTTAGTTTTAAAATTGTCCCTAGTGAAACCCATTGCCAACTCAGGATTTTTTTCCATTTCGAAGAGTTTCAAATTGCCGAGAATGTGTTATATTCCATTTTAAAAAGTTCAAACAAAATTCGAGTCGTTACAACTTTGTCAATAAAATTTGTGTCGACAAAAAAAAGTGTCGTTTAAAAACGACGACGACTTCGATTGAATTTACATAAGACCAAATTTCTGTCGATTGTAGTCAATAGTTATCGAAAACGACAACGAAAATACGAATTGAAAGCTGTCGACACAGTTTGGTGTCGACGACGAATTTCATAATAAGCCTGAATAATAATTTTGAATTCTAGAAATTGCTCTTTTATGGTTTGTTTTGGCATCCTTCGTATAAACACATCATTTGTTCTCAAAGTATATTTGCAAAAAAAGTTTTGCTATTCACATGTCAATAAATAAAAAAATCTGCAACCATACTACTTATACTTATACTTAGTTATTTAACCAGTTTCTAAAAATTCGGATTGCGGTTATACATACATTCAAGAAAACCCCCCCCATCAAACTAAGGGTCAAACTCCTCCTTTACAAAGCCATACTTAAACCTATGTGGACGTATGGCATAGCACTATGGGGCACTGCAAAGAGAAGCAACAGGGAAAGAATCCAAGTCTTCCAAAACAAGGTTCTGCGCATTATTTCTGAGGCGCACCCATATCATACCAATGCAGAAATCCCACCTGGAACTAAAAGTCCCTCTCATAAGCCAGGAGGTGGCTAGGCTCACTAAGGCATACCTGGATAGACTGGACAACCATGTCAACCCTCTGGCCATAAACCTGCTGGATAACAGTACTACGACTCGACGACTGAAGAGGTTACACCCCCTGGATTTGCCACTCACATAAACTTTTAAGTCCTCCTCCTTCCTCCATCACTCCCCCAACCCAATAACAACTCCCAAATCATGGAATACTTTATAGAATGTCAATGTTATGTATGCTATTACAATTCGCTGATAGTCCCCTTAGGGGACTGATTGCAAATAAAGAACACAATTATAAAAAAAAAAAAATATTTATTATGCATTATTTATCACACATTAGTTTTTGTCTTCAATCATTTAAATTTGGACCAATATAATGTTGCATCTATCTTTTACTCGTGCACTATGTATGTATTTCTTTGTGTTTTCGAAATTCAATTTTTTTGTCGACCATCAAATCAATTTTATTTTTTTTCTCCATTGAATTTAAAATCAATAAAAAAGGTAAGTTTTTTTTTTTGGGTTATATTAAGAAAAGAAGAAGGGAATTTTTCTCCACCCATTCCCGGGGGAAAGTTTTCTTTGATGACTTAGTCACCAATGACTGATTGTTGACATGTCGTCGGTTGTGTTACCATTGGCGAGTTTATAATACACAATACAGTTTGGGAAAATTATCAATTGAAGATTGCTATTAACACAGGCAGAGGAGTCATTGTATATGTTTTTGGTCGCTGAATCCGAATCTGAAGTCAGAATGTCAAAGTTACTACTCGGTTTCATTCTAACCTAAAAAACAAACTTTTTGGTACGCACCCAGTCAAACAAATTCATGACTTGTGCGGTAGACGAGAGTAGTCGTTTCTAATGTATTTTGGATCGCTGAATCTGAAATCAGAATTCAAAAGTTGTTCGCGTTTTCATTATAACTTCAAAGAGCTGACACACAAGACGTCTTCTAAGATATGTCATGCATGAAGTCGTGTCAAACCAGTCATCAAAGAATTCTTGCACGACGTGTCATCCAAGGCAATTGCTACATTTGTGTGACAATGTCGATAACGGTTTGTAGGGGCAGTCGTCGGTATGTCATCGAAGAAAGAGACTAGTGATCAACGCTGAATTGATACCGGGTAAATGACTTTCCCGCTGGGTGATCAACTTGAAAGTGATATTTGTTTTTTTTTTTTGGGTGTAGTGAAATCAGTCTGCTAAAACAAAACAATGATTTTTTTCTTTGAAAACAGCACAGCACGTGCGGCGTTAACGTTAATGAATTTTTTTAAGTTACCCGCCTATATCATAAAATTTTGTGTGATTGGTATTAAATCTTCGGTTTCCTTGAATAAAACATTTTTCCCCTTTTTTTCTCACCTTTATTGTTTTTAGACGAAATTTGCCTATCATTGAAAATTATAACTTTGAAGTGTTTCGCTTATTCGTTCAAGTTAAATTTTATTTCGGCAAATCTCGTAAATTTAAGGGCATTGCGCGAGCACTTAACACATCAACGCCAGACCAAAGCAAACCAGAGTCAGCCTAGGCCAAGTCAAGCCATGCCAAGCCAAGCCAGAGCTAGCAAGACACTCAAGCAACAAACTAAGTTGTTACAAAAAAAAAAGAAACAAGGAAAAACTATTACTTTGGTAGAACCAAAGCTCAAATACCCGTCACACCGAACTCTAAATAATTTATGTATGATCATTAGTTGCTCTGGTTGTACCTCGCAAAGTGGTAGGTGGGGATCAACGTTCCCATACAACCCAAGTTTAGACTCATAAAAGAAGCATTTTCATATAAAATCGCGAAAATGGTTGGTAAGTTTGTTTGGGGATTTTCATATACAAAGTAATCGTAATCGAGAAAAGTCTAAAATTTAATTTTAAGATCAATGTTTTTAAACTGAATAGACGAACAGACAGACGATCATGGCTAAATCTACTCGTGTAGTCGAGCTGATCAAGAATATTATTAATAATGGTGTCTTCGATGTCTCTTTTTATGCGACACAAACTTTTCAACAAACTGATTATACCCGTTCACACTATGTGTGGCGGGTATAAAATAAAAAACTTACTAAAAGTTTTCCCACCGAAAAATGTTTTTTTCAAGTTTTGGCATGATTAGGTGCTGCTGTAGCCGCGTAACTTACTTCTGGACGAGGCTGTTCGACATCAAGCGATCCAAACAATCGATATACATATGTATGTATATGTGTAAGTGTGTATGTATGTGAATGGATATGTGTATGTATTACTATAAAATATGCTGCTGCGTCGATAATGTACCAAGCTGATTGCGGATATTTTCATCATATTGAATTTTGTGCTTTAGCTAAAAATGAATCTCAATCAAAACGCACGCAGATAAGATAACCCAGCACATAAGCCATAACAAAGAAAATAAAAAAAAAAAAAAACACCAAAGTGTATCTTAGTGTTGCATGTGTTGCCTATTTGTATACCCTGTACCCGCACCTAAAAGGCAATATGAATTTTGTGATGTTGTATGTAACAGAAGGGAGCAGTCATCGCAGTATGAACATTAGGGCGAGTCAATTGGATCGAGTCAAAAAAATGTGACTATGCGAATTGCAGGAACATAATCTTTGGGAAAGGGCAAATTTTCAAATTGAAATGTGGAGGGTCAGATTTGATTTTTGAACTATGGTTCTCTGGGAAAATGTACTTAAATATTCCAAAATATTGACTTACCATAATGTACATACTCGTAGGTATATTCTACATCAGCATTAAAAGCCTAAAGTCCTATATATGCACATCAATCAGGTCATTTTGTTTTTTTTTTTTTTTGCCGAATGATTGCATAAATTCCGGACACAATAAGCCACAACAAAAATTAAAATCTTAAAATTTGGAACATTTTACATTTTTGGTTAGATTTAAATCTCTCTTCAATTCAATAAAATAGTGAATATAATTCACAATTAGTAGAAACACCATATTTTTGTTATTTTTTAAATATAGTAAAAACTAATTGTGAATTATATTCACGACTTCATTGAATTTTAGAAGAGATTTGAGACCAACCAAATGAGATTTTAAGGAACACCCCCGAAAATGATAGCAAATTGTTAATTTGTTTTAAATAATCTTAATATCGTAAATGTACCTATAGTCCGAACATGGAAACAGGGTAATTCGTAGTCGCTCATACTCAACTGCAGTATTTCTTGTTACATATATGAATGTGTATGTATGTATGTATGTATGTGCATAAATGTATAAGCCTATGTGCTATCGTTGATTATCGTACTTGGCAAAATTTGCTCGTGATCGATTTACGCTGCATTTTATAGTTGCGGGTGTACAATATTAAAACGAACGTTCAGTTATTCAAGAGGTTAAGCGCATTTAAACATTGCAATGAAGCTGAAGTTGAACCTGTTAATTTGGTAAGAAAATGTATTCACGAAAACGATATAAGCAATTTGAAGAAGAAGCAATAAGATAAGATATACGAGTTTTCTTAACAAAAAAAAAAAAAAAAAAACAAGTTTGGAGTCTAAAAATAGTCCCGTTTTTCTTTGTTTTTAAGTAGTAAGGTCATTGATACATTTTGACAATATAAAAAGAGTAATTCTTCCTGATTTGATATTCACAGTGATTATACCCGCCATACAGAGTGTGAGCGGACATTATGTGTCGCAAAGATTGTAAAGGATTAACGGAAAAGTCGTAGACCCCATAAAGTATTTTATTATTTCTGTGTTTTTTTTTTTTTTTTTTTTAGCCCTAATTAATTTGTATGTACTCACTTCAAATTATTTAAAACTACTTCTAGTGTCATCATATGCTATACACTACCGATTTGATAAGTATAGGAACAATATAACATAGAACACCCATATACTATAAGCTCTCCTCCTCCCATCATTTGATTTTGTTCAGAACAATTATTGTTATACTTGTACTTTTAAGTTAAAATTTGAAATTATGTCCAATTAATTTGAAATTTCTGTTATCAGTCGACTATAGGTAAGTAGTTTATCACATAAATATTTTCAGGTTATATAAAAAATTGTGGAAGTTTTGAGATTTTTAGTGACATGCTCTTCTTTTCTTATTTATTCTGTTTTACTGAATAGATAAAAAATTTTCTTAAAGTCGAGTCTTTTTACTTTTTTTAACCACGTCACATAATATGAAGGGTATTATCAGTTTGTCGGAAAGTTTATAACGCATTAAAGTAGGCATCGGAGACCCCAGAAAATATATATATTATTGACCAGCTCGACGAGACTAATCGATTTAGCCATGTCCGTCTGTCTGCCTGTCTGTTGCAATTCGTTTTCTCGGAAAATTTCGAAGATATTAACCTGAAATTTTAAACTTAAGCTTTTTGCGCTCCTAGTTAGTTTGTTTGTCAGACCCAGGGTGCCACGCCTATTATAAGATATAACCCCATACAAACTTACCACTTTTTTCGATTTTTTGTAAGAAAAAAGTTTTTATTTATGGATGTACGAGTATTTACTACAAATTGGCTAAAAAGACTTCTTATGGCATCCAAATGGCCACGCCTATTTTCTGTTAAAGCCTCCATACAAACCTACCGCCCATTTTTCCAAAAAAATCTCTTATTTATGAATATATTCACTCCAATCTGGGTAAAATCACTTCTACTGTTATCCTATGAGTATGCTACCGATATGACAAGGATTGGGCCACTATAATATATGACCCCATACAAACTTATCTTCCATTTTTTTTTTTTTTAAGAAAAAGATTAAAGTTTCGTGCGGCGGGTATTTGAGATTCGGTTCGAAGCTAATATGCACCGCAGTTAATTTTTGTACCCGTTACACATAGTGTAAACGGATATATTCAGTTTGTCCGAAAGTTTGTAACGCATTAACGGAGGCATCGGTGACCTAAAAAGTATATATATTATTAATTAGCTCAGCTTTGTTCTCCTGTCTGTCCGTCTGCTGCGATGCGTTTTACTCAGAGTGTTTTTAAGATATTGACCTGAAATTTTAAACTTAAACTTTTTTTGGTCCTAGGCAGCTTGTATGTTAGAATCAAGGTGCCATACAGACTTACCGCCCATTTTTGAATTATTTATGGAAATATGTATTATTAATAAATATATTCACTCCAAAGTGGGTAAAAACCCTTTTATGTCATCCAATATCTAAATCAAGAAGCCACGTCCATTCTAAGGGTAAGCCCCTATACAAACCTACCGCCCGTTTTCGAGTTTTTGTATGAAAACATTTGATAATTTTGAAAGAATTCAATTAAAATTTTGTAAAATCGATTGACACTAAGAGTGGCTTCAGACAAGGCGATGCATTGTTGTGTGACTTTTTCAACCTCCTGATGGAATACATAATGAAACAATGCCCAAACGTTGACTAGGCGGATAATATTTTCTACAAAGGAACTATGCTGATCGCATATGCCGGCGACATTGATATAATCGTCAAAATTGATCGTTCAGTCACCGGGGCATTCTCAGACAAAGAAAAAAAGTCCCGTCTAATGGAATTAACGGTGAACGAGAGCAAGACGAAGTACTTGGTTCCATCCGCAGACAATCTTTGAGAACAGAGAACTTCAGCTTTGAGGCTGTAGAAAACTTCGACTACCTGGGCTCAGATGTAAACAGCGACAGTCTGGATATTAAATGAAGAATCACTGTTGCTACCCCTTGCTATTTTGGTCTTGGTAAGCAAAGGCGTAGTAGAGTTCTGTCCAGAGAAACAAAAATTAAACTATACAAGACGCTGAGAATGCCTGTCCTGATGTATGGCTCAGAAGCATGGGTCATGACAGAATCGGAAAAGTCGGCGTTAGGCGTGTTTGAGAGGAAATACTTCGGAGAATTTTTGGTCCAGTTAGAGCGGAAAATTACATCCGTATGCGCACGAACGATGAGCTGTACGAGCTATATGCTGACATCGACATAGTCAGGAACATCCAATACAAAAGGCTGTCCTGGGCTGGTCACCAGTGTCAAATGGATTCAGAGGCTCCGGCGAGAAAAGTTGATTGAAGAAGATCCTGAAGGACATTCGCAGGATCGGTATTCCGAACTGGTATCATCTGGAACTGGATTACAACCGCCAGTGCCAAACCTTGCTGGCTGCCAAGGCCAACAATCGGCTGTAGCGCAATTTATAAATATTTAAAATCAATTCCAATGTCCACCTAAGTGAACACTATCGATTTGATAAGAATTTAATTTAAGCTCCTGGTAAACATATAAACATTTAAAAGTTTTGTGTGACGGGTATTTCATCTTCGGTTCCACCGAAGTTAACGTTTTTCTCGTTTTTGATGTGTTTATTCCCAGTACCCAAAGGGTAAAAAGATATATTAAGTTTATGCGAATGTAAGTATGTAACACGTAGACAGGAGGCTAGATGGACCTTATAAAGTATATATATTCTTTCAGCAGTATTGAAAGGGGAGTCGAACTAGCTGTATCTCTCTGTCCGTCTTTTATGCTGTCTGCCGTATGAAATCGATTATATCGGAGACTATAAGAGATAAGGTCCGTTACCTACCTATAACGCTACTTGAAATATTGCTATAAATCGAAAACATCTGAATGTCGGATATCACTATATAACACGAAAATGATCACAACAAGATATACAAAGCAAGGGGATGTCGAATAATATTATCTTTTGTAACGGTACTCCATTTCTATTCATTTGCAAAATATTTCTCTCGAGCCCCATTTCAAGGGTACCCCCATTCAAATCTATTTTAACATTTTGGGTTTTTGCATAAAAAACTTCATTGTTTGCAGTGTAGGAAGTCTTTATTTAATATAATTATTTTAGTCCCAATGAAATATAATAATATGGGTTGGACCAAACAAAATTTTATGGATATACAGAAAGGTATGTGAATAAGTTAGGACTTAACTTAAGGTACATGAAGATTAGTTACAGGCTATCTTGCAGTCGAGCATACTCGACTTCAGCTTTCTTTCTTATTGTTTTTTTTTTAATAAACTTATACCGCCCCCTAGTTTCGATCCAGACGACAGCCACATACAATTCGTGGAACAGATTTTCATATAATTGTCTTACAAGACGTCTTGTGTGTTTGTATTATAAATTCACCAATGGCAAGGCAACCGACGACATATCATCAAGCAGTCACTAATGACCAAGTCATCAGATCAGAAGTTACAAAAAAATTAATATTAAACATATTTATTCAGAAATAAATTACAATAATTACATTTATTAAAGTTCAAGAAGTAATTTTTTGACTAGAATAAAATACGCAAACGATTCTCCATTTAATATAAATGAACGCCAATTAAAATTCAATCAAATCGCATTTAGTAATTCCAATGAAAATAAAACCATGCTTATCGACAAAATTGAGCAACGACAAATCTCGGGCATGACTAGAAGCAATCAGTACAAATTCCATGTAAACAGTATCGCGTCAGATCCGCATGAACAATCCTCGACCACGGTTACCACAACCACCACCACCCTCGTACACGTAGAATCATACACAAATACACAAATACACACATACACACATAGAAGACGTTGAACGGCAGGACTGCAATGGAGACAGTAGAAGCGGTAGAATCGGTAGTAGCGGTAGCGGCAGCATTAAAAAAGTTTCAATGTGTGTGTTGCAGCTGTAGCTGCCGTTTTCTTTTTGTCTAGCAAAATATATTTCGTTTCGATTCGTTTCGAGAAAGCCAAGCCACATAGATCGATTGATGTTCTGAGAGAATGACTTATGCCTTATGGAGCTCAGCTCAGCTCAGCTCAACATCGTCGCACTTCGAATTACTGCCATCAATTGTTATTTTTTTTTTTTCCCCTTTTTTTTTTTTTTTGGTTTTTGGTTTGCTTTTGTTTTATAAGCTAGCAGCTAGCTTGCCAAAGTTTGATCAAGTTAAAAATCTTTATAGGGTCAGCGACGAAGTCAAGTGTAAGCGTCCGACTTTAGTACGAGCAGTAAAAACAACAACACCAACAACAACACCAACAACAACAACAATAATAGATACAGCAGCAACAAAAGTTGCCGTCAAGCGCACCACACGACAAGAAAGTGCGATATCGATAAGCGCGCTTAGCTCACGTTTTAGCAGCAAATACAGTAACAACTTGCAACTTGCAACTTGAAACGACATAAGCAGACAATAACAATAGCACCAGATGATGCATGCAACATCGAGAGCTGCACAAAGTGCTGCAATTCGACCAAAAAAAAAAAAAAAAAAAAAAAAACACCAAAAAGCAGAGCATTAGACGACTCCGACTCTGCAACAACAGCAGCAATGCAATAGCAACAACAACAACAACAACGACAACAGTTGCCCGTTCATCGTTGTACACGAGTATAATCTGCTCTAAATCAAAATTGCTTATTAAACGTAAGCGCATATACACCCTTCAACGTGTATGTGCGGTGTAAACCAGGTCCGCACTTAGGGTTTTTTTTGTTTTGTTTTTTGTCAATCGGTACGGAACGGAACTTGAGTATATAAGGCAAATTCATGCATTGGCCAAACAATTCGATTTTCGCTTGAATTTTGGTCTTCCTTGTTAGAGTCATTAACGCTTCTACAGATATCTAGTCTACCCAGAGATGCTACAAATTTCGAGACTGGCCCATGACATGGTTTTTTATTTTATGAGCAGTTTGTATGTCGCCAGTGGCACACTGAAAGACTCCTTTTTTGGAAGGACGTCTGCAAGTTCGTCTGCTTTACAATTGCCCTCTAAGTCACTGTGCCAACCCAGAGACCCAAGATGAGGTGGGTCCCACAGTGCTGAGTAATCCTATTAAGGGATGTGCCGCACTCAGTAATTATTTTAGATTTGATCAGACTGGAGTCAAGTTCCTTAAGGGCCGCTTGACTGTACAAATAAATTAACCAAATTTAACTTTAACTTAATAAACTTCCAAATCTACTTCAACTACATAAGTTTACTACTTATTTAGTAGTCTTTAGTAGAATACACGCTGAATATGAGTAAGCACGATAACGATATACTCTGTACCAAACCACTAATACCATCTATTGTAGTAGATCTGTATTTCAAACGATTTTTCAATCTTTTATTCAGTTCTTCGCAGCGATTTGAATTTGCCCGAAACGGTTACCCCGGAGCGGTCTATTGAGCTTGTTGAACTGTCAGAAGTCACACGGCTCTAGATAAGGTGACTACGATGGTTGTGGAATGATATGAGTCTAGTTTTGGCGAAAAAAGTACGAAAAAAAAACTCAATGATTTTGGTAGCCTTAAATATCCTTCAATATTGTATTGACCTAGCATTTTGATATGCCAATATCACGAGCAAGGATTCTAATCGCTAATTTCTTCGTCGTTGAGGTTAATGGTCGCCCAGAATGCTCTTCGTCTTCGACACGTTCACGGCCTGCTTGGAACTCACTAAACTACTTGTAAACACGTTTTTTTTTTTCTTTCGACAGAGCCTTACCACAATACTCAACGAATCCCAAACAGAAAACTGATCGAAATTTTATGAAAATTTTTTTGCTCAACAAGTTTCGTCATCGCAAACAACGAGAAACTGTTTTTAAACAACTCACAAAGCAAAGCGTATCTCAAACACTAATAAATATTTTGATGTTTAAGTTGGCAGGGATGTTAAAGATAGTTCTACCATCCAAAATTCAACAAATCCAACAACGAGCGCCGTTTAAATTCAAATTTCATCTTATATTTTGGCCACAGTAGTACAGTATTGTGCTCTTATAGACACGAAGCTTATTACAGTTTACTCCTGGGAGTATTACTTTTTTCATTCTTAATATCTTTGAGAGATATATATTTAAAATAACTCTATACTATATGTGTGGGACTTGCTTGCGGTACCCCATAATTGAATGCCATATTTTCACTCAGGTTTCAACATCGATTTATATAACAGTAACTGGTTTCTCAAGCTGAGCCTGGCCTTCGGATCACTAAGCCAGTACATTATTTTTGTCTAATATTTGAGCTGGTGAGCCTCAGCTTTAATATGTAGCCTATATGTCAATCAAATATGGCTAACACAAATAACGGGTATAGGTGAGTTCTTTATTGTTTATTTACTCTAGGACAATCCTGTCTTTTTTGTTATAAAAGCAATGTGAGAAGACTTGTCTGGATTCACATTAATGTTCGAATTATTTCGCCAATTTTACATTAACTCTCTGAGAGAATGTAAGAAGCACACAAACTCGTTCAAAACAATCAACGAAATTCTTTTATTTCCATTTAAAAATTGCATGAGCAGATCGGACGCCATTGAAAATTTGAGACAATGTTGTGAAAAATCCTAATGAAGCAGAAAACAGAGATTCCCATATGTATTGGATGGTAACTATGTTAATTTTGCTACAAGTAAATATGTAAGTAAAATATTAATTTTTTTCAGTAGAATATTGGGGGTATGGACCGCTAAAAACTTTACGTTAAACGCTTTTGTACATTCCAACAGTACCAGAGAGAACTTTCAGCCAAGCTGGACAAATAATCTCTGAATGAAGAGGCTAACTTAAGACAAAAGTAGTTGGTATGCTAGGTTTTCTTAAAAAAAAAAAAAAAAAACAAAGCCTAATTCCCAAAAAGATCTCAGAAAGGCTAAATTAAATTAAGTTAACTAATACTTTATGGCGACAATTACCTTTTTTTTTTTAATTTGACGCTTGATGTTTTCAAAAAATCGAAGTTTCCTTTATAAACTATCGAAAATATCGATGGTCACGAACATCGATTGTTTTCCAGCTCTAGTCGCTACAGTAACTAGAGTCACTTTCGGTGATTCGGTTTGTTGTGTTGGTGTAGCGAAACAGTTTAGTTAGCGGCGATTTTGTGCTTCACTCTTCGCGAACAGTGTTCAGTAATCGCTGATTGTTTTTTCTCGAACTGAGATTTAATCACTGTTTGCAATCACTGCGATTTTCAAGTCACAATCGCTAATCACACTGCGACTCAAAAAATAATACTTTTTGCCAACACTAACACTAACGCTTGCCATTTACAGGCATTAGCAAACTTTGTTTAGTTCAACAAGCATCTGATAGGAATCATTTACCTTTGCATAATATATAGTGTCACGTCCATTTTTAAAGCCAATTTGAATATCCGATATAGTACTGCGTTCATTGAGCACTGCCGACAATTTCCTACTTGCTTTAATGGCTGCACTGATGTTGTCATAGCTGGTTAATTGTAAAGTTCGGAGAGTCTTTATTTGACAAGCCGTTTCTGCAACAGTTACGTGTCTTGGTGGTAGGTCCATTTGACAGGGGCTATAAAAAATTGCAAAATGTCGTTTTTGTTCTGTGGTAAAGTCGAATGTTTTAAAAGATTTTTAAAAGTGATTAGCGAAAGTGTCAGACTTGATTTCATTACTTAATGCTGTCTTTAAAAGGGACAATTTCCTTTAAAAAGAAATTATTTTGATCCTTCAAGCTGGACATAATATAAGGAGCATCAAGCAAATAGACATTTACCTTAAAGGGTGCTTTTTTATATACATTTTTTCTTATGCTGCGCCTCCCCCCCCCCGACTAAAAAAAAAGAAAAAAAGTTTAAATTGTCAATTCCAAAATTAGTAGTGCAATTCTTTTCTTGCCTTGTTTGTTTGGTATTATTTATTCGAAAACAAGGAAAAACGTTAACTTCGGTGGAACCGAAGCTGGAATACCCGTTGCACAACACTTTTAATAGTTTATATGTTCACCAGATGCTTAGATTAGAAGGTGATTTTTGAAACTACTAATTCAATTTGAAAAATTGGTTCATCAACAGATAGTATGGAATTTCAGGATGAACATTGGCCTTAAGGTAAATTGTATCAAAAAAATTTTTATCGAACGCTGCTTTAACGGT
This sequence comes from Leucophenga varia, assembly GCA_018903435.1. NCBI lineage: Eukaryota > Metazoa > Arthropoda > Insecta > Diptera > Drosophilidae > Leucophenga > Leucophenga varia. The sequence continues at coordinate 52,615 of JAEIFJ010002063.1, read as the reverse complement.
AATAAAATTTCTACAGAAAAGTTGCAAAGCTTGATAGTGCCTACAAATAAGACAGCGACAGCATATGTCAAACTTTTACAATTAGAGCCACAAAAACTACTTTTTTGTTTTAAAAAATTGCATTCTTACCGAAACCAGCAAGTTTATCGTCTCAAGTATTTAATACACGCGATTTTTTGCTTTTTACTGCACATATATTGAACGAATGGTTAAAGAGATAAAATGATGTATGTGAAACGCGATAGTGCCGTAAAGCCTTTGAAAAGAAATTCGGTGTATGTCTTTGTTAGTAGGAACAGGAAAGGTACCATCCATTGAAAAAATGAGCGGTGGGAGTGGTCAGTTTTTGCAAAAATATAAGCTACAGGATTGAAACTCAGAGTACATTTTGATAGGAAGTAGCGAAGAGTAGTATACATACGTAAATATTAATTGAAACGCAATATACAAAACCTTGGTATTAAGGAATATAGGAGCAGAAAAAGTATGATTCATAATGAAAAAAATCTAAAAAAAACACATTTTGGCGTCATCCGAGCAAGACCGGGTATATCGACTACTTTAAATATACACATATATTAGTTGGTATAAATTGACATTTGACCGTTCAATGTGAGTTTTCGCCCACTGTGCGGCGGAAAGAGTTTACGTGCGAAAAGTAGTAATTGAGAGTTATGCTGCGTTGGAAGGTCCAAATCTAGGAAGACATCCCAGCCTTGCTCTGGTGTCGAAAAACATTATTTTCAAATATGTGCCGCCAACCAGCTTTTTCCACCGCCAAATTTTCCAATCAATCATTCTCTTTACACTCCCTAATACCCAGTTTCTGAATATTTTTTTCCAATGGATCATATTTCTCCCGTTCCTATAATCATGTATAGTACACTGAGTTTTATTACTAATATTTGATAATATGTACAAATGTATACAAGTTGTATGTAATTAGTTCAAATATGTATAGAAGACTGATTTAATAGTAAGCGGGCCTCTATAGCATATAGACCCATACGAAATTTTCTGATATTTTTTTAGCTTAAAATTTAGTATCATCCTATCTCGAAATTTTATCGTAGCAAATGGCAATGACCGGGTCGATTTCGTACTTAACTTGTTTTCCTTTTAACTTTATACCCGTCACACATAGTGTGAAGGGTATATTCAATTTGTCTGAAAGTTTGTAACCCATTGAAGGAGACGTCGTAGACCCCATAAAGTATATATATTCTTGATCAGCTCGACGAGACGAATCGATCTAGCCATGTCCGTCTGTCTGTCCGTCTGTCTGGTCCGTCTGTCTGTCCGTCTGTCTGTCCGTCTGTCTGTCCGTCTGTCTGTCCGTTGGTCTGTCCGTCTGTCTGTCTGTATATTTCTAGGCATCTTTTTTGTTGAAGATATAAAGATATTGCTGAAATTTGGAACTTAAGCTTTTCTCGGCAACGACTATTATGAGTTCGAGAATTAGAGTGCCACGCCCATTTTTAGGTATAGCCCCATACAAACTTACCGTTTTTTTCCGATTTTTTGTATAAAAATTGTAATTATTTATGAATGTATTCGCTCCCAATTGGGTAAAAACATTTCTTTTGTCATCCAGTGTCAAAAACAAAATGCCACGCCCTCTTTTAGGCATAGCCCCATATAAACTTTCCGTTTTTTCCGATTTTTCCGATTTTTGTAAAAGAAATACTAATTATTTATGCATATATTCACTCCAATTTGGCTAAAAACATTCTAATGTCATCCAATGTCAAATCAGATGTGCCACGCCCATTTTTTGGTATAGCCCCCATACAAACTTTCCGACCATTTTTCGATTTTTTGTATGAAAATGGTTATTATTTATTCATGAATTCACTCCATATTGGGTAAAAACTTTCCAATATCATGGTGCCACGCCCATTTTTAGGTGTTTCTTGCATACAACCTTACCGCCCATTTCCAGATATATTCGAGAAATATGTTGTTATGCATATCTGTATTTTTAGCTCAAAATTTGAAATTAATATTGTGTGTAAACTTAGGTGACCACTGATGATTACACATAAACTCTTTAAAGATTCGTGTGACGGGTATTTAAGCCGGTTCTACAAGCTAACGTTAGTTTTTTCTTGTTTTTACTTCTGATTCGATTTGTAGAAAATGGATAGGATATAAGTTAACATCTAGAGGATCTACGAGTATATTAAAATTGTAAAATAGTTATGAAACCTCCCACGAAATTGTTTTTGATAAAAAGTGGAGTGCTATCAAAGTAATAGCAATATCAGCAGATGCTTATCTAAGCTTCGCCTCGCTAAGTAAGATTTAAGAAAATCAGTTTGACATAAGCTGCCGATGTATAATAAAGTGAAATCACGTCTGGGCACTTTTGGGTACCAGAATTGTGTTAAGCGCACAAAAAGTCATCGGGAACTAGTTTCACATCGACATGTGGCATTGCGATGGCGAGCTAAAAAATGATATGGGATTGTGGTATATTATAGACGCTTATTACTCAGTGTCCGGCTTTATTGCATTAATTGTTATTGGTAACGTCTACCAGTGATGGTTTTATAAAGTTAACAGATACGTGCAATCCAGTAACATTTGTGATTCCGTCTGCCAAAATTGGCATTGGTTTCAGAGAAATAACCGAATCGCTTTCAAAAAGTCATCAAAAATAAAAGAGAATAGTGTGTAGAGTGTGAAGTCGGTCTACTCTATGAAAATTTTACTCTACGTTGTGCTATAAAAAAGAAAGCTCGTAGAGCATTATCGGAATGTTTATACTGCAAATATTTTTATACCCGTTACACATAGTGTAAACGGGTATATTCAGTTTGTCCAAAAGTTTGTAACGCATAAAGGGAGGCGTTGGAGACCCCATAAATTATATATATTTATTGATCAGCTCAACTATGTTCTTCTGTCTGTCCGTCTGCTGCGATGCGTTTTACTCGGAAAGTTTTAACATTTAAAACTTAAGCTTTTTATGCTCCTAGTTAGTTTGTATGTCAGAACCAAGGTGCCACGCCCATTATTAGATATAGCCCAATACAAACTTACCACTTTTTTTCGATTTTTTGCATGAAAGTAAGTGTTATTTATAAATATATTTACTCCAAATTGGGTAAAGGTGCCACGCCCACTTGAAGGTGTATAGATCTTTAAAAAAAAGTTCATAATATTCTGAAAGTATTTACTCAGTCATTTGTTTGTTGAACGGTAGATCTGAGGGGATCACTTTCTGAGCTACATATTTTTTTGTATAGATCGTAATTTTCCAGCTCTTCTTGATTTCGAGTTTTGATTTGAAGTAAAGTAAAATCCACATTTTTATTTTATTTCATTTTTTTAAATTTAATTGCTTACAAATGCATGCATGTGTTGTGTATATAACTTTACATATGTTGTGTATACTCATTTTTGTGAGTTAAAACACATTGGATCAAAGCATTTCATTATTTTTTTTTTTTGTTCTTTAAACTATCAAAATAAATATTTAAAAAGCATTTTACTCAAATTTGAACGAGTAAAATGCTGCACTAGAAGGCGCTGTTTCAATGAGCTAACAGGCGGAAGATATTCTTGTAGAACATATTCAACAACGACGTAGATCATCCAGTCTTAAGTCAACGGCATTTTTCAGTATCTTCATTGCGGTCAGATCCATACTCTCCACAAGATTCAAAGTTGCCTCATACACATTTCTATAATTAAGATTGCCAGCTCGTTTCGATTCGGGCAACGGTGACAACATTGGACGATAATCCAATCCAGTAGCATTTTCGCGATTCAATTTGGTCAATGCGCTGGTTGGTCAAATTGTTGTTGATCATCGGATGCATCGGAGCTGCATGATCCGATGTTCTGGATGCTATATGAAGTCTAGCGTCTTCACGACGATTGTTCAAATTACTTTTGCATGGCAAGCTTAAGTGATTTACATCAACTGTTGAGTTCTGACGGTTGTCATGGTTGATCATCGAATGTGGTGTTGGCTACCGGTAGCTTGGCGTGCTGCATGGGGCAACATGAACGACTTCCTTCCAGATATTCCATGGGTGACGTGGATGCGCGTGATAAGTGTGCTGCTGGAATAATATTTCTATGAACGCAATGACTACGGTCCAAACCAGCTGAAGTCATCTTAATTAAATCGTTGGAGGGTTCCATCCGGAATAACTGTTGATATTGGTTCCGCACACTCGGCTCCATTAAATATCATTCAGTGGAATGATTGAAATGATTATTTGCACCAGATCTTCTGGAAGTTATACCTCATGATGCTGGCTCTGCAGCGTTTCCCTAATTGGACGCTGCATTTCCATCGAATAAGAAACATCAACTGGCGTCGGTCGCTGAACAGACTCATCGTGTTGCACCATTCCATCATATCAACGCTCAGTGTAGTCATTCTTCTGCAAATTAATAAAATTAGATGGTAGACCATTGCTCCTGAAGGCTTCCTCCAAAAGGTGTCGGTCAGCCAACAAAGTTTTGTTGACCAATACCAAAAAAAATGCATACTTACTCACAAAATTTTTAGCTTCCGATTTAATATAGGTACTTTTTTTTCCCCAGCACAATCAAAGCAAGAAACGACCGACTGAATATTTTCCAACACGTAATTTCGGAAATATAAAATATTTGTATTGAAAGTAAGGCAGATAATGTCAAAGACTACTAAAAGTCAACATACAATTTTATTTGCTGTTCTGTTCCAAATGATTTTTATACCCGTTACACATAGTGAAAACGGGTATATTCAGTTTGTCCGAAAGTTTGTAATGCATTAAAGGAGTCACCGGAGACCCCATAAATTATATATATTATTGATAAGCTCGATGAGACATATCGATTAGACATGCCCGTCTGTCTATCCGTCTGTTGCGATGTGTTTTACTCGGAAAATGTAAAAGATATTTAACTAAAATTTGAAACTTACGCTTTTGTGCTCGTTTCTAGTTAGTTTGTATGTCAAAACCAAGGTGCCACACCCATTTTTAGATATAGCTCCTATGCAAACTTACCACTTTCTTCAATTTTTGGATGAAAACATTTTTTTTTCTGATTGAATTCAATTAAAATTTGGTAAAATCAATTCCAAGGTCCGCCTAAGTGAACGCTATCGATATGGTAAAGATCGGGCTAATATAACATAAAGCCTCCATACAAATTTGACCAAATTCATCGTGAAATTTAATCTAAGCACCTGGTGAACATATAAACTATTTAAAGTGTTGTGTAACGGGTATTTCAGCTTCGGTTCCACCGAAGTTAACGTTTTTCCTTGTTTAAATCTTCGTTTGTTGTATCATTTGTTTAAAGAAACAAGGAAAAACGTTACCATCGTTACCGAAGAACGTATTTGTAAATAGTTAATGTGTTATCAGCATTGGGTTAAATATAACTTCGAGATGGGATGTAAGGCATAGGCCCTCTCCCCTCTGATATAATTCACAGAAAGAAACAATATTGGTATCAAATTTTAAGCTAAAAATACAGATATTAAAAAAAAATGGGAAAATAACCACGTAGTTTGTTTGTGGCCTATGCCTAAAAATGGGCTTGGCACCTTGGATTTGATATTGAACGATATTGGAATTGTTTTTTTAGCCAATTTGGAGTCAATACATTCCTAAATAGTAGCCATTTTCATACAAAGATTCGAAAATTGGCGGTAGTTTTGTATGGGGCCACACCTAAAAATAGGCGTGACACTCGACGTTGCCGAGAAAAAGCCTTAGCTTCAAATTTCAGCTAAATATCGGACAGACAGACTGACAAGGCCCAAGCGATTCGTCTCATCGAGCTGATCAAGAATATATTTATATTCCTTCAATGCGTTATAAACTTTCAGACAAACTGAATATACCCGTTTACGCTATGTGTAACTGGAATTAAAAATATTTGGCAACTGCTGCATCCGTTTTATTGCTCTTGACGGAAATTAATTAATTATTAAAGTGCAAAAATTTTAAAAACTTGCAAAAATTTCACAAATTTGCAATAATTTCCAAAACTTTAAAAATTTGAATAATATAAAAAAATCTGCAATAATATGAACGCAAGATACTTTTCTTTGCAGCAACAAATCAACATAAATCTGTTTGGTAATTTCTGCGCATTTTTTTGGGTACCGATGCCACCATGCCAAGGGAACCTAAAATTTTCATAAAAATTCAATTGTTCTTTTCTTCTTCTAATTACTCACAAAAGAACATCCAATTTACTACAGAGTAAAAACTTTTCAAAAGTATTTGATACAGGGGTGTCAGGGAAATCTCTACCAACCTAATTTCAATCGAACTCCAACCAAAATGGGTAATGGTTTAACTAGCATTTATCTAGCAAATTAATTGCAAATAAAATTCTTAGGCAAAACCAACCGAAACAAAAAGAATGCCAACTTGCTCGAAATGGACTTTTATATTTTGCGATCATTAATTTTTGTCAATTGAGTAATTGTATTTTGCTTTATAATTAAAGTAAAAATTCTAATATTAATGTTTTCAAAAATTTAATGCGAAACAACCCAGAATTAAAAGTTCATTTATGCAAAAAAAAAAATTTGAGTAAAATATTAAGGGTCTGAGTTGGCAGGTTAGCATAAGAAAGGTAAAGGGGCTAGGATTGGGAAAAATTGTAAACTAATGCAATTATCGCAAGTCTCATAGATAATCGCCCGCACTAGCATTTATGAGCACATGTATGTGTATGTGTGTATGTACAACTTTAACCTTTTTTACAACCTCGTTAAAAATCCCCATAGTTTTTTTTAAAATTTCTTTCACAAAATATTTTCTATTGGTTTTTTTTAACAAAAATTTACCAAGAAATTTAATCGCAGAATCCTTAGGTCGTGTTATTGATTTGCGAGAGGATACCAAGTATGTACTTCGTCTTACTTTCGTTCACCGCCAGTCCCATCTTGCGGGAACTCTCTTCAATATCGTTAAAAGCCCAGCTCACCGTACGTGGTATTTTTGCCGTGGTGTGCGGGCTGTCAAGAATACCACCACAGCAGGCTCAGCTTGACGTAAGAGTCGTCTAAAGACACAACCCCTCAGGATGAGGTTGGTTTCGCAGGGTGTTGGTCCCTCAACCGAAAAACAATTTAAAACCAATTGAACACACGAACCGTGGATAAGACGACTAGAAGAAACAAAACTACTCCAGGTGGCAGACACACAAGTGAAAATCCTCCCGCGGTGAACTCTGCGGCAGGGGCATGGATTCTGGAGGCCCCATCTACCGTTAAATCTGCTACTCACGTTGGGTAATATAAAATCAGAATAAAATATGAAAATAAAAAGTCTAAAAAAATGTCTAGCTGTGATGACAACTCCTTACAGATATTGGCAAAACTGTCTTCGAACAATGAAATCCTTCGAAGTTCTGTGATAACGAGATTTTATTTTAGAGACTTACAAAACAACCGAAGCTACAGATTTCCCTGACACCCTGATAAAGTGAAGAACAGCTGTGTAGATGTCCACAGTAACTGATACTAATTTGCGTTTAGACTATAGAGAAAATATATAGATAATATTTTATTGTAAAGACAGTACAACACTCCACAGTTCGTGTTTTCAGTACTCTATTTGCTTTAAGAGAACAATTGTCTCTAGCTCTACAGGAAAAACCTTATAGTTTAAACATGGCTTAAGGCTATGGGCAAGTGTGAGGAATATAAATTTTTATATTAAATTCGCCCTGCACGGTTTTATGTAAAGACGATCCTGTATACTATCAATAGTTAATGCTGTTGTTGTCATCTCTTTGGAATATCTATTTATGTATATATGTATGTATGTGTGTGTTTGTATATGCAATATTGTTAACCGGCTTTATGCGGCTGATGCCGCTGTGAATAGGGCAGAACGAATCTGTCGCCGCGCATCGAATAGCCGAATGAGCCAAAAATGCTGCCGTATGATGTCGTTGCTGATGTTTTGTGCTGCTGTTTGTTGCAGTGCTGCCAATTTGAAATCGATCACGATTAGCTTTTGCTATTGGCCTTCAATGCGAAGTCAATAAGCTCAACATCTTGATATGCTACATGTCTACTGTGCTCTGTGGTGCTATGCGGTGCTGTGCTGTGTTGCATTTTGTTGCGATACGATACGATACGATGCGATACATTTATTCTTCTTGCAGCGGCGCTTCCAGTTAGCTAAAGCGAGCCATGGTCAGCAATCGATCGATCATCTATATATCACTAACAAAATTGTGAGCAGCCAAAAAGTATCATGAAGGTAAAATGCTAAAAAAAAAAAAAAACTGCATATAGTCTCCATAGTCAAGTGCAAAGTTGCCAATGAGCTGAGTTAACAGCAGCGGCAGCTAGAGCAATTGCCGTATCTGATTTTCGTTTCTGTTTCGCTTTTAGTGCATTGCGCACAAAGTTGACCCTTGACCGCGTCATTATATTCCTATTATAATTGTTGCAGCTAACAAGAAACAGAGATCATTGTCGATCAGTAGAGCCTGTAGACTATCCAGACTATAACATAGTATGTTCCCCAGGTACGTTTGTATGTGCAAGCGAAAAAGTATGACGGACTCGCATACTATTGATCGTGCCGTTGTCCATTGAACATTATTAATATTGTTCACTTTAGCTGCCCTGCGGATTTGTTTTTATCTTTTTTTCCTGTTTTAGTTCATAATTCTCGATTGGCCTTGCCGCATTAACGCCAAACTAATGCGAAAATTAATGCTTCCTTTATTCGCTACTTAATCATTTGATGAACTTTCTAATATGAAGACTTATGCTATTGAAAGGGTCTTGTCAATTCCGAAACAAATTCAAAAAACAGAGAAATTGTACACTTACATAGGTGTGAATTCGTACTTATAATCGCAACACCCAATTGACAAAGTATTTTCTTTCGTAAAGATTGTCAAGTAACAAAATTGTTGTGGTGTTCTTTTCAGTTGCATCATTGATCGATCGGCCGAACCCCTCTAAATTAAAAAAAAAAACCTATTGATAAGGTCTAATGTATTTATTAATTTTGGCGACTAGCAAAAAAAAAAAAAAAAAGATTATTCATTTTATTTTTATTTAAAAACGTTTTCACATGAAATATTTGATTAAAATATAACCCTGGGATCAATTTGAATTATTGGTCGACAAAATTTTTCTACAAAATTAAATCTTACCTATTTGGATAAAAGTTTCCCGCTTCTGATGATCAAAGTTAATGGTTTAAACTTCCATTGAAGCCATTTTCAAGCTGTGTCTCACGTCGCGTTTCGTTTTTGCAATGCTGTGAAAAGTGCAAAATCCCGATTTTTTGACATTTTATCCCCATTTTTTCTCAAAATTCAGACGTTATGGAAGAACTTCGTTACATACTCGTAATCTGCAGAAAAACTTCTTTCAGAATAGGCAAAACAAAATATTATAACAAAATAAGGAAACACATAACTTCGGTAGAACCGAAGCTCCAATACCCGCCACACGGAACTTTAATTAGTTCATATATGGGTGGGAACAACTCAACTTGATGCACAAATAAAAAGCGCATATGTAAAATTTTAATTTAAAAATTCAGATATAACAATAATTTTCTTGAAAAAAGACAGATCGACGGTAAGTGCATTCATGGGATACAGTAGAAGAGGTTTTGCCCAGAGTGGAGTGAAAATATTCATAGGATTAAAAAACTATTTACATACAAAAACTGAAAAATTAGTTGAAAATTTGTATGGGGACTATACTTAAAATGGGCGTGGCATCTTGATTTTGATGTTGGATGATATAAGAAGAGTTATTTCCAAATTTCCGGCAAATACATTCATAAATAAAGAATATTTTCATTCAAAAAATCGAAAAAAATTTTAAGTTTGTATGGGAGCTACATCTTAAAATGGGTGCTGCACCTTGGTTCTGATATACAAACAGCCTCAAAAAAATTTAAGTTTGAAATTTCAGGTCAAAATCATTAAAAAAGAAAAACGTATAGCAACAGACAGACACGGCTAACTCGATTCGTCTCGCCGAGCTTATCAATAATATATATACTTTATGGGGTCTCCGATGCCTTCTTTTTAATGCGTTACAAACTTTCCGACAAACTGATAATACCCTTCACACTATGTGTGGCGGGTATAAAATAACAGTAAATTTTTACGACCAGTGTAATATATAAATAAAGATTTACACATAGTGTAAACGGGTATATTCAGTTCGTCGGAAAGCTTGTATCGTATTAAAGGAGACATAAAAGAAAATATAAAGTATATATATTCTTCGATCACTCGATGAGACAAATCGATTTAGCCAGGTACTGTTTGCTCCAGTTACGTATTTTCCTGAATTATTCATGTATCTACTAGAGATAGGCGAGGTAGACTGGGCCCCATGGGTAAAAATGCATATGAAACAATCGTTTTCCTTGAAAAAAAAAAAAAAAAAAAAAGTGAGTTGTTGTTTGTTAGTCATAGTAGCCCAATCCTTGTCATATGGGTAGTATATTCAAAGGATGAAAGTAGAAGTGATTTTGCCCAGATTGGAGTAAAAATATTCATAAACAAGAACTATTTTCATCCAAAAACCTCGAAAATGGGTGTTTTTACCCAATCTGTAGTAAATAAAAAATAACTGTTTTTATACAAAGAATCGAAAATAAAGTGATAAGTTTGTATGGGGCTATACGTAAAAGTGGGCGTGGCACCTTGGTTCTGACATACAAACTGCTTAGGATCAAAAAAGCTTAAGTTTCAAAATTCAGGTCAATATCTGTAAACTTCCTCTTCCGAAGAAACGCATTGCAACAGACAGACAGACGGACATGGCTTAATCGATTCGTCTCGTTATCTTTAATGCGTTACAAATTTTCCGACAAACTGATAATACCCTTCACAATATAGTGGTGGGTATAAAAAACAAAATTTAAAAGTCTTGGAGTTTGTAGATTTGTTGAAGAAAACAAAACTGCTTGCTTAAATTTTGTCTTGAATGAAGTCTTGCAAGACATTTCATGCTTGAAGTCTTACAAGACATGTCATCCATGACAACTGCGACATTTGTATGAATATGACGTCAATGACTTTATGGGGCTGTCATCGATATGTTATCAAGGAAAGAGACTGCCGAGTTGATGACTTTCCCGCTAGGTTATGTCATCGCCATAACTATAGTTAATTAAGAACCGATTTTTAGGTTATCATTTTGTTAAAAAAAAAAATTTAACACATTAAAGGAGACACCTTACATCCCATAAAATATATATATTATTGATCAGCTGGATGAGACAAATTGATCTGTCTATATATTTATACGCCATTCACAGGTATTTGAACTTCATCTGTAAATATGTATGTCTTGTGACATTTCAGTTCTTATCTGTGCTTATTTTTAAGAAAAATATTTATTACAGCTTTGGGCCGATATTGGAAAACGATGATTTTATATATTTGTTCGCCAGATACTTTGTGAAGTCAGCAGTCCTTTTCTTTATCATATTGAGTGGCATTTAAGTGTAGAGTATAAAAAATCAAAAATGATTGAAGAAAGGGGAACCACAAGCCAATTTAAAAAAAATAAAAACCCGGAATGATCAGGATCCGAACGGTTTCAACTATTCAGTACCGCAGAAGTGAAATTGAGAACACGACTGTTAGTTTTCCATTGTTTTAAGCATTTTGTATGTATTTTTAAGAATGTAATTAAACTTTTAACAACTTTGAAAGATTTGAAAATAAGCAAGAAAAACTGATTTCCTGTAACAACTTCAAATCTCTCTGTTTTTCCCTTTTTTTAGTCGGTTGGAAGAGATTTTTATGACATACCAGATTTTAGCGAATTAAAGTAACTAAAAATATAAGACATTCATTTACAACTTTAAACTATTTATAATTTACAATTAGTTTTAACTTATTTTATATTAAATTAACCGCAATTTTTCGATATATTTTATTTTATTTAGTATTGAATTTTTTTTTTTTTTTGTATGTTGTTGATTTTTGATTTAAGGTCGTTTACCATTGAAAGCCAATAATTGCTCATCTGGTGATATTAGGGAAAGTAAACACAACGGAAACAAAATCGTCATTTACATTCCTTCAAAAAACAATGAAGCAATTTTTGTTAATTGAAAAGTATTAAAAATCTGTATAAGAAGTGTTATTACCCAATTTGGAGTAAATAAATTCATAAATAATACCAATTTTTATTCAAAAATTCGAAAATGGGCGGTAAATTTGTATGCGGACTACATCTAAAAATGGGCGTGGAACTTGGTTTTTAATATTAGATGTCATTAGAAGTGTTTTTATTCAATTTTGTGTAAATATATGCATAAATAATACCTATTATAATAGGGGCTATACCTAAAAATGGGCGAGGCAACTTAGTTTTAACATACAAAGTAGTCGTTGCCGAGAAAAGCTTAAGTTCCAAATATCGGCGTTATATCTTTACCATCGAAAAAAATGCGTAACAATAAACAGACAGACGGACATGACTAGATCGATTCGTCTTATGAAGCTGATCAAGAATATATACTTTACTGATGTCTACGACGTCTCCTTCAATGCGTAAAAAACTTTCCGACAAACTGATAATACCCTTCACACTATGTGTGGCCATGTGACCCATGGAATGATTTCGTATATGCCGAAATACGGAAAGACTGAAATTGTTTCATCGAGTAGGCTTTCGATACTAATCAAGAATTTGCATTATTTATGGGATCAGTCAAGCCATCTGTTGCCTGTTATTTACTTATAAAAAAAATTTTCAAGTCGAAACCATTTCGTTATTAATTTAAATGGAAGCTATATCAAAAAGGACTTCAATATCTTCAAAAAATAATTTAAAATGCCAGGAAAATCTTTCTGCTGTTAAAAATTTGTAATTAATTACAACAAATTTAAATTAAAATTTGCCTTTTACTTTTCATTAAGACAACTAAAATACAAAACAGAAAAAGGTGATCGAATTTATATCGATTCATTCGATTCCAAAACTATGATCTTAATTGAATTGTAGAATAGGAATACTTAAGAAAATATATCGCAGAAGGAAGTGTTTAACTAAAATTTTATAAATATTTTTAACAAATTAGAAACAAGCAGAAACTGTGACTAGCACCGAACTAAAATGACTTAATAAAAAATACATTCATGCTGAGCTGTTCACTTGGTACAGAATGGTTCTTACCAAAAATAAATAAAAAAATAAATAATGGAGAAAGTAACAAAAAGAGGAAGAAAATAATAATAATAATAATAATAATAATAATAATAATAATAATAATAATAATAATAATAATAATGAGAACAATACTACAATGTAATAAGAATTTGTTAGTAAAAGCACAAAAACTTTTTAATTCGGACAAATAAAAAGCGGTTCCCAAGAAAATTTAGATCAATTTTCCTAATTTACCCAAGCGCACCGATTGCGTGCCGCAGCATGAAAAACGGCACTTGAAAATTCCTTTGCAGCGCAATAAACTTTGAACAATAAAGAAAATCTCAAGTTAGGTCGAATGGAAATACGATCCAAGATGCGAGGAAAAAAAGAAGTATAAATCACGACTCAAGTTTCGAAAGCGCGAAACTGTTACCAAAGCACTTAAACCTAAATTGGCCAAAAAGTGGCAACGGTTCGACTGAGACAAGAGGCATAATCTGCGGTCACGGGTCGCGGCGGACAAAATTCTAAATTAGAAAATGTGAGCATAGATAGACCAATAGAATGTATAGCGAGTTAAAAAGAGAGGCAAGTACGTGGATAAAGAAATAAAGAGAGAGAGAGAGAGAGAGCGAGTGAAAAAGTGTAAAAGAGCAGCAGCCAACATCAGGGCAGATACAGTTGTAAGAGAAGTAGAATAAGATGCTGACCGTGATGAAGATGATGATGCGCTGGAATGGTTCGCCAGCTGAAAGCGCTCACAGGTTAATATTGTGCCCCGGCTGCATGATGACTATGACGATGATGATGATGATGATGAAGATGATGATGATGATGATGACGACGACGCACGATGTGGTCAAACATTCTATGAAACCAACGAGATGATTGCATACAGCGCCAATGTGCCGGTGTTGGCGATATTTAATGCCGCCAGTTTTAGATTATATTATGCGAATGCAAGTGATAAAGTTGTAGGTTGGCTATTTCTGTTAGCTGCATTTATTGCGGCCGAAAGAAGCAAAAAAAAAAAGAAACGTAAGCGTAACGGCTGCAACATTTCTTGTGTGGGTGCGCGTGATTCTCTACTCGCTTCGTCTTCAATTGAAGCTACAGCTTCAACTCAGCACCTTTATTATCAATGCCGTCTGCCTTTCACTCCCGCCTACATCGTCATCATCATCATCATCATCACCATCATCATCGTCGTGGTCGTCACAAAACCATTAGGTGATCGCATTTTTTCGAAGCGCGGCATACGTACATGGGGACTGACGGACGGACGGACGGATGGACGCAGGGAACGCACGCATGCGTAAGCGAACGTGACAAGCGCGGCATGAACACGATTTTATGTGCAACAATCTGCTTCTGATCCAGCTTTTGCTTCTGCCACATTCTTAGTCGATGTTTGGCGTTATCTAAGCTTTAGTCAACGAGGGTGAAGTTCGCTAGCTAATCTCCCACTCTTTCTCTTTTACTCTCGATTCCTTCTCTCTATCTCGACTTGTACGAGTATAAATATTTCACTACTCCGGTTGTGGCAATTTAAGTTAACTGCTTGATTGGCTAATGAAAGAGTCACTCTGCACTGATCTCAAACCCGAACTTCAATTGCTAGCAAGGCAACGCATATATAGTAGAGTGGAGCGTCAAATGCTAGAGTTGATCATCAGCTTCGTTCAAGTCGTCTCCCACCAATTCATCCGCCAACCGCCAACCACCTACCGACAACTGCTATACGTCTTAGAAACTCTCATTGCCTTTACAAACGCGAAAATTGGGAAAATCTTAACGATGCGAATAGCATAAAATTCACGCGCCTGATCACAGCTGTGCATTTCACTACTTCATTCGAAGATAAGCAATGTGAAAATTGCGGAAGAGTTTTTCTCAGTTCAGTGTCAAACACTGCCACACGCGTTCTATTTTTTTTTTTTTATACCCATCACACAAAGTGTAAACGGGTAATATCAGTTTATCGGATAGTTTGAAGAAGACATAGAATACCCTATAATATGTTATATATATACTATATAAATGCTTGATCAGCTTGTCGAGACGAATTTATCAAGCCATGTTCGTCTTTCTGTTGCTACAATTTGCAATCGCTGAGTTTTATTGAAATTTAGTGGAAATATCATGCTTACGCTTTTCTAGAGCCAACGCTCCTTGTACTGCAAAATCAATGAGCCCCGTCCACTTTTAGGTACAGACCCTATACAAGCCTATCGCCCAGTATCAAGTTTTTTATGTGAATATTTTTTATACCCGTTATACATAGTGTTGACATATCGGAGACCTATTCATACATTTTCGATCAGCTCGATGTCCGTCTGTCTGTTTGAAGCTATGAGATTCATTCGCTTAGTTTTAAAGACATTAAACTGAAAGTTTAAACTTAAAGTTTTCTCGGCAACGACTAGGTTAAGTTCAAGAATGAGAGTGTCACGCCCATTTTTATGTACAGCCCCCATACAAACTTACTTCTTTTTTCGATTTTTGTATAAATATTGTAATTATTTGTGAATGTATTCACTCCCAATTGGGTTAAAACCTTTCTTATGTCATCCAGTGTCAAAACCAAGGAACCACGTCCAATTTTCAGTACAATTCTTTACAAATTTAAAGCCCATTTTCAAATTTTTGTATAAAAATAGGTATTATTTATGAAAGCATTCACTTCAAATTGGGTAAAAACACGTCTAATGTCATCCAATGTACATACCACCGATCGGATTAAGATCGGACCACTATAACATATAGCCCTATGCAAACTCATTTTCTCATATTCTGATATTTTCGAAAAAATTATTGTTATATTTGTATTTTTACCTTAAAATTTTATAGCAATATTATGTGTTTACTTAGGTGGTATCGGTCCTCCACTAATCCCATCTCGAAATTTTATCTGAGGCACTGATGATTGCGCATAAACTCTATAAAGATTCGTGTGGCGGGAATTTAAGCTTCGGTGCCACTGAATCTAACGTTTTTCCCTGTTTTATTTATCATTTTTACCGCTTTAAACTAGGTTTAAAATAAATTCCTTTTCATTTCTGTGTTTTTCACTTTAAATATGAATTTTGTGCTTTTCATATGAGTTTTAAGTCGGATTATTTACACCTAACTACACCCATTGCGAATCTAAGTCTCTAATATTTAAAAATTTATTACCTAAGTTGTGGACGGGTATAAAAGCATTGGCTAACGTTGTTTCTTGTTTCTTTGTTTACCTTATTCATAATTTTTTCTGTTCTTAATAGTATATCTTGTTTTGGAAGGGCCCAGTTACACGGTGCAATATTTTGATGAGATATTACATTGCTTGTATTTCGTGCAATATCAAAATTTACTTGAAATATTTAAAAACATTTTGTACAGACTACTCGTGATATCAGAGTAAGAAAGTAAGATAGTGCCACATTTTTTCATGCAATATTTCAAACAATGTTGAGAAAAAGTATACAGAAACAATTTGTTTCATCCAAGTTGACGATTTGCTGCGCAATTAGTGAGTACTAATTTTTTCGCTTGTTTTTTTAGTCAATTCTTTGTTATAATTAAAAGTTTGTTTGAAGAGCTTTATTTGAAAGGACAAGTAGTCCTTGCGGACTCTGCTTTAAAGTAACAAAGATACAATAAATTGAGTTACTACTTGTATTTATGCATATTTATTTGGTCAGTATATGACTATGAATTGGTTTTTTATTCCCGATACACATAGTGCAAATGGATACATTCAGTTTGTCCGAAAAATTGCAACGCATTAAAGGAGGGATAGGAGACCCCATAAAGTATATATATTGTTGATCAGCTCGATGAGACGAATCGATATAGCCATGTCCGTCTGTCTGTCCGTCTGTCTGTTGCGATGCGTTTTACTCGGAAAGTTTTAAAGATATTGACCTAAAATTTGAAACTTAAGCTTTTTGTGCTGCTAGTTAGTTTGTATGTCAGAGCTAAGGTGTCACGCCCATTTTTAGATATAGCCCCCATATAAACTTACCGCCCATTTTCGATTTTTTGTATGAAAACATTAATTTTTTCTGAATGAATTCAAATAAAATTTGGTAAAATCAATTCAAAAGTCCGCCTATCGATATGGTAAGGATTAAGCTAATATAACATAAAGCCTTACGAAATTTGACCAAATTCATCGTGAAATTTAATCTAAGCACCTGGTGAAAGTGTTTTGTAACGGGTATTTCTGTTTCGGTTCCACCGAAGTTAACGTTTTTGCGGTTTTGATTTATGTCAACCAAAAATAAATCACAACATTGCAAACCTACTTTAATCCTCTTTTATCTAACTATGCCCTTGATTATAAACTTTCTGTGCATCGGTGTTATGCTAACCTGCTTGAAGTAACCAATTACTGGCACGTAAAGCTTGTAAATTTTGACATAGAGTGGCTCATATACATTTTTTTTAAATTTAAAAATCTCAATATATACGAGGTGTGTTCAAACATTATCGCGATTTTTGAATTTTCGCGGGTTATGTATATTCGAATTTCGATTTTTTTGTGGCGTTATGTTGGTACTCATGTCTCTCACTTATGCCGACAAGCTCGGCCATTTTGAATATTCACTTAATTGTTGCCAGCTGCTTTGCTTGCACGTGTTTTGGATCGTCTTCGATTTTTACCTATTCAAAAAAATGGATCAAAGAACCTTTTTTTTTTTAAATTTAAAAAAAATTTAAAATTTACAAAAAAAAAAATAAATCAAAAAAAAAAAATTTTTTTTATTTTTTTTTTAAAAACTAAATTTTTCAAAAAACAAAAAAAGATCATTATAGCAAATAATCCCTTTAAAAACCGAACGCACATATTCGTTCAAGAAAAGATAATAAAATCATCGTGTGACTGGTACTTAAGCTTTGGCTGTATTGCTGGATGTTTTTTTGCAAATATATCATAAAAGGAAACTTAAGCAAATATGGGGGATACTGGGTTTGGTTCGTATTTAAATGAAAAAATTGATTCAGCCATATCCGTCTGTCTGTTTGTTCCTACGGGTTTCATTCGTTCAGTTTTCTTTTTAAACTAAAATTTTGAACTTTAGATTTAGAGCCAGATTCCTCGCCCACTTTTCAGTATAACCCTATTTTCCTATATCCGCCATAACCCATAAATGCACTTCAGATTTGGTTAATGTTTTGATTTTTAAATTTACGTAATCATCGTTTGTATGTTTTATGCTGCGCTATTTATTCGGTCAGTATTGAAGATATTGAGATGAATTTTTAAATGTAAGCATATCTAGGTCCAGTGTACTTTGTATGTTATAATCAGTGTGCCGCATGTTTTTTAAATCACTCCAAAATTTTGAGAACATTTTTATTACGTATGCATATTTAAATTCTGATTAAATGGACGCCATCATAATAATGTGCATTGGATTGGGTCATTGACCCCAAGTTCACCCTCGTTGCGAAGAGCTAACAACATTAAAAAACGTTGACGTTTATATAAGCTTCGGTTTTATTGAAGTTTAATTTTTTTCCTTGTTTAATAATTGAAATAATATATTCTGGACTTTTTTTTTTTTTATGTCAAACAATTCCAGATTTTTAAAATCTGTTTCATTTCTAAAACCGTTCATGTTTGGTGAGGTTCTTTCAAGTACCTATGTATGTATAATATTTCGATTGTTGCTCTATCGTTTTGAATTACTCTAAAATTGCACTCTCATGAGGCACTCAACTTTCCATAATAAAGACATTTATTGCGCGAATCACACTCTTTCGCAGTCGCTTTCAGAGCAGTGCTGTGCATAATGAAGCCCCATGGGCATTAAGTATCCGTACCGCCAACTGGACAAGGCAGCCTTTAAGCGCAATCGATCGAACGATCGATCGACAGATCGATTGCAAGAACGATGGAGAGTACGATCGAATGAAGACAACTCAATGAATTGTTTTTGTTGCAAAGAGCGAAAAGACTGAGGTCGGTCTAACTGCAGCTTCGATATACTCGTACAAGTATGTATCGTATATAGTAAGATATACAGTTCCACAATTGATATTATGTTTAGAGGCCGGTTAGATGTAGATGGCTCGCTGGTTGAGAAAAAGACGGCAGCTCATTATAGATTCAGCGCCGATTTGTTTTGTTGTCCCCCCATTTGACTTTGAATTGATAGCATCGCTAGATCTAGTGCCTTTGGCTTAGCGTGAATCTAACCTACCCACCGACTAGCAATGCAATGCCAATGCGAGTACAAGTAGAACAACATACATTCACACACACATACATACATACAAACATACATAGAAAAGTATGTAGTACAGAAAACAAAACAAAAATAAAAGAAATAAAAAAAGGAAAAAAATAAAAAAAAAAAAAATTCAAACATCGTGAATTCGGCATTTTAAGCGTTGCGATTCGATTCGTTGCGAACAATTGAGGTGCGCGCGCATGCGCCATACAAGAGTACGAATGCAATATCTTACATTCGCATAAATTTTGCATAGTTTAGATGTTGTTGTTGTTCTCTTTATTATTTCAACTTTGCGAATACATTATGACACCAGAAGAGTGCAGCCTAAGTTAGGAAAAAAAAAACAGATAAAAGCTTATTTATATACAAAACCGAAGCTTTTATACTGTCTTCATGTGTCCCAAATCTGCCAATCCTGAAAAAATGACTTTCCCGGCTTTGCCCATCTTAAAGATGTTCAAATTATCCAACAGGTCCCGAATTCCGACCGATTTTTGTACAGATCAATTTGTTTTTAAGTATACTTTTCACTTGAAACGAATAAATACAAAAAAAATAAGACTTATTTTCAATATGTTCTGAAATGTTTTTATTTATTGCTTTTATTCAGAAACAAACAGGCGTGTGAATTTTTCTTCTAATATCATACCCGAAGTCGAAAATACTCTTTCACTGGTGACCGATGAAGTTGGCACATAAAAAACTTGTCTAGCAAGTTTTGGAAGTGGTGGAACTCTTTGCATTCTTGGCAAAATTATTAGATTAGATTTTACATAATAGTTTATTTGTGTAGATATATTTTTTTCTGGCTCCGGCGATTTGCCTGCAAACTCGGAAAATTGATCTTTTACAAAAGTACCATTTATATTATGTATTAATTTTTAAGTACCAAAAGCAAATTCCGGTCTCGAGTGAATTTAAAAATATGCCACGGGACTCCCACACGTCGCCCATAGGACAGGACTGTTGGAGATCGACTAATCTAATCAAAACGTCTCCTACGTTTCTTTCTGGCAATGAGTGTAACAAAATTCTTGTGGAAATGAATATACTTTATAATTATGTAAGAAAAAGAATAATACCGCAACAAGACAAAGTAGAAAGAGATAGATATAGGCAGTATAAGAACCTCGCATACAGAGAAAAGAGCGGAGCGGCTCAAATCTTGACCGATTTTTGTATCACTGCTGTTCCTTATGTTTATGTTTATTTTTATTTTGATTTTTATTTTCATTTTATTTTTTTTCTGGCGCTCTCTTTCGCTTTGCGTCACCTTCGGCTCCAGTTTGAACTGCTGTGGCCGCGCGTGTTCTTTATTTTTCGTCTCAAGCCTTTGTCGTTGCTTAAGTCCTTGCGGCTATTTAGGTGCGCATTTTTTTAACATATCATTTAAAATTCATGTAAAACACATGTATTCGTTTGTTGGCTGCCCGTTGTCCGCTGTCAGCTAACCAAGAATGCCAAGAGGCGCGGTATCGACGAACGCATGAATTAACCGACAAGCAGACAGACATATCGGCAGCCAGACAGACAGACAGACAAAAAGCCTCCACACTAAACAAAAACAAAAAAAAAATGTTCAAAGCTTCATGTAAATATCAATCGAATAACACACAAAGTATTAGAGCTGGCAATGAAGCTTACTGAAAAAATCTTTACATACAAAACAGAGTCGTGTGAGTTACACCATTTATAACTCAAGAACGGCTGAATCGATTTTCATAATTTTTGAATTGTTGAATTTGTCTCCACCCCAAATATAAAAAAAAATAAAAATTTTGGAAAAAAATGTATGAAAACAAATTTATTTTCCCCTACATTTCCCCTACAAATCCGTTTGCAATGTCATCTCTGATGCCTGCAACATTTATGATTGTGCGCGTACCCATAATATTGTAAGAGATACATTACAATTGTGTGATCCATTTTAAAGACTCTCATTTACAATGCGGAAAACAAGAAAATAAAATATTTCGCAAACGAAACCGAAACGCAAAAAGACTTCGAAAAACTGCGAAGTACAATGTTTTACATTTTTAGATTATCGGTCTTATTCTCAGTTTCACATTAAATAAAAAAAATTTCGAAATATATAGTACCTAGATACATATCATTAATTGGTGTATTTGTATGTTTTTTGGTCACTAATTTTCAGATAAAGTGTTAAGTGTACCGTATTAACCCTGAGCCTGCTAAAAATTCATAATTCATGATTCGAAATTAGTTTTGCAAAAACTAATTTTATGAGAACAGCAAAAACAAAATGTAAAACGAACAAAGTTTGTGCTCTGAATGCAAAAACGGAAATTCCAATAACTTTTTATACCCTGTACCCAGAGAGTTAATAGGGTATATTAGGTTTGTGCGAATGTATGTAATTGGTAGAAGGCAGCATGACAGACCCTATGAAGGGTATATATTCTTGATCAGCATTGAAAGGCGAGTCGATATAGCTATAGTCGGTCTGTCTTTCCGTCCGTCTATCTATCTGTCCGTCTGTCCTGTCTGTCCTGCTGTCTGCCGTATGAAAGAGATTATTTCGGAGACTACAAGAGATAGGGCTACCATATTGAAACTTAGCCGTCAGGTGTGCACTTGCAAACGGTTTTTTTCTAGTCTCATTTTTAGGGGTAGCCCCATACAAATCTTTCCCAAAATTTTCGGTTTTTGCTTAAAAGCTTTTTTGTTTCTTATTCTAGGAACTTCAAATTTATGTATTATAAATTATGCCAATTATAGTCCCAATAAAGTATCCCAATATTGGTTGGACCAAACAAATTTTAGGTATAGCCCCCATACAAATTTACCCCATTTTTTGTAGAGTTGATGAAAATTCAATACAAAAAGTATGACCCTAAGATAAGACTTGCAGTCGAGCATACTCTTCTTCAGTGCTCTTGCTTGTTTAAAATTGCTTCTAATTGGATAGACGGTGAATGGGCTCTCAGCGACGGATTAAAATAAATAGACTAACATCAATGTGATGATAACTCTTGGTATAAAAAAAAGTCTGGTAGTGTCAATAAAACAAGGAACCAATTTAAACAGCACATTTATGTTTTATCTTCGTACCAATCTTTGTTCTGGGTTTATTTTTTTAGCCTTTCCAAAAACTTTTTACAAAAATACAAATTTATTATATGAATAAATTTTTGAAATTTTGTTGTGGGTAGCATAAAAAAATTGTTCCAAATAAATTTGCTGAGCCAAGTTGGGACAATTAATTGGAACTTTCATAGAACTTATCCATACTAAGCTAGGATAACAACGAAATTTCCATACAAAAATTTAAAAAAAAAATGTGGTAGCTTTGTATGGGGCCCATTCCCAATAGTTCATCATTTTAAACCGAATTGCGGATACTATAGACCAACTAAACTTCAAACTAGGACTCTCCAGAGTCGGTAACTCTGTAACTTAAGTATAACCAATTTTTTTTCTAGCCCCATTTAAAGTTGTACAAAGGTGAAGTGACCGACCCTATGTGGATCAACCGTTACTGGCCCACGTGGAACAATCATAGACATATTCATATGGTACATTTACTGGCAAGATTAGGATTTGAAAATTTTATCTCGAACCATAATCATTTCCTGTTTCAGAAAACAATGCACATGTGAGGGAAGGACTGAAAAAAATATTGCAACAAACCAAAGCTTTTATTCCTGCCAAACGAATCTTCAGTGACTTTTGGGCTAGAGAAGTGTAATAGATTTATCCATGTTATTCTGTTTGCCTGTTTTGTAACCATCAGATATGCATTAATACCGGGTCCGGACCGATGGGCAAACCGAATCTAAGCTCAGGATCTGTACTACCCGAATGACATCATCAAGGAAAGCTTATACACTAAATAATAAACATCCGGAATGATACGAAACACTTACCACCATTTTTTTTAAATATTTAGTAAGCCGACTCAAACCATTTTTTAAACGCTCAAAGCTCTTTACCGCCCGCTTGATTCATCAGATGTTACTCGATTATTACAGTGGACCAAATTTCAATAAAGTGAAAAATTTGGTATATGCATTGTTTGGGTGCGATAAGGAATTCATGTGCTGCTAGAAATATGACAAAAAGTTTTGACAACAACGTTTTTCCTTGATCGAACAAAAGCTAAGAACCATTTTTTGCGGACCTAGTATAAATCAGCTGCTCTGTTGAAAGATCTAAAAGGGTGATTGACACGAGTCTAGGACGTCACTCAAAGTGAATATTGATCTAATTTAATTCAAGTGTTAAAATCAAATTGATACGCCCATTTAAAGGTATAGCCCCCATGCAAACTTACCGTTATTTCTGATTTTTCGTTTGAATACATGCATTTTTATCAATTTATTCACTCTAAATTGGGTAAAAGCTTAGGTGCCGCGCCCATTTTTAGGTATAGCACCCATACAAATTTTCCGCCCAGTTTCTAATTTTGTATGAAAACAGTTGTTATTTATGAATGTATTCACTCGAAATGGGGTAAAAACATTTAAATTGGAGTCGGCATAATTATTGAACAAGAAAAATTATTTATTTATGGCAAATAATTATAATAGCTCGATACACTTATTCCAGTGATTTTTCAACCTCTTTATCCCGTCCGAAAAGTAGCGGCCATGAAAAACCCATCGAGCCTTCAGAGCACTCGTGCCGGCTTCAGTTTATTGCTGGGCACTCATTCTGTTTTCTGGTGTGTAATTGTAAATCCAGGTTTTACTTCAAAAGTCCGCCCGATTCCGCATCAGCAAGATCAAACACTCTTTCGAAGTGCTCTCCTGTCGTGTTTTTGGTTCGGAATGAGCATGCGCGGCAGCTAGAATCTCGCCCAAAATATGACGTGTGCGCTCAGTACTTATATTTGTGGCATCGGCTAGCTTACGCACCCTCACTTTGCGGTCAGCCAACACCATTTCATATACTTTTTTTAACATTGTCCATTGTTACCGCATCGGAGGGTCTGCCGCTTTTTTGTAGTAGCAGCGCATTCTGGCGGTCAAGGAGGTTACTTTTCATAAAATTTAGAGATGGGATACCTTATACATACAACCCAAGTTTAGACACAATATTATTATCAAATTTTAAGATAAACATATAAACCCAACAATAATTTTCTTGAAAATGTCGGAAACTTGGAGATGAATTTGAATGGGGCTAAATGTTATACCGATCCTCATCATATCGGTAGTAGCAAATACCCAAAATGGGCGTGGCACTTTCATTTTCGAACTTGACCTATGCGTTGCAGCAAAAAGCTTAAGTTTAAAATTTTAAACAAAACGAATGGATCGCAAAGCGTCGAACCGACAGACAGGCAGACGGACAGACGGGCATGGCTATATCGACTCGTCGCATCGAGGTGATCCAAAATACAGGTCCGCATCTAAAATTGAACGTGGTTATTTCAGTGTGGCAACACGATGTCACATGATGCGAAAGTAGTTATCCCGCGAATGGTTAAGATGAGGAACCGGAATTTTACAAAACTCTTTTCCGACGAAGCTCATTTCATCGGCGCCGCAAACAAAATTATCGTATTTGGGGGACGGAAAACCCGCCGGATCAAAGAAGCCAATGCATCTCAGGAGTTACGGATTGGGCCGCGGCATCATGGCCCATTTTCTTCGAAAACGGCAGGAGCCGCCGTTACGGTCATGGGAACGCTACCGCGCCATGTTAACGGATTGGGTCTTCCGGAAATCGAAGACGAGGACTGGACAACATTGGTTCAGCAAGACGGCGCACCGTCCATACAGCCAACGTTACGATCGATCTTGTGTTTGTTTTATGCATTTAAAAAAAAAAAAAGTTACGTGGCGGACCCGTATATATACTTTATGCGGTTTACGATATCTCCTTTAATGCGTATAAAAAAAGGGTATAAAAAATGTGCAAAAATTTCATTTCATGCAACTCAGAAAGGAAGCCGAAGTTTTACGAATTAAAATTTCCCCTTAATAACACTTCGGCTTCCTTTCTTCTTAAAGCTTCTAAATTGGATTTACGGAAGCAAGCGACTCACTCGGTACGGAAACGTTCGCTTCCAAAAAGAATATTCCTTTTAATGTCTCGCTTCCGTATTAAAGGAAAGGAAAATTGTAAGTTTTTGGAACTACTTTAGAGGTGGAAACGAAGTGTGAAATAAGTTCATTTTGAAAGAAACAATGGAATAACGTAAGCATAAAAATTCGATTTATGTTGATAGCGAACGACAACAACAGATTTACAGATCTGGTGACATCCCCTCCAATGATGCCATTTTTTTTACATACATTAAGATTGGTGTATGTTGTCTTATATTAAAAATAAAATAAAAATATTGCTTAGCTGTGACTGGTTTGTT
The DNA here is from genome assembly GCA_018903435.1 of Leucophenga varia. Lineage (NCBI taxonomy): Eukaryota > Metazoa > Arthropoda > Insecta > Diptera > Drosophilidae > Leucophenga > Leucophenga varia. The sequence continues at coordinate 26,922 of JAEIFJ010002063.1, read as the reverse complement.
TCCGACGTTTAAGGTACTCAATAATTAGTGAAAGTAACATGATTTCAGAGATTCATCATTGAATAACTTTTCTTATCACTTTATGGCTGTGTTTTTGGCCCATTTTTGAAACACATGTTTATATAGTTTATACTATACTATATACCATATATCTCATCTATTGTTTCTTTTTTTTTTTTTTTTTTAGTTCGTTACTATTCCTTGGACAAAAAGACAGATCAGCAAACGCCATCCAAATACTTGCCCGTCGCTGTTTCCATTATTTTGCATTCTTGCAGCTTTTCCCGCAAAGCCAGGGAGTGCCCCCACTAAGCAACAGCGGAGATTGCCACCAGCGCTAAGAGCATTCATAAGTAACCACATTGCACATAAGGCAGCTAATCCATGGACTAACGTTCTGTATCTATGAATCTTCGCTACATATGTATGTATGTATGCAGCTTCTTCAGGCTCACCTTCAACTTCAACTTCTCCTCCCGCTTAAATTGTTTGTTGGCGCACCTATTTTTTTTTTTTTTTTTTTTTTTGTATATTTTTACTTCTGTCCCTGTCACTCAACATTCGGACTGGGCATGGATGAAGTTGTTTTTCTCTTTGTCCACCTCAGTCACCTTGGTCAGCAATGCCTCAAAGCTGCAATATCTTCAACTATTGCTGCATGTGCGGCTGTTGCAGACTACCTGCATTTAATTTGTAAACAAAGTCTTTAGTTTATGACTTGAGCCTTATTTTAGCATATCTAAACAGCAACGACAACAACAAAAACAACCACAACAACCACAACAACAACAACAACAACAACCACGGTAGCAGCAGCGGTAGGGGCATCGAAAAACATGCAACTTGCAATATGCAAGAACAACTGAGGCACATTTGCATTTAGCATTTTGTTTGAAATTTGTAAACAATTCGACATGACAGCAGATTTAGTTTTACACTTGAACGCATTTATATATGTTCCTATTCTTTTTTTTTTTTTTTTTCGTTTTCTTCCTTTATTTTTATTTTATTTATTTATTTTTGTTTTTTTTTTTGGTCTGTGATCACATACAAACCCGGTCACTTTGCATTATTGCTAGCACCCCTGCAGTAGTTGGTTCAGGCTTGCAACAATTGCATTTTCAGTTGCATGGCAAAGATGGCATTTCATCAGCTGCAACAGTAACAAACAAATCACGAATGTCATTTTGAATACGATTTTATATATATTTTTTTAAGAGGCACTCATGATATACAATATACTCGTACGAATCTCGTATTGTTGTTTCCATTCGTTTAATATTCGTTTATACTATTATCTAAACGTCTTTTTTTTTTAAACAAACAAAAGAAATTTCCCCAGGATACCATTCGATATAGTTTAATTGTAAGGTCCGCTCGCCACCTATAATGCCACTTGAAATATATCTGTAAGTCGAAAACGGCTGAAAGTTGGAGCATGCGCGATGCAACTCACATTGTGTGGGGCCTATGCCAAAAAATTATCGTGGCATGAATTTGGTTATTATTTTGGAATTTATTAACTCCGAATTACCTAAAACACATCTAATATCATCCAATATCAAAAGCAAGGTGCCACGCCCATTTTTAGCTAAAGTCCCCATACAAATTTTCCACCCATTTTCATACAAACATTCGAAAATGGGCGGTAAGTATGGGTAAGGGGGATATATCTAAAGATGGGCGTGGTACATTTGGTTTGACAGTGGATGCCATAAAAAGAGATTTTATCCAATTTGTAGTAAATAAATTTCGAAAAAAATTGGTAAGTTTGTATGAGGGCTATACCTAAAAATGGGCGTGGCATTTTCATATTCAAACTTGACCTGGTCGTTGCCAAGAAAAGCAGAAGTTTCAAATTTCAGCTAAATATCTCCAGTAGTCTCCGAGTAAATCGTGTTGAAATAAGCAGACGGACAGACAGACGGACAGACAACTGTGCTGAATCGATTCGTCTCGTCGAGCTGATCAATAATAAAGGGTGGTTAAATTTCAAGGGCCGATGTTGAATGTGAACCACACCTAAACGTCAAGTTTTTTTCTGCATTTCTTTTGACATTTCTCAACTTCAGACTAACTCAATTTGAACCATGGAAAGATACACAATCGAACAACGCGTTAAAGTTATTCAGGCCTATTATGAAAATGGGCGTTCAAATCAAAATGCATATCGTGCACTTCGTGATTTTTTCGGTCAATTTAATCGTCCAAATGTGCGTACAAACGGAAAAATCGTGCAAAAATTTGAGCAAATCGGGTCTGTAGGAGATGTGAAAACACCAGTGCATGCTCGTACAGCTCGTACTGCAGAAAATATTGCTGCTGTTCGCGATAGTTTGGCTGAAGAGCCGTCCACCTCAACTCGTCGTCGTGCCCAACAATTGCACCTCTCACGCTCGTCGTTGATGAATATTATGCATAAAGACTTGCATTTACACGCTTACAAGGTTCAATTGACTCAAGAACTAAAGCCTCTTGACCATTTCAAGCGTCGTCAATGGTCAGAATGGTGGCAAGAAACGGCAACAGTGGATGATCAATTTTTAAAGGAAATGCGAATCCAAGAGTGATTGTCGAAAAACCAATGCATCCACAAAGAGTGACTGTTTGGTGCGGTTTATGGGCTGGCGGCATCATAGAGCCGTACTTCTTCGAAAATGAGGCTGGCCAGGCAATTACTGTGGATGGTGTTCGCTATCGTGAGATGATAACAAACTTTTTGTGGCCTGAATTGGAAGATATGGATGTGGACGATATGTGGTTTCAACAGGACGGTGCCACTTGCCACACAGCTAACGAAACAATGGCTCTTTTGCTCCAAAAATTTGATGGCCGAATAATCTCACGTCGCGGCGATGTCAACTGTCCGCCAAGATTATGTGATTTGACACCGTTGGACTTCTTTCTTTGGGGTTATTTGAAAGAAAAGGTGTACGCCAATAAGCCAACAACAATTCAAGAGCTTAAGGATGAGATAATTCGGCACATTAACGACATTGAACCTCAATTATGCCTCAGCGTCATCGAAAATTTAGACCATCGGATGGACGTGTGCCGCCGAAGCCGTGGCGGCCATTTGGCCGATATTTTGTTCCATACATAATTGAGTCATACCAATATATCATAATAAAAAGAAATGTCAATAATTTCCTAAATAATTCGTGTTTTATTGAAAATCAACATCGGCCCTTGAAATTTAACCACCCTTTATTTATTTATTTTTTGTTTGTGTTTATTTTTTCTTTGTTTTAATTACGATTATCTAGAAAATCTTAAATCAAGGAGTTTTGGTGTCACAAAGCGACACTGAAAACATTTGGGTTCAATTTGTCAAAACGTTGCGTAACGGAGCCGTGACCTTTCAACACAAGTTAAAAAAGAAACCAAAGTCGGAAGTCTAATTAGTGTTGAAAGGCCACGGATTCTTAAACTAACGTTTTTTATTATTTAGTTTTAAGTATCGTTTTTCTGGGAGCTAAATTTGAAAAAGGAAAAAATTGCAGAAATTGAGCAAAAACTAGAAAAAAACGTTAACTTCGGTAGAATCGAAGCTTAAATACCTGCCACTCTAAGCTTAACTTAGTTCATGTATGACAAGGGGTTAGGAGGGGTGGTGACAACAAAAGTTAGAGCTCAAATTAGAAGCATATGTTTAAAGTTTTTAGCTTAAAATGCAGATATAACAATGATTTTCTTGAAAAAAACAAAATTGAAATTAAGTTTGCATGGGGTCTGTATGTTATAATGGTCCGATCCATGTCATATCGACAGTGCATTCATAGGATGACAGTAGAAATGGTTTTACCCAGATTGGAGTAAGTACATTCATAAATAAGAACTATTTTCATACAAAAACTCAAAAATGGGCGGTAGATTTGTAAAGGGAACTTTACCTAAAAGTGGGTGTGGCACCTTGGTTTTGTTATTGGATAACATTAGAAGTATATTTGCCCAATTCGTAGTAAACACATTTATACCCACTGAACCAAAAAGCGAGCGTCAAGCGAGAGTATCGCAAAACTATCGCACTTGAGCTCGAAAGCGATATAAGAATAGGGAGAAAAAAGAAACCGATGCTGTTGCTTTTGTTTTTTCTGTGAGTTTTAGCGAGCGACGCACAGCAAAAATTCGACGATATTTGTTCGTTTCTTTTGCGTTCATTGTTGTCGCTCGCTGTTTCACTCGCTCTCTGTGCTTTTAAGCGAGCGACAGAAAGACAAAAACCAGCAACATTCGTGCCTTTTCATTCTTTCATTCCTTTTTGTATTTTCCGTTATTCTGACGTCTATTTCGCATTCCTTGCACTTTTTACTGACCGGCAAACGACTGACACGTTTAACTTGTGATTCAGTGTTTTTGAAGTGTTTTTTTTTTTTTTCTTATTAAATTCAAAGAGTACATCAATTTGACGGTAACCAATTAGTTTATTTCTTGGTATTATTGAGTAATTATTATTAAAACATTATACATATGCAAGAACTGCAACATTTTGTGACACATAATTCCAAATGTTGGCCCTGAGCTTTATTGATTGTTATTGCGAATGCCCATCGAATTGGAAACTGCAATCTCTTAAATTGAAAAAGTGTATCGGTTGGAGTTATGGGAATTCGAGGAATGAGGACATCTTCACCTTTGAATGGCTCCGTCAATATTGTTGCTTCCACTTTATTGCTCATCAATTTCTTGACTGCGAGTCGCGTGCCGTTGCAGAGTTTCGGTTGATTTATGTTCCACAACAGGATAATCGGCACACCTGTTTATCAATTTTTCCAACAATGAATTCAAAAATTCCGTTGGATAGTTAACGGCTTCCTCTACTTCCACAACGGTGTCTATTGACTTATTTGTAGTTTCCGCAGTCTGAATGCTGGATTTAGTGCCATTATTAAGTTCATAGACATCTTTATTTTTAGCGGCAAGTATGGCTCGTTCACTGAGCCAGACGTGATTGCTATAATAGATTTCAGTATTAGGGAATACTTTTTGGATGAGTTCTTATTTCGATGAAACTAAATTACAAAAATTATCAGGTAATACTATCAGTCTTGACGTCTCATCGACTGGCAGCTTTCCGTTCCCAATGAACAGTAACTGTCGTGAGAATTCCTCGGCTGATTGATCGTTCTGCAGCTGAACACGCATATTCGTTGTCAACTGCAATGTACGTACGTGTCGCCACAATATATATATTTCAGGCAAGCATTTATTTCGTCCGCCGGTGTCAATCGAGAAATCACAGGCAACGTTTCTCTGCAATCTCCTGCAAGTAATATCAATGCTTTTCCGAATGGTTGATCATTTCCACGCAAATCGCGAAATGATCGATCGAGCGCCCCCAAACAATAAGTTTACATTTCTGTAAAACTTTTCCCATAACCGATGCTCTGGAAATATTGCACGTGGGATTCTCGATGATCTGCATATTCAACGGCAACTTCAGAGCCGAATGAGCAGTTCTTCCACCGGATAACAATGTGGAAGCTATTCCAGACGAAGCGAGGGCAAGGCTATATCATGGTTTGCTCGACCGTTGCCAGAATCCACTTGATGAGGAATGTCTTTTCAGTTCCTACTGGAGCCAGTTATTATCTCCATAATGCGATCATATATGCCCTTCTGTTCACCCGTTAATTTAGGAATGTTCGATTGGACATATGAATGAAGATCATCGATGTCGTATGTCTGTTCTCGGCGCAAATCCACATCCTGTGAAGCAGTCGCAGTTCGGATGGGTGCTTGCATTCCCAATTGGCTGAAAACTTTATTCGTAATAGCTAAGCACTTGTCTTCAATGTTAATCAACGTTTCGTTGTAAATGCCTTCTGTCAATTCCATGATCATTTTGCCATTTTCTCGTCGTACTCTATGCAAAATATCTTCAGCCATATGTGAAGCAAGCAAGCAGTTAATATAATTGCAAACAAGGTACGAATTTGATTCGGATATGCAGTGTTGCACTCTGTCCCACTGTCGGTCGTCCTCCAATAAATCTAAAGCTTGGCTGCGAAAAGTGGTGTGTGTGATTCCGTGGGGTTTGTGATGCCGTTGACATATTTCAAAAGCTAGAAAGACCTTGGACCAGCCACATTCACCAACAGCATTCTGAGAAAAAAACACTCAACTTGGTGGACTGTATAGAGTCAGCCAATTTTGTTTTCTCTGAAAATGCCAGATTGATCTACAACTGGCTGCCCTCGTTTACGGCGTACAAATGCTTTTTTAGGTACATTCCACGTGTAATACGACGGCACCTCTTAATACATCAGAGTCCTGGCGAAAGCATCTCCCTGACATAAGGTGAAGAAACCAGTCAGAGTTGTACCTGGTGGACTGAGGGCTCTTTCTTGCACGTTAGCATCTGTGAAATAGACACTTTCTCCATTCTCCAAATTGACTGCTATACAAACAAGCTGGATTGCGTTCATGCACAGGAAATTAAAAAATCGCCATGCAGCCTCATTGCTGCTTTTGTATCTTCCAGCCTGGCATTGTGCAATTTAATCGATAGCTCGTACTGCACTCCTGTCACTATTTTCCGGTTGAACACAAAAGACTGCCATATCGGTGCCTTTATTCACGTAGTTACAGATGTATTTTATCGATTCGACGGAATTACAATATTCTACATTTATGTGGGCTTTGTATGTTTTCGACAACAGTGGCGAATATGAAACCACCCAACGGTTGCCTACTTCAATCTCACCGTTTCGCATATGTAGAGTTGCAGAATTTCCGCCATCTTCAGTTGAACGTCTCCTGTACAAAGGATATCCATCGTCTCCTGTTACGGTGTTAGCTGTGAATGCTCGAGGACTTCGCTTGGAACATTTTCCGTCCACCATGCATAGTGAACTTGGATTTAGTGTACAGCATGGTCCATGGATCAAGTTCTTGATGACAACTGCATGCAAATCCCTATCGGTGTCGTCCCGTGGAATCTCAGCGCAGATCACATCGTCGATTACGTCTGTTGCTATTTAATCATAGAGCCAGATAAATATGTGGGCATGTGGCAATCCTCGCTTTTTCCATTCAACGGAATACATTCAGCAGCGCACAGATCCAAATACTTCATGCTTCACAATGAAAATCCATCAGCGACTTGAGACTGTCCAGGAAATAACGGTTGCTGTTTCTCGTGCCAAGCTGAATTGCATGTGAAAGTGAGGAATAAATCGGGACGACCGTTATAACGAACATATGCCATTGCATCTTGAGCATATTCCTGCATGTGACGTGGACCGACTATGAATGAAGACGGCAATATAGTTAGCTTTCCAACATCGCGCAAATGAATGTATTCTTCGGAGCGGAGTTTGGTCTGATTTAATTTGATGAAGACCAAACGTTCTATTTAAAACACTTTTCGTTCCATCTGTCATAGTTCTTAACGTAGAGCTATGAGATCCATGAGAGTTAGGTAGAAAGTGTTTTACGGAAAAAACTTTTTGATCTATCTCTCATGGTTTTTAACCATGATGAAACATGAAACACTGTGAGATTCGAAAAAGATTAACTGTACTCACATTTCGCTATCAGCACAATGCAATCCCAATGCGATCAGAATTGACAATTGGATGGAGTTTTTACCTAATGAGGACGAATCAAATTAGTAACAAATTAGAAAGAAAGTCAATTTACTGTTGAATGGTTGTTTATTTAAAAGCGTTATAGATACTTACTTCTCGGGAAGACGCAATGCCTCGTGCCACGTAATTCACATAAGACTGCGGTTGCCCTTGGCAACACTCGCGAGAGTTAAGCTGGCGTCCTGCAGGTGGCGCAGCAGTAGGGGCACGGGTAATCCCGAAAAAAACCTGGTATATTTGCAAACTCAGATATGTTATCATCATAAAAAGTAGATAAAAACCGAGTCCGAACCTTAACACATGTTGTGTCAAAATTTGGGCTAACGGAAAGTTTGTGATAGCGTAGATGAGATATCGCCCAATTTGTTTTTAATTAGTGACTTAGATAATTCAGGCATTAAAGAAGATGATATAAACAATACACGTTTAGCTCAGTGGTTATCCATAAATAATGCTAGCACAAGACCTTCGAATGAGTTGTTAAAGATATCGTATAAAAAAAATCCAGGGTTGCCAGAAGACGTCCGATCATTAAAGTGCACTCTAAAGGGGTATTATTAAAAGAGTTGTGATGCTAGGAAGCTATGTACACTACGGTGTTAAAGATGCCTTAACAGATTTTCTGTCTAATTTTCGATATCAATCTGACAGCATTAGCCTAAATTTCATTATTCAAAAGTTCACGCCAATTTTATTTTATGTCACTGGCACAAAACCTATATTAGTAGCTGCCATATATTTTTTGGCAATTCAAAGCCTAATGATCCAAATAGTTATTTAGAGGAATTCGTAAGAGAGTTATTAGATTTGATTAGGGATGGAATAGTATTTCAGGGCAGAAAGCTTAATATTAGCGTTAGAGCTTTCATTAGTGACGCACCAGCACGTGCATTTATCTAAGGTATTAAACATCACTCAGGGTTTCATTGTTGTAATCAATGCATTCAAAAAGGCAAAAGTTTCCAAAGGCGTATAGTATTCAAAAAGTCAGATAGCCAACTTCGAAATCCTATTAGTTTTTGAAATCGCCTGCAGCCAGAGCATCACAATATTCAGGATAAAAAATATTAAAAAGGTTCCCAATTGATATTGTTAGCCAGTTTGCCTTAGACTATATGCACCTAGCTTGCCTATGAATTATGAAAACGTTACTTGTGGTATTGGTAAGAGTAGAAGGTCATAGATTTTCTTTGAATCGGCATTCTATTAGTCCAATTAACTCTAAATTAATTTCATTTCGCAGTTTTATATCAACAGAATTTAATAGATAACCAAGACCTCTTGATGAACTTGATAGGTTTAAAGCAACTACATTTATTTTATATACAGGACTCATTCTGTTTAAAAACATATTAGAGCCTTCCCGATATAATCTTTGTTTTATTGTTCAGCTTAGGCATAAGACTTCTTCTTCTTAAAGAATATTGCATTACCAAAATCCAACTCGCTTCCAGTTTGCTAAATAATTTTGTAGAGCAAGTTCCTTCGTTGTAAACATTTTCCATGCTTACTTTCAATTTTCATTGCTTAACACTCTTAAGCAAACAATCTATCTTCTTTGGCTCCTTAGAATCTGTAAGCGCTTTTTCATTTGAAAACATTCTTGGTCAGGTAAAAAAAAAAATGGTGAAAAAACAGGTAGTGTCATAGAGCAGTTATATAACCGAAATTATAGAGCGAAATATTTTAAAGGTTGTAGCTAATGAGCCAACTTCAAGTTTTAAGAACGCCCCAAATAAAATAGTCCATAATGGTTTAATTTTTGACTTAAAAGAATCCAATAGCTTCTACTTTATTAGAGATAACAATAGATACAGTATTTTTTAAGTTAATTGCTTTAAAAACAATATTTTATACAGCCAATAGATTCTACTCCTGTCGGTATTTTTTCATCAAAAAATATCGATTTAGACTCTACTGCTGTTTAGCATTCAGTTGAACTTATTGTTCAGGCCATATTTGGTATTAATAAACATATACATTCCGATTGTTACTAATTAAGAAAAGGAGTTTGAGCATACTTTGGAGGAGGAAAGCGTGTTGAAGAATATTTTATGTATTGTAATATTAATCTTTACTGGTTACTTCAATTGTTAAACTTGTTTTTTTATATACAGATTGTAGATCTCCTGGATTCCTCTGAGTGTCTTGCGACAAGTGATCCTGGCGTATATTAATAACGGACAAGGTAGCTAGGCAGTGCTCGTAGCGTGGCACAGATGCCAAAAAGTGCGTCAGAGGCTTGCGAAGTACCCTCGCACTTCGCAGTACGTATTATTATAAGTATATGTATATTTATTGAAATTTTTAATACTCATCATCATACTGATTTACGCAGGGGATCGGATATCAAAGATAAAGAAATCAATGCCCAGTGGACGGTCTTGTATGAAATCAGCGGACTTCAGATTCGGAATCAGCGACCATCAGTTTTTTTTGACGTTAGTAAGTAGTAAACTTGAACCAACTTTTAAATTCCGACTTCAAATTCGAATTAAGTGACCCAAAATACATATGAAATGACGCCTCTGGTCCGCCGAGCACGACATGAATTTGTCCTAAATCCATTTTATCCAAAATTATCACAAAAATGTGAATACAAAAAAGCCCCCGGCCGATTATTTTTATCCAAATCAAACCCCATTTAAATTTTCACTGAAATTAAAAATATAGACTTAGAAAACATTATCTTATATTTACAACATGTTTCATTTGAGGGCGAGACGGGAAGAACTAACTTTTCTATAATTGAAACACGATTTGATATAAGAATTTTTTTTTTTTTTTAGTTAAAAAATTAATACTTTTTCACTTCACAGTCCACGTGTTTTTATTGTCTCTTCTTTCGCTTTTTGTCGCGCGTACGAATGGAATAGAGCAAAAATAAATTTACCGTTTGTTTTATTGTTCTTTTAAGAAAAAGTTTTGATATATACAGAGGAAAATTTCAGACTTTTTTATTTTTAATTTTTGGCCTATGAAATCGACCACTGTGCAATGGAGGCAAAGAAACTGAGGTTCGACTCGTCGTTTGATTTAGCTTAAGACGAATATTTATTATTATTGTAAATAAGTTTTTTTAATTTAGGTAGAAAACTTCGTCTATTTGGGCTCTCAAAAAACAAGAGCACTAACACCAACCTAGAAATTAGACGAAGAATTACTGTGGCTAACCGATGCTACTTTGGTCTCGGTAAGCAAATCAGGAGTAAAGTTTTTTCCAGAAAAACGAAAATCAAACTCTACAAGACGCTGATTATGCCAGTCCTGATATATAGCGCAGAAACATGTGTCATGTCAGAGGCTGACAAATCGGCGTTGGGAACATTTGAGAGAAAAATTGTTCGTAAAATCTTTGGTCCTGTCAGAGTGGACAACGACTACCGTATTCGCATGAATCACGAGCTGTACCAGCTATATAATGACATCGATATAGTCAGGCGCATTAGGTATAAACGATTGCACTGGACTGGGCACGTGCCTCGAAATGCTTCCGAAGCATACGATAAAAACTGGCGACAGAGGGGCACTACAGCGGGGAAGACCGCCGCTGCGTTGGAAGGATCAGGATCTGGAGGACGTCCGTAAGATCGGGATCAGAATTGGTATCGAGTGGCACTGGACTATAACACCTGGGTTAATACCCTTCGTGATGCCCAGGCTTACCACAAGCTGTAAAGGCCATACTTATACGTATGTATATATATTTTTTTTGTTTCAGACATTTGTTTCAAACATGGTTAGTACACTTTAAAAGCAACGCATTTTTAGGAAAGGACACATCGTTGAGATGGGATCACTAAACAACATATCCCTTATAGAAATTTACGGCCAATTTTTTAGTTTGTTAGAAAAATGGTTTATTTTTGAAGCAATTTATTTAAAATATGATCAAAATGGTTTTTGTAGCAACCCTTTATCACAGTGGGACACATGATTGAAGTATGTTCATTACAGCATATATCCCCAAAACAAATTGAACGCACATATTTATTTAAGAGAAGTTAGTCTCATGATCGTGTTGCGGGTATTGAAGCGTCGGTTCCACCGAATTTAAACCTTTTACTTTTTACACCCGTTACAAATAGTGTAAACGGAAAAATAGTGTGTCGGAAAGCTTGTAACGCATTAAAGGAGACATCGTAGACCCAATAAAGCACATATATGTGCTATATATATATATATTCTTGATTCTCGATCTAGCCATTTCCGTATGTCTGTCCGTCTGTATGTTACAAAGTGATTCATTCGGAGATTACTAGAGATAATTATTCGAAATTTGAAACTTATGCTTTTCTCGGCAACGAGCATTGAATAAAGAGCAAGAAAGCGGAAGAAGATATTTGACAAGCGTATATTTGCATACAAAACCTCCATTCCCGTCTTTTGCTCTATATTCAATGCTTTATAAAAACTGTTACAGTGATCGGCTTTAGTTCAAATATGCGCCATTTTGTTCGATAATCTGTTTCCATCTAGACGGCAACTTCATAAAACCCCCTTGTAGAGCCCCCTCGAATGAAGGACAACTTCAAAATAGCGTGAACTTGAACTCCATGTTTACACGTCTATTTGTACGCAGTATCCAAACTAATCATGCATAGCGTCGTTTTGTAGGTTATGTCAAGAATTTTCAAATGATGTACAGTATTGCCCGAAACGAGTATGTAGCGCTTTGTACATAGCCGCGAAATTAAAAAGTCAAAATGGCGGAAGGGAGATTTTTGACCATTTTTGTATATATATATATAGGTTATATCTTCATTTTTAGCTTTAAATTGTACATATATAGTATGCTAGTATTCTCAAGTTCTCATGGCCGGTGACATAGGAGCGGGAGGCATATTTAAACAAATCTTTTGCATATTTTTAGGCTAACTTGTAACGTGAGCTTCAATATTAAAAGCTTAAGCTTACTTTTCATTCTTAAAAGTTTTAAAACCACTACCTATGTAAAATTGAAAAATTTTGATTTTGTCGCCATCAAAATCATGGTAAAAAAACTGACTTTCCCGAGAATTCACGAAAACTAAGAAGCAACCTAAGCATACAAAGCGTAAAGCTTACATTACAAGTAAGCCTAAAAGTATACAAACAAGCAAAAACGTTAACTTCGGTAGTACCGAACTTAACTTCGGTTGGACCGAAGTTTATATACCTGATACACATCATTTGACATAGATAGATCTTCGTGTGCAGCATTTGTATTAAATTTTATCTTAAAATAGTAAACAAATTAAAAATATTCTTAAAAATTTAGAAATTCGCGGTCGGTTTTGAACCAATTTTAAACTGAAGATTTGGCATGGTATAAGAAGCATTTGTTCAACATTTGAAGCCATTCACTTTATAAATACATTTTGTTCTTATAAGAACTTGACAAAATGTTGTATTTTTGTATGGGAGCTATACCTAAAAAAAGGGCGTGGCACATTGATTTTAGCATAAAAAGTTTAAGATTAAAATTTCAGCTTAATATCTTTAAAACTGAGCGATCAAATCGCGCAGCAACAAACAGACAGTCGGAAAGACAGACACACGGACATGGCTTAATCGATTCGTCTCATCGAGCTGATCAAGAATATATATACATTATGGGGTCTCCGATGCGTTGCAAACTTTCTGACAAACTAATAATACCCTTCACACTATGTGTGGCGGGTATAAAAATAATAATCGTAAACAAATTCATACATTTGAGTGTTGATTACAAGGTAGCAACTCTTTCCTATTGGGTTAACAAAACAATTTAAGAAACTTTATATGCGGTTGGTTCAGGAATTTAAATTTCAAGATGAGTGGCTCACTTCTTTGTACATAGTAATCGATATAATCAGTTTCAGCCGGCTGACAGATAGACAGTTAAATCGACGCTTTACCATTCGGCAGCATGGTATACGAGAAACATCAATAATTTTAAACGGCTTTATTAACGTAGATCAGCCTAATACTATAATTGCCTATGACCTATTTTCTCCAAATGTAATGAGCTATCTGTATGCGATTACAAAATATATAAAAAAAGGCGGAAAAACACTTCAGCCGAACACTTATCGTCATCACACGAAGTAAACCGTACAAGAAGAAATTTATAGTAAAAATGCTCAAACGAGGATGTAGCTGAAAGCAGAACTTTGTAGTCTCAGCAAGTCTCAAGTCTGTCCAATAGTTTTACTTTTATCGACATACATCGATATAGACGCATAGTCGGCATAAAAAATATTTAAAACTGTTGAGTAAAAATTTCAGATCTTTAAAGTTGTCTTATGTCACAATCCTTTAACACTTTAACATTTTATCATATTCACTCTCGCAGTCAACCACATCAATATTTATTTATGTACATATGTATGCACTTGTGCATATCCATCTCTATACTTACATACATATATACATACATACATATATACATATCTTTGTATGTACATTCATACATATGTACATAGATGTATGTATGAATGTATTAAAATTCATTTTACTGGTTCAGTGCAATTCACTTCACGCAGCGCCACTTTACTTAAGAAAAATATGTTGATAAAATGCTAAACATGAACAGTAGCACACAGCTTAAAAGATGCATTCTTTATATAAAATTTCAAACCGTTCTATTTTCAAAACAATACAATACATGAAATAAAGTAAAACACCATTTTCTTTTAAGCCCGCCACACAAAGTGTGAACGGGTACGTTCAGTTTGTCGGAAAGTTTGTAACGCATTAGAGAAGGCATCGGAGATATACTTGATCATCTCAATGAGACGAATCGATTTAGCCATATCCGTCTGTCTGTCCGTCTGTTGCGATGCGCTTTACTCAGAATGTTTTTAAGATATTTAACATTTTACTTTAAACTTAAGCTTTTTGTGCTCCTAGGCAGTTTGTATGTCAGAATCAAGGTGCCACGCCCATTTTTATGTTTAGCCCCCATGCAAATCAACCACTCATTTGAAACATTTATTTTTTCTGAGTGAATCCAATTAAAATTCGGTAAAATCAATTCCAAAATCCGTCTAAGTGAACCCCATCGACGTACAAATTTGACTAAATTCTTCGTGAAATTTAATCCAAGCACCTGGTAAACATATAAACTATTCAAAGTGTAGTGTAACGGGTATTTCAGCTTCGGTTCCACCGAAGTTAATGTTTTTTCTTGTTTTTCTTTGCATTTATTATCCAAAACAAAAAATTATAAATTAGAGAAGGTACAATATTTGTGAGTATTTAAAAATTCAGCAATCTCAAGGCTTTATGCCAAAATCATCGTATTTAACGCTCTTCTTCAATTCGAACGAGACATTCAGATTCAGACACAAAGCGATCTTCGGCAAAAACTGAATAAAAATTATTGACAACCACTATTCTATTTGTTTTGACATAATCACGTCTTCGAGGACTAGATATAAATATTTGTTTACATTCGTTGTAGACACAAGCAATAATATAAAATATAAAGTTCTTTTAAAGAAATGGCGAACCGGTTCGAAACACTTTTGCCACTTGTGGTTAAATCAGGTATCAGTAGCAAGGTTGGCATTAGGTAACGACCGTTTCGGACGAGCCAGGACATCGAAATTCCTGCCTTTTGCTTGAGATCAATATTTGGGTGGAATCAAAATAGACATCTTATTTCAAGACTATCGGCACTTGGGACCAAGTTATGCATAAGAAAATGGGTTTTCAACATCGACCAACTTTTATAAAAAGAGTGCATCTTTTAAGATGTTAGCTACTGTAGATATATAACATAGATGAAAACGGAGAAAGGAGTGGATAAGTTGTTAGTCAGCATGCATAAAACATTTGTTAGACTTTTGACAGCAACAGCAACAACAACAACAACAAGTAAAACTGCGAGGCGAAGCATTCATTAAAATGTCCACGAGGCAAAAATGCTTTCTCTAGGTAACAGCAAAAATGAATTCTTGGTCACCCTAAAATATGTTGAACGGCGAACGAATTCACAAATTCACGAATTCAAAAAAAATGACAAAATGACGAACGTAATGACTTTGTGACAAGAATACAACCAACGGCACAGAGCTCGTCCATAAGCGCGCTGCATGTACACTTACATACGTACACATGTACATACTTACATACATACATACATATGTACATAAATACATATGTACATACATATGTATGTATGTCTGTATAAGTGAGTGAGAGTATATATTCCTAGCCGCAGGACACGTGAGCGTACTCAGGAAATTATGATTTTTCATTTTCGGATTTTTAGTCAAAAAAAAAAAAAAAAAAAAAAAAAAATATACGAAAAAAAAAAAAAAAAAAATAAAAATTAAATGAAAACTTTTTGTCAACTTTACTTTTTGTTATTTTCTACATTCTTGCAAAAAATAAAATATGAAAATAATTAACACGAATTTTGCAGCAGCGCTCGCTCCTTGCTATTATTTTGTATTTATGGCGATGACGATGTTTTTGTTTTTGTTTTTGTTTTTTGTGAATGAAGATGCTCCTCAACGTTCATCATATTTTTGGTTAAATATCGCCTGCGGCACAAGTAGCAGATGACGAACGATGACGATGACGAAAAAAAGACGAAGAAGCAATATAAGAGAAAGCGTTAGGACAGGCATAAGAAAAATGTCCTTCATTTTGGCACAGCGCAGCTTAAAAATGAATATCTCCTGCTTCTGACTTGTGTATCTTTTCCTTCTTATTCTTCACGTTGATGACTGATGTTGGTCTGTCAGTTTTGCACGCCTTCGTCTGGTCTTCCTAGGCACCGCCGCATTCCGAATCTGTCTGTTGTAGTGATGTGCACATATGGCACAGGCACTGGCACCACATCAGACGTTTACGTCTCCTTACGATTTGTATGAATTTTATGTGCATATCCTTCGCTTTGCTGCAGTTCGTTGATGAAGAATTACTTAAGACTAAAATACGAAAAGACAGACACAGGCAATAAGATAAACAACCAGACAAGTCAGTCAGTCACTGATTCAAATAACTAACCTGTATGTATACTATATGTTTGTATGAATGTGCATCATATGTAAATAAATATCTTAATGTAGGCACATATTTGACAAATTTTCAATTTACAATATTATTTTTTAAACAATCACTTAACTACTTTTACAATATTTATTGTAAAAAAAAAAACAAAACAAATAACGATGAAGTCGTCTTGGCTTCACTATGAGATATTATGAACCCAGTCTTAAGTTAGTTTTAAAGCTCACCACTTGGGCTGAAATGAAAGTTTTGAATAAGTTTGTACGAAGGCTTTATTTTTATACCCGCCACACATAGTGCGAATTGCATTATCAGTTTGTCGGAATGTTTGTAAAGCATTAAAGGAGGCATCGGAGACCCCATTAAGAATATATATTATTGATCAGCTCGATGAGACAAATCGATTTATCCATGTCCGTCTGTCCGTCTGTCGGTCTGTCTGTTTATTTCTTCGCATTTTTTTTGATGAAGATTTATAGATATTACGCAATTTGGAACTTAAGCTTTTCTTGGCAACGACTACTTTGTTAAAACCAAGTTGCCACGCCCATTTTTAGGTGTAGTCCCTATACAAACTTACCAAAAATTGTCGAATTTTTGTATTAAAATAGGTATTATTTATGCATGTATTCACTCCAAATTGGGTAAAAACTCTTTTGTGTCATCCAAAGTCGAATCCAAGGTGCCACGCCCATTCCTAGGTATAGCCCCCCATACAAATTTACCGCACATTTTCAAATTTGTGTATAAAAATAGGTATTATTTATGAATGTATTCACTCAAAATTAAAAAAAACACTTCTAACGTCATCCGATATCAAAACAAAGTACCACACCCATTTATCGGTGTAGCCCCCACTCAAATTTACCGCCCATTTTTAAATTTTTGAATAAAAATTAGCATTATTTATGAATTTATTTACTCCAAATTGGGTTAAAAAACTTCTTATATTATCCAATTCCAAAACCAAGATGCCACGCCCATTTTTATGTATTGCCCCCATATAAACTCACCGATTTTTGTTAACTTTTGTATGAAAAATTAATTTTTTTCGATTATATATTTATAAATGTATATAAACCACTGATGATCACACATAAACTATTCAAAGATTCGTGTGGCGGGTATTTATGCTTCGGTTCCACCGAAGTTAACGTTTTTCCTTTGTTTTTTTTTGTTTTGCTTCTATTTGGTGGCTTAATACACCAAAAAATTTGGGTTCAAATTTTAAAATCCCCTAAACACGACTAACTATCATTCAAATGCGCCCAGTTTCAAGTCTCTACGTCTATTCAATCCAAACGACTTTTTTCAAGGCTCCCATTAGGCCTCGGGTCAAAAATTTCTCACCTGTAATAAAAAAAAAAAATTGGTCAAAACATCTATATTGAACTCACATATGGGTCCCTGGTCCAAATTCCGAAAATCCATTGAACACCTTGAACGTCAAAAATGTTTTTTAACCATCTTTCAAATGAGCCCTGTTTTAAGTCTCTACGTCTATTCACTTTTCCGGTTTCAAGGCCCCCATTATGCCCCGGGTCAAAATTTTCTAAAAATCCCGTCTTGTTGCTCACCTGATTTCTAAAAAAAACACAAAAATAAATAATTTTTTAAAGTCTTTTTTTTCAAAATATTTGGATTTTCCAGTTTTAAGGCCCCCATTATGCCCCGGGTCAAAATTTTTCAATATATACACCTTCCTCTTCAATCACTCTATCTATTAAAAAAAAGCATCAAAATCCGTTTCATAGTTTTAAAGATTTAAGCATACAAAGGGACAGAGAAATCGACTTTGATTTATTATATGTAGTGATGAAATGTAATATATTTTACAATAATATTAATTATTGAAGGAAGTTTTTTGTTTATTTTTTACAACTTGGGTTAGATTATTCAAGTTTTTGTAAGCATCCCTAATTTTTTGAAAATGAAACATAGCCTATGTCACTCGGGAATAGTGTAGCTTGCCAACGGTGAAAGAATTTTTAAATCGGTCCAGAAGTTTCGGAGCCTATTCATTTCAAACAAACAAACAAGCACACAAAAAATCAAACATTTCCTTTTTTTTTATATTAGTATAGATCAGCTCGACGAGACTAATCGATTTAGCTATGCCCGTCTGTCTGTCCGTCTGTTGCAATGCGTTTTTTTCGTAAAGTTTTAAAGATTTTAAACTTAAGCTCCATTTTTTGACATACAAACTTTCCACTTTTTTCGATTTTTTGTATGAAAATAGTTTTTATTTATGAATGTATTTACTACAAATTGGGTAAAAACAGTTCTAATGGCATCCAATATCAAAAGAAAGGTGCCACGACCATTTTTTGATATTGCTCCGATACAAACGTAGCGCCCATTTTTCAGGTTTTGTATGAAAATAGTTCTTATTTTTTAATATATTACCTCCAATCTGGGTTAAATCACTTCCTACTTGTATCCTATGAACATGCTACCGATATGACAAGGATCGGGCCACTATAACATATAGACCCCTTGCAAACTCACCTTTCATTTTTTTAATTTTTTAAAGAAAATGATTAAAATTTCGTGTGGCGGGTATTTGAGCTTCGGTGCTACCGAAGTTAACGTTTTTACTAGTTTTTCCACAAATTTGACCAAATTATTCTCGATAAATTTTAAATATAAACAATAATCTCACGAAAAATTTTGTTGTGATGTTTGATAAAGCATAAAATGATATCCTTGGTTATGATCGATGAGGAAAAATCAGACCAACAGAACCAAAAATATAAGCATTTGAAACAAAACCTTTTTTTTCTGAATCAGAAATTTTTGATTAAATATATAATCTTCGAGATCTCCAGAATTAATTTTTTAATGCTAAATGATTAAAAATTAATAAAATATTACCTTCTATTGTATATATTGTAAATATTGAAATCAAAACATCAATGCGTAATGATATTCAATATCGTTATAAATACAATTTCAGAAGAATAAACATGCCACTTTTTGCGTGTTGCATCTAATGCTCATTACTGACTTTTCAATTGATTACTTCATGCATGAATGGTAGCTGCTGATTTGTAGTCGTTTTCGTAATATGTGAATAAGGAAAGTTATGTCCTTCAGAACGCCAAGTAAAATGGTTTCTCACGAATTTCGTAGCTAGCAAAGAAAATTAAGAAGCAAGACGACTAATATGTGTAATCAATGGTGTCTATGGGTAATCAAGGGTGTCTATGGGTAATCAATGGTGTCTATGGATAACTAGTGAATTCTTTGATTCGTTGCAATGAAAAAGTAATGCTGGGGTAGCTTTTTTAAATACAATACTAAAAAAATAGATGCTATATTTAAAAAAAAAAAAAGCTTTACCGAAATGAACAATTTTGTTAGATTTTCAATTTATTGCTTTTTTTAACTAACAACTCAAAAACTCTTCATAATATTTCAAACTGCGTAGTGTGATTAATTGTAAGAAGACACAAATCTGCAATATTTAAAAATAAATTGAAGTATAACAAGGAAAAACGTTAACTTCGGTGAAACCGAAGCGTATATACCTGTCACCGTATTTTTAAAGTGTTAATGTGTTATCATCAGGGGCTTTCATAGAACTTGGAGATGGAATGGGACGGGGTCAATAGTCTGATACAACTCACGTTGTGTGGGGCCTATGCCAAAAAATGGGCGTGGTACCTTAGATTTGATATTGGATGAAATTAAAAGTGTTTTTACTCAATTTGGAGTGAATACGAGGTGTGTTCAAACATTATCGCAAATTTTGAATTTTCGCGGGTTACGTATATTCGAATTTCGATTTTTTGTGGCGTTATGTTGGTACTCATGTCACTCACTTATGCCGACAAGCTCGGCCATTTTGAATGTTCATTCAAAAAAATGGATCAAAAGAACCTGTATAAAATTTTTTGTTTCTGAATGGAATTAATGGGATAAAAATGTTGAAAAAGGCTTATGGGGACCGAGCTCTACCAAAATCAACAACATTTGATTGGTATAAATTGTTGAAAGAAGGTTGCGAACGTGTTGAAGACGAAGAGCTCCCCGATCAACCATCGACTTAAACGGACGATGCTCACATCGAAAAAGTAAAAGAATTAGTGCTTGCACACCGTCGATTAACTATGAGAGACATTGCTGATGAAATTGGCGTATCGAAAGGATCAATTAATACAATTTTGAAGGATGTTTTGGGCCTCAAACGTGTCAAGTCTCGGTTGGTACCAAAAAAGGATGATTTTTTTAAAAACTGTACTGATTTTTCGTGGCTTTTTTGCCAAAAATCCAACCAATATCGTTCCGCAACCACCGTATTCGCTTGATTTGGCACCGTGTGACTTCTGGCTATTCCCAAAACTCAAGAGATCACCCCGGAGAACGCGTTTCGAGTCGATTGAGGAGATAAAAGCTGAATCGAAGAAGGTGCTGATGGCTATACCGGAAAGGGACTATTTGGCATGTTTTGAGGATTGGAAAAAACGTTGGCATAGGTGTATTTTATCGGGAGGGGATTACTTTAAAGGGACAAAATAGATATCCATGAATAAATAAATAATTTAAAAAAAAACACACAAAAAATATGCGATAATTTTTGAACACACCTCGTACAACACATAAATAATAAATATTTTCATACAAAAAAATCGAAAAAAGTAAGTTTGTATGGGGACCATACCTAAAAATGCGCGTGGCACTTTCAATCTTGACCTGGTCGTTGTCGAGAAATGCTTAAGTTTCAAATTTCAGCTAAGTATCTTTAGTAGTCTCTGAGTAAAGCGGGTTGAAATAAACAGTCGGACAGACGGACGGATGCAAAAAAGAAAGAAAGAAAAAAAATAAAAAATTGTGTCTACTAACAAAAAGTTTTTTTTTTTTATATTGATAAAAAGAGAGGCAAATCTGGGTTGACTACATTTAATAATTTTTTTAAAATTAATAAATTAATTATATACTCTTACTTAACTTAATGTTAAAATTAATGTGTTTTAATTAAATTTTATTATTTATAAAAAAACAAAAGCAAAAATAAAAATTCAATAAATTTGAAACCAATTCGTTTGCATTAAATTAAAAATGCCAACGAAAAGAAATAGAATACACTTTTTATACCCGCTACACATAGTGTGAAGGGTATTATCAGTTTGTCGGAAAGTTTGTAACGCATTAAAGGAGCCATCGGAGACCCCAAACTGAATATACCTATTTTACACTATTCGTAACAGGTATAAAATTGGTAAGTTTGTATGGGGGCTATATTTTAAAAATGGACGTGGCACCTTGATTCTGACATACAAACTAAATAGGAGCACAAACAGCTTAAGTTTAAAATTTTAGGTCAATATCTTTAAAACTTTCCGAGTAAAACACATCGCAACAGACAGACAGACGGACATGGATAAATCGATTCGTCTCGTCGAGCTGATCAATAATATATATACTTTATGGGGTCTCCGATGCTTCCTTTAATGCGTTACAAACTTTCAGACAAACTGATAATATCCTTCACACTTTGTGTGGCGGGTATAAAAAAGAAAGAAAGAAAAATCGAAAGGAATAAGGGAGAACTCTTTTTGATGGAAAAGTATTACTATAAGTGTTTTAGTAGAAAAAATCATTTTATTCAAATTAAATAATTCCTCAATTTTTTCTCGAAAATTTGACATTTCCAAGACTTTTAAACGATCGGAAATAGCTTGTTCAACAATGTCCAACAAGTTCCTGTTGCGCCTGAAAGAAGTCTTCCTTAAGCATCTTTGTTTCCGGAACACTGCTTTTCTTCTACTTTGAAATAATTTTCAATGCGATATTTTACCTTTCAATTTGTGCACCTGTAACAATAAATTAAAAATGTAGGATTGAGGCACACTGAATATTTGTTACGAATTAAAAATATTCTTACTTGGTTCCGTCATAGCTGTCAGCTATATCAAATTTGTTGTTCCTAGATTATGTGACAAAAATTCGAAAATTTAGGAATGGTCTATGTCCGCTATGGACGTTGAAACCATTCAACCGATGAGTCCCACACTGGTTTCATTTGAAAGACAACAGATCAAGTGTAATTATATACCAATAACACAATACCTCTCATATTAGCAAGCTCTCTCCTTTTTGAATAACTTAGGAGCGAAGGTTCAGCCATAAATATACTTTTTAATTAATTAAAAAAAAATACTATCGAATTTTTTTAAAAAAATATTTTAATGACTCGAATTGAAGCTTATTTCAAGACGAATCGAACCCCACAACTTTCATATTGGCAACTTCTCTCCTTTTTGAATAATTTGGTAAAAAAAAAAGTTCATCAAGAAATATCATGGCCTATTAGGCACATTCGGTTCGTTCCTGAAGTCAATTTCTAGCTGCAATAAAAAAATTGAAAATGGTATTTTTTAGCACTTTTTTTGTATATTTTCATACTTGCCCCTAAATATTTTGATTGCGATACATAAAAAAAAGTACAAAAATGCTTTCGAAAATAACTGAAACTTTACAAAAAACTGCAAATACGAAACGGAAAAGAGCCGAGAGAGCAGCTGAAACGCCCGTGTAACGCAGTTGCACTCGCCGGAATTGAAGTTTTAGGTTTAAAGGCTACAAGTAGCTTTTATAGTTTTCGAGATATGTAGTTGCATTCCTACGACAGTCAAAGATAATTCTTCCAAAAATAAAAGGCTGCTAAGTGTATTTGATGCATTAAATGTGAAAAACATAGCAAAGTTTTTCAGAAGCAAATGAAATTTATACAAATGAACCATCAAATATATTGACACAATACAACACAAAACAACTCCGTCATCTAAAAACCTTAGACAAGGACCATTCCGTGACTGCGTGCATCAATTCAAGAGAAGCCGTCATGGGGCTAGGCCCAACAAACTGCTAATGGCATCAAACCAAAGCCAAATAAAAAGTCAGATTATATACTCTCTAAATACGACAGGTTTTATAGAAAATTCAATAAAAATTATGCAAACATTGCATGTCCTGTGACAAAGTTTCTAAAAAAAGATAAAACTGCTAAATGTAAATGGCCCAAGTTATCCGATGGTATTTTAAAAAATAACGATTTGACAACTAATTCTCAAATTCTTCGATACGCAGATTTTAGCAGGCACCTATAAGATTTCGTCTGTTTTTTTATCTGCTTATAACTCACAAATAGTTTAATCATGTTCTAGGTTAACTCAACTCCGGTTGGACAGTGGCTTTCAACTTGTTTTTATTTTAATTTTGTTTTCCTTTTTGCGAGTTAAAACACATTGGATCAGAGAATTTCATTATTTTTTGTTCTTTAAATTATCAAAATAAATATTTAACAAGAAAAAACGTTAACTTCGGTGGAACCGAAGCTGAAATACCCGTTACACAACACTTTTAATAGTTTATATGTTCACCATGTGCTTAAATTAAATTTCATGATGAATTTGGTCAAATTTGTATGGAGGCTTTATGTTATATTTTCCCGATCCTTACCATATAGAAAGTGTTCACTTAGGTGGACATTGGAATTGATTTTACCAAATTTAATTGAATTTATTCAGAAATAGTAAATGTTTTGATATAAAAACTCAAAAATGGGCGGTAAGTTTGTATGGAGGCTATACATAAAAATGGGCGTGGCGCCTTAGATTTAACATTAGATGACATAATAAGTGTTCTTACCCTATTTGGATTAAATATATTCATAAATAATACGTATTTTCATACAAAAAATCGAAAAAAGCGTTAAGTTTGTATGAGGGGCTATATCTGAAAATGGGCGTGGCAACATTCTTTTGATATTGGATGCCATTAGAAGTATTTTTACCCTATATTGTAGTAAAAGCATTTATAAATAATAACTTTTTCATACAAAAAGTCGAAAAAAGTGGTTAGTTTGTATGGGGGCTATATCTAAAAATGGGCGTGGCACCTTGGTTCTGGTATACAAACTAACTAGGAGCACAAAAAGCTTAAGTTTCGAATTTCAGGTCAATATCTTTAAAACTTTCCGAGTAACAGCCATCGCAACAGACAGACAGACGGACAGACGGACAGACAGACAGACGGACAGACAGACGGACATGGCTAAATCGATTCGTCTCATCGAGCTGATCAATAATATATATACTTTATGGGGTCTCCGATGTCTCCTTCAATGCGTTGCAAACTTTCGGACAAACTGAATAAAATACCCGTTTACACTTTGTGTAACGGGTATAAAAACATTTTACTTAAATTGGTCAAATTCTTGTTGCTCATCGGATGCATCTTAGCTACATGATCCGATGTTCTTGATGCGATTTACTTCAACTGTTGAGTTCTGACGGTTGTTATGGTTGAGCATCGAATGCGGTGTTGCTCACAGGTAGCGTGGCGTGCTGCATGCGGTAACATAAACGACTTCCTTCGCGTTGCGCGTTAAGCCGCCCTCGGCCTGATATTCCATGGATGACATGGATGCGCCATTGTTCTTTGTGGGAGGACTCCACCTTTTCTTTATACGCGTCACTCATAATGTGAAGAGTATTATTATTTTGTCAGAAAATTTGTAATGCATTAAAGGAGATGTCCTAGAGCCTACATCGTAAATAAATTATTGAGAGACACGAGTAGACGAATCGATCTAGCCATATCCGTCTGTCTGATTGAGAGGTGATTCATTCACTCAGTTTCAAAAATATTGAGCTAAAACTCGAAACTTAAACTTTCCTTGATCTTTAATATTTTTTATGCTAAAATCAGATTGCCACACCAACTTTAAGATGTATGTCACATACAAATGTTAGGCCCATTTTCCAGTTTTTGGTTGGACATATCTAATATTTGTACTCCTTTTGATCCTAAGTAGTTTGTATGTCGGAACTAAGATGTCAAGCCTATTTTTAGGTACAGCCCCCATACGTACTTACCGTTTAATTACGAGTTTTTGTGTATGAAAATAGTAATTATTCTACACTTGTAATGTCATCCTATGTATAAACTACCGATTTAATAAGCATCGGGCCATTATAATATGTATATAGACCCATACAAACTTACTCAAGAAAATTGTTGTTATATCTGCATTTTTATCTTAAAATTTGGTATCAATATTGTGATTAAAATTGGGTTGTAACAGACCAATCTGGAAATTTTATCTAAACCACTTTTGATCAGACATAAACTATTCAAAGATTCATGTAACGAGTATTGAATCTTCAGGTCCCCCGAAGTTAAGGTTATATTTTTATGTGAAATTAGGGTTACCTTCCATTCTTTTTTTATTGTACAAGTGTCATGGGACGAGTATTTGAGCTTCAGTTTTACAAAAGTTAAAGTTTTTATGTTCCTTTTTTTTTTAAAATTTTTAAATTTTATACGCAATTTTAGAAACAAAGTAAAAGCAAAGCAGCCGGTAATAAATACTTTAAAGAAGTACGATTTCTAGGATTGTTTTTATTTTTTACGTCATACAGAAGGCAACGAATCGATAAAATTTTTGTATGAAAATAGTTATTATTTATGAATGTATTTACTAAAAATTGGGTAAAACGCATCTAATGGCATCCAATATCAAAAGAAAGGTGCCTTGCCAATTTGTCCATAGGGCCCCCAAACAAACCTAGCGCCCATTTTTCAGATTTTGAATAGAAATAGTTCTTATTTATGGATATATTTACTCCAATCTAGGTAAAATCACTTTAACTGTTATCCAATGAATATGCTAGTGATATGACAAGGATTGGGCCACTATAACATATATAGTAGACCCCCATACAATCTCACCTTCCATTTGTTTTTTTTTTTTTTTTTGTTTTTTTCAAGAAAATTATTATTGTTTCGTGTGGCGGGTATTTGAGCTTCGGCGCTACCGAAGTTAAGGTTTTTTTTTTTGTTTTTCTTTGGCGTAGTGAGAATGGTGCTCGTAACAAAACTCAACAGGAATTTATGGCTTCTGTGTTCGACTTTTCACCAATATTATCGTTTATCATTGAAAAGGAACTATTAAGACCAACAAGAATTTTTGCTGGCCTGCGTTAGTACCGTGTGATTAATCGATTAATCAAGGAACAATCGATTATTTTGTATAATCAAGTGATTATTTAATCAAAAATCAAGAAGTTGATATAGAGGACAGAATATAAAAGAGCTTTTTCCAGATGAGAAGCAAAAAAAAATACGGTTCACTTTTCATCTTTTTTAAGTTATACGAAGATTATGAAATATAATAAAATCAAAAAATTTTATCAAAAAATAGTTTTTAATATTCATGATTGATCAATAACAATCAATTTATTTTTACAATCATCAACAATCGATTAATTCACACAATCCCACAGCCCTAGCCTGCGTTGAGCGGAATAAGAACGAAAGATGTAATATGTTCGATGGT
>JAEIFJ010002062.1:0-13632 GCA_018903435.1 Leucophenga varia | reverse complement strand
AAGATAACTGCTTTACAGTTTTCTCGAAGAAAAGTTCACAAGCCTGTTGTTCAGCTGTTTGGCGAACAGCCTTCGATTCGAATGGAGATTGATCCAATTCCCAGAAACGGTTAACTAACGAATCGAGAGAACAATTAGTTTGGGCCATTAAACACCCACTGAACTGATGCCTAGGCACTTGTCCAGTACATTTGCCTGCTACTATCCATCCTAGCAGCGTTTTTTGCATTATAGGAAGTTCAGAACCCAATTTTATTTGCCCAACGCACAATAATTCGTAGAACAATTCTGCTCCCAAAAGAATGTCCACCTTAGCAGGTCTATTGAATTCTGGGTCTGCCAGTTTTATATTTTTGGGTATTTTCCAATTTGAAATACCCATGGAATGTCCAGGCTGTGTTGTTGAAATGGATTTCAATACCCAACATTCAGCCGAAAAATTGTGAGAGTTTATGCGCGACTGAATAGAAGCACATATCTTATTTTTGCTATCTATTGTTGCACCACCAACCATCGAGATAGCTAATGATGTTGGCTCCCGCTTGAGCCGTAACATCTGGGCCATGCTCTCAGACATCAAATTGATTTGGGAGCCACTATCAAGTAAGGCCCGTGCAGGATGCAACTGACCAAATCTGTCTTTTACATTAACGACAGCTGTGGCGAGAACAATTTGTTCATTGTTTGCTACATGCCCTAAATACGAATCTGGCATAGTCACTTGAAGAGTGGATACCTCACCTTGAGCAGGAGTAGTATACCTGTGAAGCAGCGAATGGTGAGGCTTCGAACAAATTCGACATTTTGATGCCTTACATTTTGACACCATATGACCCACAATCAAACAATTTAGGCACAACTTTTGTGTTTTGACGAATTCAAAACGTTGCATAACTGATATAGCAGCAAACGATGGACACGAATCAAGATTGTGCGTTTCTGACTTGCAGAAGACGCACACAGACGATGATGAACGCCCTCCATCAGCACAAGCAAAGGACGATTTAAACTGATGGGGCTTCTTAGCGTCAACTCGCGACTTTGTTTTGTCCCGTGTTGACTCTTCTGCTGACAGATACTGATATCTCTTATTCAATTGTCTAGCACAATCTTCCCAAGATGGCAGCGTATCATAGTCAAGCTGCTCTTCAAAACGAGATTTTGTAACATGGTCCACCTTTGCCATGACCATATGAATTATCATTGCACTAGCAATGTCTTTGTCGTTACCTAACGACGACAGCGAAGCATAAATAGCAGACACCGTATCTATGATCGATCTTAAACTCGACGCAGATGGTTTTGTCATGCTAGGTATGTCAAACAATTGCGAAACTGTATCAAAGAATATAAGACATTTGTTGTCATATACTGCTTTAAGACTAGCGAGGGCCTTTGGATAGTTACAATCCGTTAGTTGGTACGGCCTAACTACCCCCAATGCTTCATCTGACAAACACGAGACTAAGTGATTGAACTTTTCGACGTTTGACAAAGAATTGTCATCATCGACTAAACTTTCAAAGAGGCACATAAAATTTTTGTATTCCGAATGTTTGCCACTAAATTTTGGCAAACGCATTTTCGGCAACTGAGATCGCTGGCTCGAAACTAGGGAGCAATCATTCTCAGTTTTTGGCCCTGAAGTCGGCTTGGATGCATTAATGTACAATGCCCTTGTGACGACACACAAGTCTTCTAATGGCCCTCTAGAATCATTAAGCGGGCTTAAATTATCGAGATCAGCCTGTAAATCCATTGCCTTTTGTATATAACCTTCTAGCAGCTCTAATCGGCACGCTAACTCTGTTTTATCAAATGATATGGTCTTTGCTTTGATTGCTGTTTGCATACGAGCAATATCAGCACTAACTTTGTCAAATCTTTGCAAGCACAGTGTTAATTTTGAACTTGTCTTGCTGATTTGTGGCTTTTCACTTGCCTTCTCGGTCTCAGACATGTTGGCTGATAAAATAAATAAAAATCAACAAAAACTAAATGTCACAAACTTTGTGAG
Source organism: Leucophenga varia (assembly GCA_018903435.1). Classification (NCBI taxonomy): domain Eukaryota; kingdom Metazoa; phylum Arthropoda; class Insecta; order Diptera; family Drosophilidae; genus Leucophenga; species Leucophenga varia. Next base: position 11,615 of record JAEIFJ010002062.1, on the reverse strand, counting down.
CTACCCTCGCAACGATGCTGACTATGTAAATCTAGCTTGCCTATACACACACACTCGCGCAACCTATGCGTTGTGTGAGCAAACAAACGAAATGAAAGTGAAACGTGCCTTCGGCAACGCATCGAGTGCATTGGACGCCTCATTTAAGCTGCGCACATGCTGCGAATATTTGCCAAAGCAAATAATAATTGTTCTTTAATTGAGATACAGATACAGATACCGATAAACACACACACACACAGCTGCAGCTGGCTAAAGATACGTATTTGTGCAGCTGCTTATATATTGTTATTGAAGCTCTATTGCAGCGTTTTCCTTGCAATCGCGTGAAAGGCTTTAAAATCACTGCCACACACGCTGCGTATGAGTAATTTTGCAATTGCTATCTTACCATATAAACAAGTAAATAAATATACAAACGTTTGGGTATACATACGAATATATGTGTGTAGTGGTGTGCCTGTAAATTGCCTCTATAATTGCTCACTGTAAATAGTTTTCTAATTTCAATTCTAAACGACGCGGCGTATGATTAATATTTCTATCTTCCAGGAATATCACAACAAAAAAATGAACTTCTCTTTTAATATTCATATTAGTTGAAATAAATTATCCTCTACTATTAAGCATGTTAAGCATTATAATTACTACAATATTTTTTTTAATCGAAAGTAATTTTTAGCGAACCCAACAAACGATTCAAAGTGCACTCGAATGAAAACCAAAAGTATTTTTATTCAGTTTCTATTTATACATTTGTATTATTTTTCGTTAGGTTTTTTTCTGTTTCTTTTTTTTTTTGCTGGCATTTTCATTGCAACTGCAGCGCATGGGGGCATATTGTTTCTCTTTTTTTAAACAATTTCCCGCCCCGCACTTTTCGGATGGCCGCACTAAAAAAGACCAACAGAGGAGAAGGAAGCAGAAGAAGAAGAAGAAGAAGACGAGGCAGTGCAATTGTACAACTGCAAATGCTTCGAGTTTTTCTCATGTGTTAGACAATTTTATTCGCAGTTAGTGCAAGCGGCGGTGCAAATATTTGCACAATCCTCGGCCCAGTGGCAAAGGGGCCTCAGTTTCTGTTGCCTCTGCTGCAGCAGCTTCTGTTTCGTATTTTTATTTCGGTTTCGGTCCTCTGGGCGCTAATTGAGTGAGCACACGCCGTCGCAGATGGACTAATAGACAGACAGAGAGGAAGAGAGAGAGAGAGACAAAGAGACTGACAGACAGAGGCATAGTCAGTCAGTTAGTTCGTCAGGCAGCCAGAGGAGAAATGAAAAACGCGACGAGGCCAGCAGCAAAACACACTCAACAATAGATGTAATGATCTATCTATCTATCTATAAGTCTGTCTGTCTGTCTGCCTACTTCTCTATGTGGGGCGTCTCTAAACAGACTGACAGACGAATGAGCATCGCTTCAGTTTCATTTTGGTATTGGTCATGCCTTTTGCCGCTGCGGCATGCAACGGCTACACAGCACATGCTGCAACACACTCCATAAACTACAAGGAAGTGCGAGAGATAACAGAAAGAAAAGAAAAAACACACGCACACAAGTAAAAGGAATGCTAGATAGGGTATGCTCGACTCTATTTAATTAGTTGATCCATACAGTTAGAGTTCTTTTTATTAACTACCCCAACTTCATTTGTTCTATGCCTTCAAAGACTGTCTATCACTCTACCGACCTGCACTTGTCGCACTTTATCGCATTACAGCGTGAAATTGTCATAAATACTTAATCCGATAAATTATATTTCATTTAGTGATTGCCGACGAAGACCATCATCATCGTCGGCATTATCGTCGTGACCAGCATCGTCATCATCTTTATTGCTCGCATGATTATTTTATTATTATGTATTTCAGCTATTGTAGCTTGTTGTTGTTGTTGTTGTTGCCTCTGCATGAGTATCTGCTGCTGTCATACGGTTGACAGAATATTTCAAACCCATAAAACGCTTCTCCACTGATGTTTTTAGGTCGAATTTTCCATTGCGTGCGGTTAGTGAACTTTCTTGTGGCACAGTTTTCATTTCAGTTCAGATAAATGCGAAATTATTGCGTTGCATGATTGACAGACTGAACGATTGATTGAACATACACACACACACACTTGTATGTTCATGTACATACGTGTACATATGCTCGCCCTCTCTGGCTATATTCAATTGCAATCGTTTACGTAAATGTCACGACATTTAGCATATTTTCGCAGCATTTCGTTTAAATTTAAATTGAAATTAAATTAGCCACCGCAAATAGAGTTGCGTAATTTGCAGTGTCAACAAGTTTTTGCTCGAGAGAATCGAGAATCGATAAATTGCTAAATTGGTTCTGTCTCTCTCTCTATCTTCCTTTCCCTCTCGATTGACACATTTTCCCCTACTGTATGTATGGCATTTGCAATACGAAAAGGAATCTTGTTGCTGTTAATTTAAGTTGAATCAGAGGTTGCTCATCTGAGAGCAATTAGATTTTAATCTGCAGTCTGACTAAGCTCATTTCTATTTTGCTTGATTATGAGAAAAGTATATTATATTGATCTAGTCATGTTTGGAAAATTCCTAACAGAAATCCTTCATTAATTTATTTACTTTCAAAAACTCTTTTTGAAAAATTAAATTTCTTGTCTATATTTTAACACTTTATAATTCCCACTTTCGTACGCACGTGCAGCGTCTTAAGGGGCTTAGCGAGGTTCACCTTGCCTAGAGGCTCTGATTGTTGTCGCTTTTTATAAACTGTTTATAATTGTTGAGTTTTTTCTGGCGTGTTTATTTTATTTCTGTTTTTTGGCTATAAAATTGTCAGCTACTTTGCCAAAATAGGCATTACAAAAAGCGTAGGCGTGGCACCATCTACGCCCACCAGCGCTCTCAGAAACGAGTCTAAGTTGACACACACACACACACACACACTACACTGAGACTGAAACTCATTCACACTCACAAACACAGACACATTCGATATTTGGACATCGCGTGTGCAGATTTCGGTTGCGTTGGCGTGTGCTCAACCATTTCTGGAACGCGCACTCTGATTCATTGGCCAGATTCCATGGCGCGCTGCACAATGTTATTTTCTAGCTGTTGTTGTTGTTGTAATTATTGTGGCTAGCAATGCTTGCTGCCATTAGTCGCACGAGTTGGCCATGAACCACTGACGACTTTTGTAGTTGTATTTGTTGTTTTTTTCGACTCTAAATAATTTGGTTTATTTGTTGTTGCTTTGTGCCACTAATTAAGCAACTGTAATAAGTAAAAGTGGTTTAGCTTAGAGTTTTAATAACATATGGAAGACTTTAAATGATGAGTGGGCTCTAAATATCTGCACATTTAACTGAGTTTTTGTATAGAAGAGATTAATAGTTAACTATTTAATTGCTTTATTTTATTCTAGAACTCATCTACTAACTACATCTTTGCTGGTTTTATTTGAGATTTTTGAGTTGTTTTGTTTCCTCACTTATATCAATTATCTTGATCCGGTTGGGGTTTCTGGGAATTTATGGGAGCTTCCCTTGATTTAATATAACGCAGAAGAAAGTTGCTTTTGGCATCCTCGTTCTCTTTTTTTGACTCCTTACTATTTGATTTGTTTTATTCTCTATTTACCTTACATATTAATATCTTTTAAAACAATGTCAAATTAATTCTCTTGTCCAAATTCCCCATAACAAGTTTCCTCCAATTAACGCACCCGTTGACGTCACTGGGTGACTGCTTGAACCAGCGTAGCCAGCAAGTCGCCTGCAATTCGATTTTGGAAGCATCCGAATTGCATTTGTGTGTCTGCTTTGCCAATATCCGCTGGCAATGCATTCAAGCGGCAACAACAACAACAGCAACATTAAACCTAACTAAATAAAATGAACAACAACAACAATATTGACAACAACAACAAAGTCACTCAGAACGAACGTCAGAATTGAGGTTCACGTAGCTGTTGCTGTGCATGGAGTAGATGCTTCTCGCATGGCTGCTCCTTCCCTCGTGCCCTTCTTCGTCCGCCCAATGGCAACTTCCGCTGTGCAAAAGCTCAGAGCAGCACACAAAAACAAAAACAGTAACAACAACAACAGCAACAAAAAAAGAGAATAATAACTGTGCCACGTTGGGGTTAAGTGCAAACGTCATAAACGGGCCAGAGTCGTCGCTCCACTTCTTTCACTCGGTTCCCTTTCAGTCTCGCTCTTTCTATCTCCCTCCCCCTTTGGCACTGCTCTGCTTTGCCCTTTAACTGTAAATTGCTGTGTGTGTACATAGTTTAGTTACCTTTCAAAAGCAACGCACAAAGCACAAAAGCAAAGCACAAAACAAAAAATGATTCATGCGCAACAGCAACAACAACAACAACGACTGGCTTGCATCTTGGTCAGGGAACTTCTAAAATGCTTTTCCAATTATCCGCAGGGAGGCAGAAAAAGAGAGAGAGATAGGGGAGAAATAATGCCCATGGCCACGCCCCCTTTATTGACCGCAGACTTTCCAATTGATAATCAAGAAACTGAACCAAAACGAGCCAAGCCAATTGGCCAGAAAGTTGCAATCAGAAAGGCTTTCATTGCCCCGCTCTATATAGGGCATATTAGCTCGGGATCGATCCACACAATGATTGCACAGCTGATTCGATGCGGCCTACAATTTAGTTGGTCAAGGTTCTGTTGTGCCGCTATTTTGGACGTGCTTATCGCCCCCATAACGATCCCTTTTCGGAGTTGCCTTTACTGACTGATATCTTGCGGTGCTTTTTTGCTTTCTTTGATTTTGTTGTTTTTGTTTTTCACTTTGTTTTTTTTTTATTAATTATTTCCACTTTTATGGCTCTGCTTATCGCTATCAGAGAAATAACCCGCACTCTATATCGCCTTATATGTCGAGGAGAATCAATATTGAAACGGCGCCATACGCGACGATTAGAATTAACTACAAATTACAGCAACTTCGATAAGGTCTCTGGGAATTGATTAAACGTGCGATTGTGTCGTTCAGTTTGTACTTCTGTATTCTGTTCTGAATTAATGCGAGCGAATTGTTCATTTAAAATAATCAAAAATGTAAATGAGCTCGACTCGAGTTTCTGCTCTATACACACTCATTAGACTGGCTAATTGGCGAAGTATTTATATCGATCTATATACATGGATATATTATATGTTTATTCTGCAATATAACAGCATTTTTAACTGTCTAACATATCTTGAAATATGCAAATTTACGTTTATTTTTGAAGCTTAAGTTCTCTTAATAGATTATGCCGTTGGAATGGTATTTCTCTGAATCTCTCACACACCTTTTTGGCATTTGCATAATCATACTCATTATTCAGCTTATTCATCGCAATTATAAATCAATGAGGCAATAGAACAGCGTGAGCAATTAAAGCCAGGCAAGGCAGCCGAGATGGAACATGAATATATACGTAACATATGATTCGTTTGGTTGTTATTAATTTCATTTAATTTTACCATTGAGAGTGCATGAAATCTGTTATATAATCCAGTTTGAAGCTATTTCCTTTATTTCTTTGAATCAACTGGGGCGATCGACTTCTTGATTGCTCAGGTATTATTACAGGGGCGTTGAGCTTCCAATCAGAGAGAGAGGGAGAGAGAGGGAGAGAGCCACACACAGATACAGCGCGAGGCAGCAATTGCAGGTAGGTGGGCAGGCCCAAGTCGTGGCCATCATGCATTTATAAACATTTAGCATATGTGGAGTGCTATGGATGGGTGTAGAAAAGCATAGCGTAGCATAGCTTTGCATGTTCTGCCCGCCCCAGAATCGGTTCCAATGTAAACATATTCAATCTATGTGTGTTTGTTGTTGTTTTTCTACATTCTGATGGCAATGACCTATGCGTGGCATTAACAAATCACCGTCTACCTATGTACATCTGTATGTATGTAAGTGCACATGGGTGTGTGCGTACATATATATGTATGTATGTTCTTCTCTCTCTGTCTGTTAGCCATAAATAGCCAGAGCCATCAAACATTTGGCAGTTAACAGAATTTTGTGTTTCGTAATTTGTTGCTTCCTTCTGCGGTTCAATAAACTTGCCCCACCACACACACACACACACACATCTATAGAGTAATGTATTATAAAATACGAAATTAAAAACCTAACTACAAATCTGTGTGCGCTGTGTACCGAAAATAATTCTGAATAAAAACCGCGCGCAACAATTTTACAATTAATTGTGAATGAAAACAAATACAAAAAAAAAATCAGGTACAAACCACAGGAAGCGATAGGAAACACAGAGAATAACAACAACAACAACGCACACTCGCATAGCGGAAAACGTTGCAAATATCTCTTGGATTTCACTCGAGCCATTGACGTTGGCAACAACAAACAGCCAAACGGCGCCAGGGCAAGCAGCAAAGAGATAGAAGAAGCAGAACTCAGCCACCCAGCTAGAACCAAGCGAAACCCAGCCCCATCGACAGCCTCAGCCACAGTCACATGCAATCGCAAGCTGCGCCGTTTTTCACGCTAAAATTAGCAGCAAAGAACAGTGATAACCGCTAAGACAGATGCAGAGGCAGTCACGACTAACGAATGCGCTATAGCTGCCTTGAAAACTAAATATTTTCGACTAAAATCATATTTTTTTTGAATAGTTATGTGTATTATAAAGTTCAACTATCGCTAGTTCTACATCTTAACCTTTTTCTACGCCCTTCATAGGAACCCTAAGAACACCAACTACATTCTTAGCTAATCATCGATAACATGAGATCATTTCTGAGAACAGCATCTGTTTAGGTTTCTATAAACAAGCAATTAAATAACTACAACTACAGGGTATATATACATAACTTAAAGAAATAAATGCGAATTTTCACTTGAGGAAAGTTTTGATTCGATTTCGCAAACGTTTGGCTTTGTTTATCGCATTGCGAAGAATAAATAAGTTCAATTTCTTTCTCTTTCTCGCTGAAAAGTGAAGCGCACTTCCAAGGCAAACGCCCTCAGATATCGGTCAATGAGAAGAAATCAATTGAAATGCAATTAAATCGAACGAGAAATGAAATTAAAACTGCGTAATTATAAATAGAATTTGTCACTCGCAGAGTTTCGATTTCGTTGCGATATATAGCAATATATAGTATTTCGATTGGCCCAATAAACTTTGCACCTCTCTCTGTCGCTCTTATTCGAATTTGGCATGTGGCCAAGAAAAAGCGTCAAACGTCGTCGCACTTTGGCTAATTGAAACGCACAAAGGATCAAATGGTAGAGAGAGAGAGAGAGGGGGGAGGAGGCAGCGACATTTGTTACCCACTCGGACGTAGATTGATAACGCACAGACCCCCTATATACAGCTCAATACTCAATCAACTGTGTCAGCAGCTGGCAGCTGCGATGGGTCAAGCTATGAAATCGACACCTTCGCTTCGACACTTGTGGGCAACACCTGAAGCCAGCAGCGATTGACCTTGACGGCGATTACTAAAGGCAAAGCACAGGTAAAAGTGGTCGAGGTGTTGGGGAAGTGGAAGGTTTACAAACTGGTGTAGAAGTCAATTAACTTAAGAGTTTTACCACGGAAACCACAGAGGGATCATCCAAAGTAAAGTGGGTTACTCGCTAATTATAGGGTATATGTATAACAAGTTCAAATTGGTTTATTAACTCACCTTAAATTGCAAAATTGACTGAAGTTTAAAGTTGAAACTAATTGATTATTCGTTTGCTGCAAAGAGAAGAAGACAAACGAAAGAGAGAGACAATTAATAACAAGCCAGCGAAATGTGCTGAGACGTAAATTAACTATATATTATATATGATATACAGCTAACACTTATGATTACGTGGCATCTACAAGTCGCACAAGACGCTCACCTTAAAGCTTTTACCTGTTTTTGTTTGGTTTTTTATTCGTGCATTAGTCAAGGTCTCATCTAAGTGGACGTACGTCATTCCTGGCAAAATTTATCCTATAATTAGTAAATGTGATTCACTTGACCAAAAATGAAACCGAAAATTCTCTTTCCTAAACAAAATTGTTCCTCGAAAGATTCCGGCTAACGTTGGCGGATATTCTCCGGCTGTCCAATTGACATGCACTCAAAGAAATTTCTATTTATAGATCCACATTTATTTATTTCAAATTGTGAAAATCAGCCATACTTTTCCGCCATATTCGACGGCCTGTCAACACCTTTTCGAATTGTTCGTGCAGGCCGTGAAACTGTTTTCATTGGCCTTGTTCGATGTGGGGAGAATTGGCATTGCATACAGACAATTGCAGAACAATACTGTCTGTGTAGCTGTTGTTGTTACTGGCATTCAATCAAGATTTGACAACCTTCCAGACGTACCGCCACCAACGAAAACACTCATGTCACTGGACGTGTGTCTATCTTTGTGTTATATCAATACTTTACAATGTTTTGTCAATAAATATTGAATGTTTAGTCTAGAAAGTTTTTGAATTGTTGTACTAATAAAAGGGAGTATTTTTAAGTAAGTAGAAGTAGTAGGTATTATGTCTGTGGTACCTAAAATTGAGCTAAGTATCGGAAAGTGATATAAATATTTATTATTTCTGTAAACATGATTGTAAATTATATTTTTAAGAATATAAAAACTTCTTTAACTTGACACATTATATTTCTTCCCTTATCTTCAATATATTTTAAAGATTCTTGACTGAAATCAGAAAAAATGCCACTAATATTCAACTAAGGCCAACCTACTTAAAGAGAACTTCGAGGAGGTGCACTTTATGGCAAATTCCAAACTATTAACTATGTTTGTACCTGAGCAGGGGGAAGCACTTGCATTCCCTTCTCTGCCCATTCTCCTCCCCTTAACATTCCTTCACTCAAACTGGCGCGAACTGAACCCAGTCGGGCCAAGTCGAGCCCAGAAACTGTCGAAGCATAAAAACTTAATCATATTTACGGCACAGCTAAATGACTGAATGAGTAAGTGAATGAATGAATGAACCAGCCAGTGAGTGAGTGCACGAGTGCACGAGTGTATGAGTGAATTGTGCTCCGTCAGAGAGGTACGCCTGGCTGGCTTGGCTGATTTGCATGGTTTGTTCGCGATAAATTTTCATAATATACTGGAAAACTGGGCTCATATTAAAGGCCAAAGAACGAGTAACGTGACCAGCCGAGTGTTGTTGTTGTTGTAATAATATTTAAAAGACAAGTGCATGGGTAGAAAATACTGGGGACAACAACAAGTTCTAATTAAGCTTGAACCAACGTGGTAAACATGGAAAAACAAGGAAAATGAGTGAAAACTTCACACAAAAACAATAAAACAGAGTGAAAGAGCCACAGGTCATGGTCATTACTGTCAGCTGGGGACATGAAATTAATTAATAATGCTTGTGCCCTACCCCCCTTCAGCCCCTCTTTCCTACTCTCTACTATTTTGCTGGGCCGAGGTGTGTCCAATTGCCTGACAGCCCCGTCTAAAATATGACATGGAAAATGGCCACTTGTGTCCGTTGTGAGCTCAGCCCGTCTTCGATAGAGCCGTGTGAAAGTGTTTGCTGAACACAGACTTCCAGCCAATTGACGCCTTCACTTGGTCAATGTTTGGGGCGATAAAAATGTGATTAATAATGAATGAAAAGGCACACACACGCACACACACAATCATGTGAAAGGCATTGCAAAAGAAATCGAAGAGAGGCCTTCAAAATTTTAACTCTTTGTTATGAGAGCGATAAGCAATTTTTGCGGTTTCATTTCTTATATACAATACTTGAATGTTTATTGAAAAAGAAAGGAAACCTCAAGAAAGTCATTGATAACATGGCACCAGTTTATCCAATTTGTTTGGCTTTTACTGTGTTAGAATTTTAATATTAATTACGAACATGCGCGCCTTTTGTTAGGGTGGTGGTGCTCGTGGTGGCGGAGGATTACTCAGACCTGATCGAATTTCAAACGCATGAAGCCACGCAATTCATTAGGCAGCAACAGCTGGAGGAACCAAATGAATATCTACAGTCGGGTGCGCTAGATAGTAAGATACCCTACGTCTATTATTGACAAATTGTTACAAAAACACCTTCTGTCGCCTATTGTTTTCTTACTTTAATAAACAAAGCGGACAGACGTGGCTCAATCGACTCTATTAATCTGCCACGCCTTCTTTTGCCTGTTACATAGTTTCGAACAAAGTATGTATACCCATTTTTGAAAATTCTCAATGTCCAAGGGATATATAAATGCAAATTGTAGTCACTGCACGGTGGAAAAATTACGATAGACTTGCTAACAAGATCAGTAAATGTTTTCTACCTAGAATATGGTAAATGCACACAATACATACACAAGTATAGTTTAATTAACATATCGATAGTAGCTTCTACTTCTATGTGTATAAACTTGATATACAATAGATTAAAGTTCCAAACACTCATTTTAATTCACCGACACACGATGAATTTAGCAATTTTTCCATATGTTATTCAAAATGTTATTGCGTGCTGTCATCAATTATCATCGTTAATTATGCCATGTACTCCAGAGTTCCCATCGAGTGCTGGGCATGGAACACTTTCAATTATCTTATCAACGCTATAAAGCCTTTCGGCAATGGAAATGCCCTAAAAAGAGGCAAGAACTCAGCCGAAATGCCGCGTTGAGCCGTTGTGTCCTCGCCTTGAGTGACAAGTGCTAGAAATGCTACTTTGCAACAGCAGCAGCAACAGCAACAACAATAAAACTGACAACTAATGCTACACAGCATCGTCGTCACCGTTGGCGGCAGAGTTCAAGCAACGGCCGCGACGTCTTCGTTTAAATGCAAATAAAACGAAGCGTGAGATGCGATGCGATGCGATGTACATATGGCACGAAGTACGAAGAAGTACTCAACACTGTCGCACTTAGTTATTGTTATCAGACGTGACGGCGCGATGCGAGTTGAGTCCTGAGCTGTGCTGCAGCATGCATAATGCAGTTGCTTGTCTTCTTGTCATTTAGTTGCCACTATTGTTGTTGTTTTTATTGCAGTCGCCATGACTTTTTGCTGCACAAGTTCATCAACCGAAGCATCATCGTCTTCGTCTGGGGCAATTAGTTACAAATCTTGGGTATACAAATATACCACTCTATATATACACAGACATGTCTGTACGTGTTTATAATCTCAGCTATTGTTGATCGACAGATCTCAGGGCTGATCATTCAACGCAGTCCATTGACAGTTGGTGTCTTTGATTCTTAAGTCTGTGTTAAATTACTTTCCTTTCACTTTCTGTCAACAAACAAAATAGTTATAAGAAATATCTATCTTTGAAAGCTGACCTACGTTATCATAAGCTATATTTCCTTTTAGTTTTGGTCAGTTTACTTAAAATATCAATATTTTTCTATATTCATATTTATTTTGACCCAATGATGTCATATGCTGTACTTGCAATTGTTCCAGTTTTCTTTACTTTTTTTCCCTTCGGCTTTGAGTTTGTTGCGCTTGTGCCAAAACACATTGTGTTTCCCACTTCTTCCGACTTCTTTGTGCCGGATTTATGGTGGAATATAGACTGAACAGTACATATAGCAATTGTTTCTTGTGTGCCCAGTTGACTGCAGTTTGCTTATCGACACAGAGTTCTCTCTTTCGC
>JAEIFJ010000205.1:0-20891 GCA_018903435.1 Leucophenga varia | reverse complement strand
ATATACATTTTGATTTGAACGCCCCAATTTCATAATAGGCCTGAATAACTTTAACGCGTTGCTGAATTGTGTATCTTTCCATGGCTCAAATTGAGTTAGTCTGAAGTTGAGAAATGTCAAAAAAAAAATGGAAAAAAACTTGACGTTTAGGTGTGGTTCACATTCAACATCGGCCTTAAAAATTTAACCTCCCTTTATATTCTTGACCAGTTCGAAGAGACGACTCGAACATCTGTCACTTTCAGTGATTTTTTCACAGTGATTTAAAAATCGTAATGTCGCACTTCGTCTGAAAGTAGTGATTTGCAATTTTCTTGTACCTTAGCGAACATGTTCAGTTATCGGCGATTTTGTGTAGCTCTTCGCGAACAGTGAAACTGTTCATTTATCAGTGATTACTGCTCTTATCATTCTTTACCAATCGTTCATGTTCGCATGAACATCGAACATGTACATTTGCCAGTCACTTCATTCGTCAAAATGTGCAATTCATCGAAAGCGCCATCTATTAAAACGATTGAATGGTGACCGCATAATTGTAACATAAATATGAGCAGCAAAGCAAGTGATTGTTTACTTTACTTTTAAATAAATAAACAAACTGCATCCGCAATTTTGTTCTCAGAAATTTATATAGTAAAATCAAAATTAGCCACCAAAAAAAAAAAAAAAACGAGAGAGTGTGGTTTTAGCCAATTTGGAGTTTGCGAGCACTATACACCGTGACAAAATTGATTTGTTGCGCATCAATAATACAGGTCGACAAAATATGATTTTTTTATTCAAGCATCAGACTAAGTCTATTTATAGATTTTAAAGATTTTTTAAAAATTTTCTTCTGCAACTTCAGGGATAAGAAAGTGTTCAAGAGAGCGACCAAAGCACTTAAGGAGATTCGGTACGAACTCTGTAAGCATTCCCTGGAGCAGTGCATGGAAGATGTTCAGCCAGGCCACTCAACACAAATAAGGAAGGAGGCTGTCAAGAATGTCAACGGCTCTTGCTGCCATTCTGACATCGAAAGGGCAGTAGCCTTTGCCGATCACCTTCACGAAGCATATTCTCCCTTTGCAAGATGCTCTCAAAAGGATTCAGACGCCCAATTTCTGAACGTACTCTGTCAAATGGCGCCCCCTATCCCTCCTTTTGAGTCTGTGGAGATGCGTCGCGAAACGATGGAATGGACTTGCCAACTATCAAAGCCCTACCACCAAATGGAATCTTGCTTCTCCTCAATATCATTAACAAACGCTTCCAGCTTGGTCACTTCCCACTCAGTGTAAATGCCCCGAAATCATATTAATTCAAAAACCTGGGAAACCTGTTGCCAATCTTGCCTCATATCGTCCGATTAGTTTATTGGCGGTTCTTTCCAAAATAGCTGAGAAAATACTTTTGCGTAGGGTACAATGAATAATGGAGGAGACCGATTTGATTTCTTGTTATCAGTTCGGCTTCAGGGAATTTCAAGGCACACCGGATCTTTGAAAGGATACCGGAAGCTCTTGAGGAGAAGAATTAATGCATGGCACTTTTTCCAGACGTCAAGCAAGCCTTCGACAGGGTCCTGGCACATTGGCCGCAACTATCTGCCCAGTACTACAAGCTGCTTAAATCATACATTGAGGGCAGAAAACTTCTATAAGAAAACTGGAGATGAGAGTTCGTCGATCAGGAATATCAGATTGAAGTATTCTGGGCCCATTCCTATACACTAGGGCGGGTCGTTAAAATTTTTTTCGAATTTGGGACGCTAATAGGGCTCAGAGCTGGGTTCACATATCCAGACTTTATGTACCCAAACCGATTGCTGTACGACGATGCCTTCCGTATGTAAATTTTCAATTTTCATCGTGAATGCGCAGACGGAAGGGATCGTCGTACAGCAATCGGTTTGTGAACCCACATTCTCGAAACACGCTTTAAGCCCATAGGTCCCGCCCAAAGCGCCCGCCCTTAGGGCGAAAGGGGGGTTGCCAGCTCTTTGAATTGGGGACGCATAGCTCGTGCTGGGTTCACATATCCAGAAATTGTGCATACAACCGACGATGTTTGTCCGCATTGACGATGAAAATCGAAAATTTTTGATAAATTCCAATTTTCACTCGTCAATGCGCAGACGGAAGGCATCGTCCTACAGCGATCGGTTTGTGTACACAAATTCTGGATATGTGAACCCAGCTTTTGAGCCCTATTAGCGTCCTAGATTCGAAAAAATTTTTAACGACCCGCCCTACTATACACCCTATACACTGCTGCGGCCAACAATTCCTGATTTTACTCTGATTACTGCCACATGCCGACGACACTGTCTTTTTAGTTAGCGACATTTATCCTTAAACTGCCACTGATACCCTTCAGATGCAGCAGGATACGCTAAACTCTTGGCTAAAAAGATGGAATATAGTGGTTAGCCCGGAGAAATCCACTCAAACAACATTTTCCGTAAGAAGAGAAGACTGCCTCCCCGGCTTAGCTGAACGGCTCACCTATCCGAGCACTCTGACATAGCCAAGTTCCTGGGTCTAAAAGCTCGATAGACGATTAAAACTGACAGCTTAGTATCTTACAGGTCACAAAGTACTGAGACTCCATCTAAATAAAATGGGTCTATCTTTTGAACAAGAGTGTAAATCTGCCTCGAAGATGATGAGACTGGCTCACATATCTTATGTAAATGCTCAAGCACTGGCTCAACATAGATTCATGCAGTTTGACCCCTTAACCTATCAGAACTTTTCTCGACAAGAAATTCTCAGAACTCATCATCAGGACTCAGACATACTTAGTCTAAATTACTGTCTTGTAACCGAACCATACTGGGTCTGGGGTTGAAAGAGCTACTATGGTCGCAGTACCCATTTTCCCTTTTGAAAGCTCCCCATGTCTTCTCATTCCGCCCTACGTGCAGAATGTAGGCGTAAGTCGGCTCTATGTGCCCTTCAACTTCGCTTTGCCTGCTTGTCTCGTAGACCGCGGCCCAGACATTACGTAAAGCCAAGAAGCTCTAAGGTATTGAATGGTATGGTATGATATTCTTTATATAAGAATAATTTTGCTGAATTGCCAAGCATGCAGCTAGAAGATTCAAATGTTTTCCAGTCTGCTATGTTTTGTTTAAAAGGTGAAACTATTTTTTTTTGTGTTTCATTCTATGCAAAAAAAGTTAGTTACATTTATCACAGTTGTTGTCATTATTTTAGTTTTTGTTGTTGTTGCTTTTGTTTTTGTCAAGTCAAACATGTTTGCAGAGTCAAAGGAACGAGCATTTTGCAACACTTTTGTTATGTAATTAACATTGTCTCCGTCTCTTAAACAAAACTTCCTTACAATTGCCTCGCTATGTTTGGCTTCTTTGTTTCTATGTGTCATGTGTAAATGTATCTATTTGTGCGTTCCGGAAGTAACTCTAGTATTTCAGTTTGTGTATTTAACTACATATTACGGTGTGTGTTCGCATTTGCATGATTTTCACGCTCTTCCGTACAGTTGTGCTTGTTACACACCTCATTCTAACGTTCTTTTTGAATGAAGCAACACTTTGACACTGGCTATTCTTGTAATGCCAACTGTTACAAGTATATCGTTGAATGCATTTGTTTATTCATATAATAGGTGTTTCAATTTATTAATTATGATTTGGGTGACAGTTCCATCTTAGATTTTGGATATCAAATTACTCTCAGAGAGAGATGGAAAGAGAGAGAAATTTTTATTCACAGAAGCTTTACACAGATCGGACTGAAAATTTCTTTGCAACAATGCAATAACAGTGTTGCAAAACAAACAGGAACATTTACAACTACCAACCCAAAGCTGCTAATACTCAGGTTAAGAAGCCGTTAATTTAAATAAGCAGAGAACAATTGGACACGTCTAAACCAAGGTGTCGACAAAATTGTGTAGTCTTGCACAACTGCCTCTTTGTGCAATGTTACATAATTACACTAATGCCAGATAATGTAAATACCTTCATTGAATTTTATTTTAAATTCTTTGAAATATAATGTTTTAGTTTCAACCAATCTTATTAAAACACCCTATAATGTTTCATTCAGCTCATTCAGAATGTTGTTATTTTTTGGGTTGTTTTATGCACTTTATGTTATTTCCGTTTTGTCTATACAACAGCAACAGCAGCAAATAATTTCGTACGAATGTCAACAGCAATAATTGCAAATTTGCCCCGAGAACATACAGTTTCTGCGGTGTGACACGTATCGAGAGTGAACGGCGTTGCCTTGAAATGTGTTTAAAAACACAATTTTTGAACGAACTCACATAACATGAATTGCTCTGTCTGCTTGTATATCTGTCTTTCCTTCCGTCCGTCCGTCCGTCCGTCCGTCTGTCTGCTAAAACTGAATTCGAAACAAATCCATTAGTATCAAAACTTTACTTGACAATAACAGTAACGCCTTCTACAATACAATTCATGCAATCTCCTTATTATCAAATCTAATTAATTAAAATGGAATTGTGACCCAAATGGAAAGTTTTTGCTATCAATTGAAATTCAATTAAAATTGGCGGCGTACTGACAAACAAACAAGCAAACGAACAAATACGAAACTAAACATTTTCTGTCTCGACTCTTAAATAAAATTCGATTTAGTTCAATTAAATAATAAATATATTCATGCAATTAATACAAAAAAAAAAAACACAGCAATAATATACTCGCACATACAAAATAGCAACTAAATCGAAATGGCTAAAATCGTAAAGGATATTTTAGCATAGAAAACAAAAAAAAAACTAAATAAAAATTGATTGCGTGCGGAAAAAGGAAACGGAAATGTGAGCCCGATTTTACTTTGTTTTGTTTTCCTTGGTTTTTTTGTTCTGTTTTTGCATTTAGATCGACAAATGTGTTACACCGTTGTACTAAGTCGAAAAGTTGTACATTTAACATTGAACAAAATCTATAAAATTTTTATAAATAAAAATTAGCTGCTTCACGTTTCTACGCAGTTTTTGATTTACAAACAAAACAAAAATAAAATTCTGTTTACATCTGGAAATAGGTAAAACGTAGTTAGATAGTATGACCATCACGTAGGCGTATACGTACACCAGACTGGAGTATATATAATGTTGGGGTTGGTGCAAGCGATTAAAAGATTTAGAAAGTCATAGTTTGGTTTTGATTTAAAAGCTAGTGCAACATATTTGAAATTTAAAGTTTCAATTCGAAAATCCGCATTGAGTGTTTATGGGAGTTGTACTTAAAGTAGATTTATTTTACTATATTAAGTACATTGGGCAACACAGTCAACACAGAGCGTCAGATACACATGTGTGATTTGATTACTCATGATTAATTCCCTCTTTTCAAACTATCATATTGGCTTATAAAGGGTATCCTAGAATTAACGCTTGTCCCAGAATTAACGTTAGGGTTGCCATCACTTTATTGCAAATCTTGCGTTAATTCTGGGTCTTGCGGTAATTCTGGGACACCCTTAATAAACTGTTTAATTTTCAACAATTATTTTTATTTTTTTTTGCAAATGAAATTTCTATAAATATACGACAGGAGCCATTCGGAACAGAGAAAATAGACTATTATGCCGCATTTCCACTGAGCCGCGTTTTGTTATCGCGTTAACATTTTATCGAAAAACGCGGAACGGAGTTTTCATTGCGTTTTAGCGTTAGCGTTCGAGTTAAAACAGCTGATTTTGTTTGTTATGTAGTAAAAAAAATTGTACAGGTTAAATTTTTTTTTTTTTTTTTTTTTTGAAATGCAGATTTTTAATATAACGAATGGATGTAGGTGTTGTTCATTTAGTAACTGCTGTCCAATACGAGCATGATAAGGTAATCGGTCATTTGAATATATGCAGCAGAAGCTTTTATGTAAATGTTTATTTTATGCGGTTACTTTGTCAGCTGTTTTCATAAGTATGCGCAACTTACGATTGCCAAATTATTCGAACCGATAAGAGAAATCGGTTTGAAATCGGTGTGAAATCGGTTTGAACGCGTGTTATCGAAAGTCGCGTTCAAAATTAACGCGACTTTTCCCATACCTAACTGCCTATCTTTTTTGTATACGATTTAACGCGAGTTTGTCGAGTTTTTATTGCTAACGCGGAACGCGGCCTAATGAAACGGGGCCTTAGTAAATATTCACTGATCCGCGTTTTGTTATCGCGTTAAGAATTTATCGAAAAACTGCGGAACAATGTTTCCATTGCGTTTTAAATATAGAGAAATCGGTAAAAGAAATCGGTGTGAAATCGGTTTGAAGATTTTACTGAACATGAGTTCAGAACCAAAGGCAAAAGCCAGAATGTTTGTAACGCATTGAAGGACGCAGCTCGATGAGACTTACCAGACTTGTCCGTCTGTCTGTTTGTTTCTACACGTCTTATACATTTTATATAAACAAGTAATTAATTCTTTTTATGTCAGCCTATGTGGAAAGGATCACGTCACTATAGTTTATAGATATCATGTAAGCTAACCACCAACTTTATGTTTCTATACCCGCCGCACATAGAGTGAAGTTTGTCGGAAAGTTTGTAATGCATTAAAGGAGGCATCGCCATACTGTATATATATTATTGATCAGCTTGACGATGTCAAAAGATTTAGAGATTTTGACCTGAAAGAACGAATGTGCCACGCCCCTTTTTAGGTATAACTTAGTCATAAAAATATGGAATGAAAGAGGATTAATGGACTAATACAACTCTAGTTTAAACACAATATTGGTATCAAATTTTAAAGATATTCAAAAAAAATATTGAAAATAATCGATAACTTTGTGTAGAGCTTTAAAAATGAGCGTGGCCTCTTGGCTTTAAAATTGGATGATATCGGAAATGTTTTTATACCCGCCACACATAGTGTGAAGGGTATATTCAGTTTGAAAGTTTGTAACATTTAAGGAGCCATCTTGGACCCTATAATTTATATATATATTCTTGATCAGCTCGACGAGTCGAATGGAGCTAGCCATGTCCGTCTGCCATGATCCGTCTGTCCGAACTTAAGGTTTCTCCTGTAACGATTAAAAAAAGTATGAAAATGAAAGTGCCACGCCCATTTTCAGGTATAGCCCCTATACAAGCTTACATTCGATTTTTGTATGAAAATAGCTTCTTTATTCATAAATGTATTCACTCCAAATGGGGTAAAATACTTTAATTTCTTCTAATCCCAAAACTAAGGTATAGGCCCCATATGAACTTCCCTGAAATTTTCTGAAAATAGTATTTATTTATGGTATGTATTCACTTCTAATTGGGTAAAATAAATTTAATATCATCCTATATTCACTCTCACTGATATTATAAGGATTAGTCCCATTAATCATGTGTCCCCCAAACAAAGTCACCACCCATTTTCTAATTTTTTTTTTGGAAATATTTATTATTCTTTCCTTCGGTTAAATTTCACTCCATTGTTATGTCTAAACTTGGGTTGTATCGGATTATGGACTCCAAGACATCCCGTCCTCCAACATTTTTCCAAGCCACGGATGATCATAAATAAACTAAACCAAGATGTGGCGGATATTTGAGCTTCGGCTCTACCGAAGTTAACGTTTGTCCTTTTTTTTCATACAAAAATTTGAAAATGGGCAGTAAGTTTATATGGGGGATATAATTAAAAAATAGGCATGGTACATTTTTTTGTTGACATGGGATAACATTATAAGTGATTCTACCCAATTTGGAGTGAATATATGCATTATAGCTATCTTCAAACAAAAATTTAAAAAAGTGGGCAGTTATTTTATGGGGGCTACACCTTAAAATGGCCGTGGCACTTATTTTCGAACTTGACCTGGTCGTTCCAAAAAAATGCTAATTTTCAAATTTTAGCTATATATCTACAGTAGTCTTCTAGTTAATGGTGTTGAAATAAACAGACGGACAGTCATACAGACTGATGGACATAGGTAGAATATATACACTTTTTTGGGTCTACGACGTCTCCTTCAATGCGTTACAAATTTTTCTTCTTTGATAGGAATTTCGAGCCTCCTTTCTATCACACACCATCTCAAATTTCTCCAGCTCATGCCCCTCGTTTTAAAACGCGTTTTTCCTCTCCGTTTTTTTTCAATGTCGCTCAACAACAGCCCGTGTTGCTCCCGATGCGGGGTTCGCTTATAGGCAATGTTCTTTTCTACCGTAGCAGTGACATTCCTCATCGTCCCAAGTTTGCCTCCGACGTCTAGTATAACCAACAACCTCTTTGCCGCCGTACTTAATGAGTTGGAGATGCTTCCACTGAACGTTTATATAGTCGGATGCCGGAGTGGTCTCTCTAAGCTAGTATTAAAGAACTTTAATTTGATGCGTATCGAGGCAATGCGCTCCCGTAAATTTGGAGACGAGACCACGTAGTTTCTTACTAACCACCGAAGCCACATTCAAATATGCGTTCACTCTCATGGCCACAGTAATAGATGTCGCAGGTGTCCATTTCAAGCCATCGCATTTCCTGGATTGCTAAAATATCAGCCATAAATTTGTCAAAAGTGTCAATCAGATGTTTAGTTGCACTATCCCTAAGGGATTGGACGTTCCAGATGTGTATTTTTAAATCGTGTTCCTTAATCTCTTCCGGGTTTTGTTATCATGAGTAGCAGATTTAACGGTAGTTGTAGCCTCCAGAATTCATGCCCCTGTCGCGAAATTCACCACTTCTGTGATCTGCCACCTTAAGTAGTTTTGTTTTCTAGCCGTCTTATTCATAGTTCGTGTGTTCTTAAGGTTTGAAGTTGTTTTCCTGTTGAGGGGCCAACCCACTGCGAACCAACCTCTTCTTGAGGGTTGTCTGCTTAGACGCCTCTTACGTCAAGCTGAGCCTGCTGTGGTGAAATTCTTGAAAGCCTGCACACCACACGGGCAAATCAGGCATTTAATCAGGTAAAATTTTTTAACTTCATCCAATGGGCAAATCTGTATTTTAAATAAATTAGACAGGAAACATTTTTAAAAATGTCATCTTTAATATTTCTTTCATTTTCACTCTCCTCTTTTAAGTCTGTACAAATTTTGGTAACACAGAGTTGTCATTACTTAGAAAAATTTAATACACAGCAACACTGTTGTTACATTATATCAGTGGAAATGTTTGCAAGCATGGGAATGCAGAAATATATGCAAAGGCATCATACATAAATTGTATTTGTAATGTTTTAGACTGCAAATTAATTGGCATTAGCCTATTTTGAATATTTTCTTTGGGCCTATTCAAGCGAAAGTTTTACATGCATAACGGTATTTACTTTTATTATTTTAGACTTTTAAGAGCAAAATTTTTAAATCTACAAAATTTCAGTTTCACATTAAAGTTCCCTTACAAAACCGGCTACATTTACTGTAATTGTATTTAATTCGTGGCCTTCAGCACAAAAATATAGCGAAACAAAAAATATAAAAATAAAAAGAAGCAAACTAAAAAAGGAAAAAAAAGTAAGTAACGTTGGAGTTAAAGGGATAATAAATTCAGTTATGGCGCAAATTATTCAAAGGAAACGCTTGAATGAATCAATTTGACAGTGTTACAACCAACGAACGAGCGAACGAACGCGAACGACAACAGAACGAAAAACAAATAAACAATAACAACAAAATGTGCTTCTGGCAAAACGGCAAAACAACAACAAAGATAAAAAAAACAACAAAAACTGTGTAAAATAAAACACGAGCCGTTCATGACCTTGAGTAAAAGTGTATACAATGAATGACCCGCTTACGAGTATTAAATAAATTTATTGTGTTCGATGTCTGCCTCGATAACTTGTATGCCACGAAATGCCACGCCCACGTAATAATTTTCAATAGGCAACATCATCAATTAGACGTAAATCACACGCATACACATACGCATACACACATATCGATGTAATTATACTACCAATGTCCGCCATTTTGAACAGTTACGCATTTCCGTTCAATGCTGCGTATACGTCATTCGCTTTCCGCATAACAGTGCGTATGTGTGTTTTCTGTATTTGTTCAACTCCATTTAATGTTATAAATACACAACATGTGTGGGTGTGTGTGTAGCTACATGAATAATTACATTTTCGATAGATTTCCTCTCTGAACATCGGATTTTAATATTTCCTCAATATTGCCAATAGAAATATTGCAAAATTGTGTATGTTTCCGTTTTTGAAATTTTTGAAAACTGAAGATTATTTTACATAAAAATATTTGCAACCTAATTCTGTGTGTATTTTTGTTTCGAAAAATTGCAAATGAACATTTTGTTTCAATCTAAAAAAAAAAAATAAACAAATATTCATTGACTTAGGCAAAACCAAAGCGTTAATACTTTTTTTCAGGTTTAAATAAGCAAATTGTTTCAATAAATAATACATCACATGAAAAGGGAACATCACCGGTTTGTGCCTATTAGCCTATTAGTCAACAAAAATAATGAAGAACAACAATTTCACCAGTTCAATTTAGGTTTGAAGGGAAGGTCCAGGAGGTGAGTTCTTTCGAGCCGCCTTGTGTGTTGGCTGTTGTCTAGTAAGTTAATCGCTAACTGATTATCATGATGCTCCAGATAGAGATGTAGCGGGTTCCAAATATACGAATTTCATTTCGCATAGAACTAGAACTTTGTGGATGACATAGGTTGGCGCACTTAAGATCCTGCGGAGCAGCTTGCTCTGGAAACGCTGCAGGATTTCGATATTAGACTCAGCTGCCGTCCCAAAGAGTTGGATGCCATAGGTCCATATGGGTACAGTACATTGTTTCGAGAGCTCAGCTCAGATCTCTTGCCAAGTAGCCAGTTCAATTTAGCTAACTTTAGGTTTAGCTGCTTCCTTGGGCCTTTTTAGCCTCAGGATGAGCCTGCCAGTTTAGACGCCTGTCTAGGATGAGGCCCAGATACTTCACCCTGTCCACCAATGGGGGGAGAGCATCATGAAGGCTGACTGGGAGGCAGTTGATCCTGCGGTTCGCAAAAGTCATATGGAGCGTCTTCTCCGTATTCACGGAGATGATCCATTTCAAAGCCAGCTGCCTTTGGACGATTTCATAGGCCTCCGAGCAGTGCGCTGCTGAGGCGAAAAAGGCATGTTGAAGCAGATCCGCTGTGAAGACGGTATATAGGATCGGGCCCAGCACGCTGCCCTAAGGAATGCCAGCCCTTACACGTTCTATCTTCAAATTGGAGATCTTACACCTGACATAGAAGCATCAGTTCAATAGGTAAGTTTTGAGTATTAGGTAATATGGAGCCGGAAGCAGGAGCTTGATTTTGGAGAGTAGTCAAGCATGCCATACCCGATCGAACGCCTGTTTCACCTCCAGAAATACAGCGTAGGAGTTCTTCTTTTCCTCAATGGAGCAGAGAATCTTTTTGAACAATGCGGTGACATTGCTTAGATGTACCGTGATGCCGCCGGATTCCAAATTGATGGTCTAGAATCAGATTGCTTTCTTCAAGTAACGGTAACATTCTAGCCAAAAGTATTCTCTCAAATAATTTGGAGAGTATGGACAGCAGACTGATTGGACGGTAGGAGGCAACTTCATGTTCCGGTTTCCCAGGTTTCGGGATCATAATAACCTCTGCACATTTCCATTGAGATGGAAAGTGGCATATTTCAAAGATCCTATTGATTTTAGCCAGCAACTAGGTTGTTCCTAATGCTTAAGAGATTACATACACATTTATTGGATTACCTCTTAATTTGGAATTTGCACTCTAAAGGGCGACTAAATTAAATAACAGAAAAAAAATATAAAAAAATTAAGTTCCTACAAATTTTAGAAACTCTTGTTGTTATGATATAATCAAGTAGTTAATGAATATTTATGCCTAGATCGATTAAAATTACAATCAACTTAACGAGTTCACTCCATATTGATTAAGTTATATAACAAAATTAAAATTGTCTAATACTTTGTTGTATGCGAAGGGTATTTTTTTTGTAAGCAAAGAGCTTAATAATTTTTTTTTAATTTAGAAAATTTGCATAAAATCCATTTGCAATGAGTTTGATTTTAAAATTACATTTGTAGTTTTGTACAATTTAATTCATTTACTTTGGTAAAACTCAAACCTGACGCATAAAATTTTACATTGTGGAAACGATAACATAACTATTTGAATATTTAAAGTAAGGAGATGTTGAATCAGTTGATTATGCTAAACAGACAGCTAATTTCAAAGATAATGTGATGAGGCTTTAAACATATTTATACAAGGCAAGACTACACTACTACCATGCTCGAATTTGAGCCTAGGACCAGGCTTAGTTTGCGTTGGTCTGAAACACTTGCTAAAGGTTCCAAACTGCTTTTTGATCGGTATTTCACGACAATAACACTACTACAAGCTCTGTTGAAACATGGAATCTATGCTTCTGGAACAATAATGAGGAACAAAATAAAAAACATAAATTCCACGAATGAGAAACACATAAAAAGGGGTGATATGCAGGAATTTTGTCTTAGTGAAGACAATATTGTTGTGGTGAAGTGGAAGGATTCAAAGTCGGTAATTATTGCATCTTCAGCTAACGGATGTGGCCCAGTTGAACACGTGAAACGCTGGGAAAAAAAGAGAAAAGGTATGTGGAAGTTCCAGCTCCTAGAATCGTCAGGGAGAACAACAAGAGTATGGGCGGCGTTGATCGTACAGGTCTTTTTTTTTTAACTCAAAAATAGACCTTAAAAGTTTTTATACGTTTCATTGATCTTGTGTGCGGCAACTTCTGGATGCAATACAGACATCATTGCAAAATGAATTCACAACTTCGAAAAATACTTGTGACTTATTAAGTATTAAAATATTGAATATTGAATATGAATCTGAAGCTGAAGATGAAGAATCCCAGAATGTTGCCAAAATATATCGTCCATCCGAACAACCATGCCAGACAAAAGACTTGATTAATACAAACACTGGCTTCTTGAGCATGATTTGCCATCAACAAAGGCTGCCGACTTGTCGGATAAGTCTCTTCGTTTACTCATTCCAAAGATATGGCTTTTCCTGTTTCAAAACCCACGGTCAAAAATGTTCGAAACCCCGAATTCTAAAAAGAAAAAAGAAAAGTTGATTAAAAAATCTATTTTGTGTAGACCAATAATCCCCTGGTGCAAATTTCGGAAATCCCTTGAACACGCTTAAAATATAAATTCAAGTATCTACGTTTAATCACTCCAAAGGTATGGCTTTCCTGTTTCAAGGCCGCCATTAGACCTTTATTACGTCTCCGGTCAAAATTTTCCAAAAACCCGCCTAATTGCTCCTCTACTCAGCTTTTTATCTCTGACAATTTGGCCTGTAGGCCGATAGCCTGAAGTCAATCAGATAAAAGATATTTATGTTTAAAGATTAATGTTTACTATATGCTTTCTCGTGACATATTTCACATAAACATTGAACTATATTTTAAAACAAATAAATTAAAAGACACGAACATCTGATTGCAGAAATTTTTTTTTAAAATTTTTGCAAGACTATTCTGAACACCTTAAATATTATTTTTGGCATTTTTCATGGTTTTTTAGTTTAGCTCATTGGCTGCTCAAAAATGTAGAGAGCTAAGAGCTTCAAATTTCTAGACTATCAAAGATTTTATTTTATTCTGGATTATATGGCCTTCTTGGGTTTGAAAATTGGAATTAAAGCCCACTTTTGAGAAAAAATATCTTCACTGAAGAAGTTGAAATAGGCGAAATTTGAAAAAGTAACCTTAGATAGCCATAGATCACTGCAGGGCCCTGAAAGTGAATTTTTCAGTATGGAAAAGATGGGACCATCTTATTTTTCCATTGTAAAGACCAAGGCTATTGAGAACCCATGTGCAGCTCCAAGGCATATTTTATTCGGGGCTCAATTGTATTTTAGTCAAAAATGGGGCCATAGACTCCAATTCGAGTATGCTCGACTCCAAGATACCCTGTACTCAATCTTTATGTTTCTTAATATAACTTATTGTATTGAATTTTCAAACAAAAACTTGAAAATGAGGTAAATTTGTATGGGGGCTATACCTAAAATTTTTTGATCCTACCCATATTGGGATATTTCATTGGGACTATAATAGGCATAATTTATACAAAATTTTGACTTCTTAGAATTAAAAACAATGACGTTTTCATGCAAAAACTCAAAATTTTTAAGGTAGATTTGTATGGGAGGTACCCCTTAAAATGGGATTATAGAAAACCCGTTTGTAAGGTGCACGCTTGACGGCCTAGGAGAGTCTAAGTTTCAATTTTTGAAAGCTCTACCT
Organism: Leucophenga varia; assembly: GCA_018903435.1. Classification (NCBI taxonomy): domain Eukaryota; kingdom Metazoa; phylum Arthropoda; class Insecta; order Diptera; family Drosophilidae; genus Leucophenga; species Leucophenga varia. Next base: position 6,652 of record JAEIFJ010000205.1, on the reverse strand, counting down.
CTTATAGTCTCCGAATTAATCGTTTTCATACGGCGGACAGCATGGCGAACAGATGGACGGACAGACAGACATAGCTAGTTCGACTTTCAATGCTGATCAAGAATATACGATATATACTTTATATGGTCTGTCTAGCCTCCTACTGTGTGTTACATACATTCGCACAAACTTAATATACCCTTTTACCCTTTGGGTACAGGGTATAAAAAAGTTTATATGTACCATATGCAAGTATTTATTGTATTCACAGACGTTTCAAAATTTAGAACAAGATATTCTTGGATATCCGAAGCGTCACTCAAGACACCATTATTTCACCATTGAAATGGAATAAAGCTAGATATTACAACAAGTAGAGTTAACTAACTACAAAGGCCCTAAATGATTTAAAAATCGGCAACTGAATCTGGTTTATAATATATAGTATATACCCTAGACCAGTCCAGGCGAACCATTTTCGAAGCGTTCTGAAACTAGACTCTCTCTGAGCATTTCTGAATTTGTCTATTAAAAGAAACGGCAAATTCTCATTGGAAACGTGTTGGAACTGTAATGAAATTTCGACGATTAAATGAGTCATTTTAAAAACAAATACTATATTCTGTGATGACATTTTAAATGAAAGATTTAATTTCTCTCAATAAATGATTACTATCAGGGGTGTCACACAAAATCCCCTTTGGTTTCTTTGAAATCTTTAACTGAAATTATTTAATAACGTAGCAAAAATCTATTTTTTTTCATTATAATAAATTCAGAAAAAATTCATAAAAGTTCTCATAGAACAAAAATGTTTAATATTTAATTTACAAAAAAAAAAAATCTGGGTCTAGTTGTTTTTTTAGTAACATAATCAAATGATGAAATGCCACTTCTGAAAATTTTTTTTAAATTAATAAATTATACTCTTTTGATTCGTAGCCAAAAAAATTAGATTTTAATTCAAAAAATTGTACAAAGTGTGAAACAGTGATTTATAAAATTGTAGCTGATAAGTTCAAGCATGTATTCCAAGAAATGCATCATCGGCTTTGAAAAGAACGATCGTCCATCAGTGCGAATCCTTGCCCCATCTGGAGGTGGACGCTCTTCTATCTATTTCGGTGATTATAATATCGGAAATACACGCCACGACGAAAATAAGCCTGTGGTGAATGTAGAAACGGAAAATGAAAAAATCGAAAAGAAACTTGAGAATGAAGATCATTCTTCTGTTAAAGAAGAAGCCCCTGAAAATTAGAGCAAACTCAATGGAATGATCAAATCCGTGTCCAAATATTCGTGAAGGACAGACAAAATGTTGAAAAAATTAAAAATGTATATACAATTTTATAGCGGATTTAAAACTGAACAATAGGACTTATATAATAATATCATGGACATCGTAATAAACCAAATTTAGCTAGACAAAGCTTAAATTCCCGTCACATGTACTGTTAAATAATTAATGTGTTATCATCAGTGACTTAGATAAAACTTCGAAATGGGATGGAGGAGGGTCAATGGGTCAAATGAAGTTTAGGCACAATATTGGTACCAAGTTTTAAGCTAAAAATACAAATATTTAGAACAAATTCGAAAATAATCGATAAGTTTGTATGGGGACCTATGCCTAAAAATGGGCGTGGCTCCTTGGTTGTAATACTGGATGATATAAGAAGTGTTTTTACCCAATATGGAGTCAATACACTGCTAACTAATAACCATTTTCATATAAAAATTCGAAAATGGGCGGTAAATTTCTATGGGAGACAGATTTAAAAATGGGCGTGCCACATTTGTTTTCACATTGAATGACATTGAAAGTATTTTTACCAAATTTATAGTAAATATATACAAATTAACACCAATTTTCATATATAAAAATTGAACACTTGCGATCAGTTTGTATGGGGGCTATACCTAAAAATGAGCATGGCACTTCATATTCAAACTTGACCTGGTCGTTGCCGAGAAAAGCTTAAGATTTAAATTTTAGCTAAATATCTCTAGTAGTCTCCGAGTAAATCGTGTTGAAATTAACAGACGGACAGACAGACAGACAGACAGACGGACATAGCTAGATCGACTCGCCTCGTCGAGCTGATCAAGAATATATACTTGACATACCGACAAACTTAATATACCCGTTTACACTATGTGTAACAGGTATCAAAAAGAAAAGGTCACTATATCATATAGTCCCCTATACAAAGTCACCTTAAATTTCCGAGTTTTTATGTTGCTAAAATTTCGTGTGAAGGCCATCAAAAATCGTTTAAACCGAATTTTACGTCTTTTTATTGTTTAAAATGCGATCTTCACACTTTTCGGCAACGGCTAAGACAAGTTCTAAAATGAAAGTATGACACCAATTATAAAGTTTTGATAAAAATTCCAAATCGAAAAAAAATTCAACACAATACTAAAAAATCTAAGCCACATAATTTCAAAGATTGGCACTGAGCTTTATTGATTGTTATTATTGATTGCGAATGCCAATCGAATTGAAGGAACAATGCCTAATGAAAAGGTAAATCATTTGAAATATGGGAATTCGGGGAATGACGACATCTTCACCTTTGAATGGTCCGTCAATATTGTTACTCCTGTCACATTGTTCATCAATTCGGTTTCGGTTGATTGATGTTCCGCAACAGGATAATTGGCACACCTATCTTCAATTTCAGTATGTGTGGTGGCATCCCCGGGAGATCGAGTGAATTTAAAAATTCATTGGGCAATTGACGGCTTCCTCTAGTTCCACAACGGTGTCTATTGACCCATAAGTAGTTGCTTTCTGCAGATTCCGCGTTGTACATCTGCATTATTCTCAGCTGCTCAGTCTCTCGAATCGAATCCCGCTCTCCCTCAGTGATATTCAAAACCTCCCGTCTTCGTGTTGCTGCGCGGCGAGTGCGACGACCCAAATTCGACCTCTTGGGTGACATGACTTCGTTTATTAGTATTTTATTATTAGTTTTTACAATAGAACTCTAAAAACCATGAGAAATAGATGAAAGTGATAGAATTTTTTTTTTTGCCTTTCAAAGACGAAAATTTTTTATGATAACACTATTCATTCCATCTGTCATAGTTCTTAACCTAGAACTATGAGAAGCAGTGATGCCATTTTCTCACACACACATGTTTTGTTTTAAATTTCTGTATAGTTTATCATGCATGAGTTCTGGCAGCCGGCAGGTGGCGCACCAGTAGAGGCACGGAGAAACGCCAAAAAACTCATATATTTGCAAACGCAAATATGTTATCAACATAAAAAGTAGATAAAAATCGAGTCCAAACCTCAACACATGTTGTGTCAAAATTTGGGCTTAAACGGTTTAGAACTTTTCAAGTCTATAAGCCTCGTATAAACGAACAAGAGCATTTTTACATATATAGATAAGTTTGTCAAATATCTACCTTACGCTTTTTTTGCTCTTTAACCATGCTTTATAAAAGTGTTACAGTGATCGGATTTAGTTCAAATATGCGCCATTTTGTTCGATAATCTGTTTTCATCTAGACGGCAACTTCACAATACCCCTCTTGTAGAACCCCCTCTCAAACGAAGGAAAACTTCAAAATAGTTCGAATCTCGGCGTTAGTTAACTCCATGTTTACACGTCTGAACGCAATATCCAAACTAATCATGCATAGCGTCGTTTTGTAGGTTATGTCAAGACCTTTCAAATGATGTATAGTACGGAGCTCTGTAGCGCTTTGTATATAGCCGCGAAATTCAAAAGACAAAAGGGGAAGGAAGATTTTTGATTAACTTTTATTTAAACCTGACGCTTCGTCTGTTTGAAGGTTATGTACCGAATAATAAGATGGTTGGTTCTGTGACGGTAAAATGTTATCGACAGGTTTATCTGCGTTCAGCTAGAGTTGAGGCTTTAACAATATTTGTCTCCTTATAGTTGCGTTCCAACGTATCGTTTCATAATTTTTTTTAAGCGTTCCACAGTGACAAGCTGTGCAATTCTTTCAAACATGTAAAACTATAATTATGATCATAGATTATATAGCTAACAAAACAAGACAAAAGCTAAAGAATCATAATTAAAAGTTATTTGTACTCTAAAATATTTATTAGTCTCCAGTTTGTGTTCACAGTAGTTTAACTTTTTCTATCAACTTTTTATAATAGTTCACTAAAGATTTTTGGACTTTATAATTCTCCGATAATAACAAAATGTTATTCACTTTCCAAACTCTGGTATATAATATACAAATTTCGTTAAATGCAATAACTACTTTAAGATACTTACAATTGGTTACAGGATGAAGATACTTAAATCTATTTCGGCCTGATAGCAACCGCATTCATTGTAAGATACTCTCTATTTTACAATGTTTAACCGGTTTGTGCTGTGCGTTATTCATAGTGGACGCCATTAATTTTACTGAAATACACAAACAAACAAAAGTAAAAGGGGCTGTAAGTATCTACAATACAAATTAAAACCACAAAAAGCTTTTGAGATATGTACAGTATGTGTAGACAGATTGACCGAACTAGCTAAGCATTTGGGCCTATATAAGCTCTGCACAGCAGCATAGGCAGCTACAAATAATTATTATTGTTTGTATGTGAGTAGCAACAACAGTTCCGCTTGCTTATAATTGGAGCATAAACTGAAAGAAACGTCGTAAGAATGAAACTAAAAGATATATGGCATTTATCTGTGTGTGTGTGCTTAGTTTAGTTTGGCATAGTTCAGTTTGGTAGTGTTACGAGGTGTGCAGCCATTGAAAGATAGAAGAAAACTTTGCTTCAGATACAATTTCAAGTAGCATCAAGTTGCACACTTTTATTTGACTTAGCATTAGTTGTAAGTAGCAGTCGCCGTTGTAGTTATACAATTGCCACTATTTATTTTTTTATTTTTATTTTTGTTGTTGTTGTGGTTTAGTTTATTGTTGTTTCTTTTTGTCAGACAGACGGACAGACAGACAGACATAAATTCAAGTGACCGTGCATAGCTGTAGATAGAGATACAAATAAACATTTTATGTACGAGCAGTAGATATAATATACAATGTACAAGTAAGCAGTATGGACCGCATGCAGCGAAATGGTTTATATTGCATACACAGCGAGAAATTAGAGTTAAGAAGTTAAGAAATGTTTTGATAATTTTATCTTTTAAGCTAAGATACTTCTTCTTTACATCGAAGCAAAGGAAAACGATGAAAAAATTTAACTTTCTTCTTCTTCTTCAGTTCCTGAAACCCAAATGGATCACAGGGCGTCTATAGCTGCTCTCCACCTCGTCCTGTTCTGTGCAAGTGCTGCAAGTGGACTCCACTCTGGTATGTGAAGTCGCTCCCTTGACACTATTCTTCTCCATGATTCTCGGGGACGTCCTCTACTTCAACCTCTACCATCAAGAGAGATCTATTGCATGGCTTTTCGTATGATGTTGCCCACGGGCTTACGAAGTGTATGTCCAATCCATCTCCACTTCTGTTGCATGATCCTTCTGCAGAGCGGCTCGATGTTAGCTCTCATTAGAAATTCTATCCCTTCAATGAATTCGGAGAGTGCTCCTCCAGGTGTTGGTTGTGGTTACCTTCCAAGTGCAACATCCGTAGAGTAGCACTGAAAGCACGATAGATTTGAATAGTTGTTTCGCCAGATGGGAGACTTCATACCGAAAACAGCTCAGGCTTTGTTGATTCGGCTGCAGACATCCAGCTCAGTTCCGACTTCTTCTGCAAGAACGCTGCCTAGGTATGTGTAGTTCTCAACCATCTTGATTACAACTCTACTCGTGGTCGGTCCCGTAAGACTGAGACTGAGGGCTTGTGTTTTCCGCTTGTTGATATTTAGCCCAGCGGAAGAAGATGCCCTCCCAAGCGCTGCAGCCATTCGGGATACATCCGTCATGGCATGCGCGAGAAGACAAATGTCGTCAAAGTAGACGAGGTGCTGGGGTTTGTAAGTCATCCATTGTATTCCGGTGTTTGGGAGTGGACAGCAAAACACCCAACGCTATAACTTAAAGCCCAAAATATCTTTCAGACGAAATTTCAAAGAGCTTATTGTCGATCGTCATCAGAGTAGATAGTATTTCAAAAATGGGTGTGGGGTGTGGGGGGGTCAATGGTCCGATGCAACACAAAATGAGATTTTTTTAAAATTTTATATCCTTAATTTTCTACAGTTCAAAGAATCGAGTTAGTTATCACATTAACTCGTTTAACGAAAAACCATAAAAAAATTGATTGGACCTAATTTCGCAACTAAATTTTAAACTTCTATTCGATCAAGGAATTCGTCACACTTCATCGACAATGACAAAGTTTAGTTCAGTTAAGCCAATGGACGGGAAAGTGTCTTTAATTTATGCATTTTTTAGATTTTTAGCAGTTAAAAAAAATACTAAAATTGTTGTTTTGAGTATAAGTATAATTCAGTATATGCCTCCCAGTACTGATCTTCGGCAGAGATTCGGATTTTTCGTAAGTGCGGCTCCGGTATTAATGCATTTATATTGCGCCGTGAGTTATAGTTAGGGAATCGTTTGCATCTTTTTGAGTACAAAACTCGACATCTTTCTTAGAAATGAATTTTCTTTTCCCGAAATTTATTGTAGACTTTATCTCAAAAACGTAGTAGTCCCCTTCTTTCCCAGTTGTTGAAATTTATAAATAAACACTT